>OY744525.1:107483789-108083789 GCA_963556195.1 Sepiola atlantica
GCTGTTTAAGCTGTAAAACATTAACGCATAGTGATGTATTTGCTTATTTCATGTGTATGTATATATGTGTAAGCTTTAAGTTTACTGTTCAAAATTACTGAGTAGCAGTGGCTGATTCTCATGTATGCACGAAATATAATTCCTTGCTTATTTCATTTCTAGGTATAAATTCATTGTTTCATGTGTTTTATATTTATCTTCCATTATGAATTACTTTTATGATTGGCCAAGTAACTCTAAAAGCAAGTTAACAACTTATCTGCCGAGTACTGTAAGAGATTTCAAATTCAGTAATATATTTAGTTATTTTCTGTTTCAAAATATATAAACATCCATAACAATGTGGCATGAATCCACCGAGGGATGGGTAGTTTTCTACTGGTTTATGAAGAATGTAATCTTTGTGGCCTATACATTTATTTTCCCAAGCTTGTAAATTATTTTTAATTCATATCTTGATTTTGTTTTTTGAAAAGAAATTTTAGATTAATTGTAGCTAGTCTTTAGATCGTGTTCCTCAGCACAGAAAAGGAAAAGCAAATTGGATTTGTATATTTTATCACATCTGTAAACTAATTTGTTGCACTAGTTAAGAAGAAACACAACTACTAGGAAAATTAATTGACTTTATTAAACCCAATGATAAAACACACGCAAGGAAAATAAGATGGTCAACCAGCGTTTCTCCACTAGGGGGCTACTAGGTTCAATAACAAAGCTACTCACATTGTATAAATTGTCATTTATCATCATAATCATCGGTTTAACACCCATTTTACATGCTGGCATGTGTTGGACGGCTTTTAGTAATGAACTTCCAAAATAACCTTTCTCTGCGAGGTCTTAATCTATCCATCTTTCTCTCAAATCTATCCTTATCACTTACTCCTATGTTTTCCTTGGCTTTTCCCTGGTAACTGACTCTGCTACCTCAATTGTTCTATATCTACTAACCCAAGAACTCTTATTCATTCTTTCACTGTGACCATCCCAAAGAAGTCTCCTTTTCTGTACACATCTCCTTATACTGTCCAGATTTTGCCTTCTTCTAAGGTCATCAGATCTAAGCCTGTATTTAGGATATCACTTGTATCATCCCTTTCCATGAAACGCATGTTCTCAATTCAAACAGGCCAGATGTCACTTCCATACTTTGTGCACATACCTGATACACTCTTCCCTTGGTCGACAGTGATAACGCTCTTCTGGGTAGTAATCTAAGAACTTACTCCATCCATTCCCAACTCTTAAAATCACACTAGCACTAACTCTTCCCTGTGCTCAAATTGTATCATCAAGGTCAAAAAACTTCTGAACAACCTCAATAGGCTTGCCATCCAAATATGTATATATATGTATATATATATCTGTCCACATCTGTGTTATTATTTGCCTCTATTGTGTTACACTTCTTGCACACAAACTTAAAATTCAGTTGTACCTGACTCCCTTTCCACAAACTGAGCAAGAGAACATTTCTCTTTCTGGAAGGTTTCCAATACTGTAATCAGTGATCATCACTGTGGTCTTGGTAACATTCACTCAGATACCTTTTCTTTCCATAGCATTCATCCAGTCATTGACTTAAAAAGTAGGCATTTCATTGTTTCACAGGCTCTAAATCAGCAGCATATCTTCCAGACAACATGTATGAAACTCCCTAGACAACATCTCTGAGACACATGTAATATTGCATATGATCATATTGTTTCTATAGCAATAGGCTTTGATATATCAAAGGTATTCAAACAGGCTTGATTTACAAACTTGCCAGCTATGGAATATCTGGAAGTGTCTTTGCAACCAATTTTCCATCAATTCGCTTTTTTGATACCTTATTCTAATAGAGCTTCCTATTCCAGTAGCTTTTTTTTCAAAGAACTGAAGGTTTGTGGAACTCTTTTCCTCTTACCTAGAGCCTTGGTATTTTCAAGATAAATGCCTGTCTTTGCGGTAGCCATCTTTCATTCTTGGTAGCTCCTTACATTAAGTGTCTTCATCCTTTGTCTGGAGCAATTTGTATTAAAACCCCATACAACCCTTACTCTAAGATAAATTTATTAAACACGCAATCTTACTTACTACTCACAATGCTTCAAGCAAACTACCACATCCTTCTCAGATTTATAAATGTAGTTGATGATGGGCAGAGGTTGAAAGTACATAGAATCAATGCTAGCATGCTTCCTGGATATATTCTAGGATTAACACTCTTCTTTATCTTAATTAATGATCTGTCAAATCATATTGCGAGATCATTGACATCTAAGTACATGACTGAATCTCAAAGAGCACTAGAGATCAAATCTCGCTGATTCCTTATCTTCAAACCTTGAACATGTGGTAAAAGTGTCTTGTTACCTTTGAAAAGATTCTCTGCTTTTACCACCTGTTTTGCTCTACTCGAAATGAATGACACTTTCCTTGTTTGGATGTGATAAGCTCTTACAACTGATCTTCACTTCAGATCTAAAATGGAAGACGTATATCCAGTCTGTTACTAAGGTTACTGAAAAAAATAGTTGAATCATTCTTCCTTGAGTGCGTGAAGATCTTCTTTGTGCAGGAGTCAGGTTTTACAGCCAGATAGCAGCACAGTGCATATAAGTGCATGGTATATCTTCAATTTTGTCGAGACCACATTTTACTTTGGAGACAGCAGAAGGCTGTGCGAGTGTAATCGATACAGATTGCATAAAATCTCATCCTTACCCTTCATACTCAATTAAAGGTCCCTGGTGAGTTTAATGAGGTTTAAACGTTAAAAGTGCCCCAAATTGAACAATTCATATTATTTTAATATAATTTTGTCCAGCTAAAAACTTTAGTTGTGGAAAAGCTCTAAGTCTTAACGGGAGGCATTTGCCCTATGGGCCACCTATATTTTCAAAGGAGGACACTTTTGTCAGATGTATTAAATTCAATTAAAATTAAATGAAAAAATATGTGATTAAGCTCTGAAAAGGTTTATATTAAACTTGAAGCACCTTGCTTTGACAAGCTTCTACGACTGACTTTTACTGCAGACCTGAAATGGAAGACGTGTAAGGTGAGATGATGAGAGGAGGGGTTATCCTTTTATCTTCTCGTAAAGAAACAGAACAATGAAAAGTATTTCTGTAACTATAACAAAAAGGTGTTTTATTGACTCAAGGTTACCTATACCGTTTGGTATAGGTAGAAGAGAGTGGAACGGTGTCCGTCTGAGGAAGAGGAAGAATATAAGAGTTCTTAGGGCTGCCCGTGAGTTTCTTCAGGTGAAGATGGTAGTAGTCGTCAAGTTCAGGCAACTGCGGCAAGAGAGAGAGAGCGTTTCCTCGTTCCTCGCTGGTGCTCTCTGCGATGTGTCGAAGCTGGTGCCAGGAGGTCGTCTCTTCTTTTTCCTCGAACCCTAAGGGGACATAAGTAGTCCCTTAGGGAACTAACGATATTACTGCGCCCTGTGATTTGATTGGACAAGCCAGCTCACAGGGACAGTGATTACGCATTCAAAAGTAGTCCCTACTGGTGACTGCTACAGACTTACATCAAATCTGTTGCTAAAGCCACTGAAAAAATATTTGGATCATTCGACCACTCCAGAAAGTATTTGACTCCATATGCAATCCCCTACCTGTATAAGAGTGACATATATGTCCAAAGATCGAATATGTCCAAAAATCGAATACTGCTGCCGCATCTGGGGAGGTGCAGCAAAGAGCACTCTTTCTTACCTGAACGAATTCAAAACCAACTTGGAAATCTAGTAGGGGGTGATCTCTTTTCATCCCTACAAACCCTTTTCTCGCATAAAAGATGCTGCTGCTCTCTTTCTACTCTATCGATATTTCCATGAAAGCTGCTCGGCTGAGCTCCAATTTCTGTAAGACATTCACAGCAAGAACTCGTCTCTAAGTTTCTATATCATGACTGCAAAGAATTTTCTTTTCTTCCTCTGTGTATGTAAAACAAAACAGAATTTATATGAAGAGAGGTTTTTCAAAGAACTTCCCATTTTTTTAAACATCACCACAAGACTGTTACACTGCAGAATACAACATTGTCATCTTCAAATACTTGTTGAGTCATCAACTTAAGTAATCAATTTTGTTGATTTCATTTCTTTCATTTAAAATTCGTACTCTGACTGACAATCTCATTAACTTTTATGCTCGATTGGCCTTCGTAAGTGGTGATTCATTAGTACAATTGTGCATATATGTATATATGTATATATATATAAAAAAAAAATAAAAAAAATATCTTTGTTATTATATATATATATATATGTATATATATATATATATATATAATAACGAAAATATTTTTTTAATAAAATATTTAGAAAACCTTGCACAACGCAGCTTATTTGTTTTTAAAAATAAATTATTTATTCATCTTAAAAACATTTTTTTTATGAACTTGAGTACTTTCGGTAAATCTACCATCTTCAGAAGAATATTTCTTCTTTTTCTTATTTTTCTTTTTTCCTCTTGGTTGAGACATTCTCGTGGCCAAGTTGAAAATCCGTCTAGGTGTTATGACGAAGAGAGAAAAGTGTTGATATGGCTGTGTGTCACGTGGTCGGCGTGTAAGGATACTTTGAAAAGTCACACAATTTGAAGCGCTGGGTAGGTGGCAATAATAACGAAGATATATTTTTAATAAAATATTTAGAAAACCTTGCACAATGCAGATTATTTGTTTTTAAAAATAAATTATTCATTCATCTTAAAAACATTTTTTTATGAACTTGAGTACTTTCGGTAAATCTACCATCTTCAGAAGAATATTTCTTCTTTTTCTTTTTTTCTTTTTTCCTCTTGGTTGAGACATTCTCAATAATTATATATATATATTAGTAGTATGTTTTTAAAAGGCCGTGGGCAATGCAGATTCCAGGTAAGATGTAAGTGGGAGGAACAAAAATAATTAATTTATTTTTTATTAAAATCTTACATAACAGCAAGTGTGGTGTTAGCTGTTTGTGTGATGTCTGGATGACTATAAAAATCATTTATTTAATATTTCGGGAAAAGAAACTTCCTTTTGTCAAAAATAATAAACACCAGAGGAAAACTCCGTCTGTGCAGAGAATCTGCCAAAAGACATATATATATATATATATATATATATATATATATATATATATATATATATATATATATGTATATATAAGTAGAAGAATGCGTGTCGTAATTTCCATAACCAAACAGTTTTGCACTATTTTTTATAAATTTATGATGATTAAAATCAATATATAATGATACTAAACCTTACGTCTAGAATACTTTGTCCAATTCTTATCGAAATCTATCCCAAGATTTTGATTCTAAAGAATGTCTAAAATTTAAGGCTTAAGCTTAAGTGTTCTTAATAAAAAAAATGAAATTCAGGGAATCTGGCTAAATTATTGCGTAATGAATGTGGTTAATATTTAATTCAAATCTGAATAAATTGAATTTTCAAATACCCAAGTAAACCTTTTCAAATACTCTAATGAAACTGAAATTTGGAGAATATTTATGAATTATGTCTAAAACCTTTTGTTAAAATTACACAAAAATCAGAAGTATCCGAATTTTCACAAAGGGCTTCTACCCACGTTTGCCCCCTTTCGTATAAAACTAGATGCAACTAAATATAGTCTATATTACCCACCCTTATTCTTAGCAGCTATGTTTCATAATTCATAATAATCGGTTCATTAGTTTAGAAACTTATTCTGTACAAGGATATAGTAAAAATACCCGTCCCAGGACGTATATAAGCAAAAAATATAGCATTATTTAAAACATTTTATGTTTTTTTTCTTTGTGGGTGTATGGTACAGTTTCAGTGACAGTCCCCTATGTGGTAAAGTTTACAAAAAAATAATAAAAAATAATGTGCTTATGTTATTCACCCTGTTGCCTAATATGCATATTCCATTATTCATAATGATAAGTTCAGTACTTTTCGATTTTACTAAACACATGAATATTATTGATGCTCACACGTGTGCACCGATTATTTTAAAAATGTATTACTTAATATTACTCAGAATTTTATATAAAGCAATTTTTTCTTTAGTTTTTCTGTATCTTACTTTAAAAAAAAGTGTTTTAAAGGTGCTAAATGGTAAAGTTCACAGGGTTACTGAGTATATATATTCCAAAGTTCATGATTATCGATTAATAAAAACAAAAATAAAAACATATATATATATATATATATACACCCTAAATATTACCATTTACAAAAAATTAATGTGACCATGTTACTCATCATATTTTTTTGAATATATATATTCCAAAATTCATAATGATTCATCAATTAGTTTAGGAGATTATGCTCCTAAATATATATATATATATATATATATATATATATATATATATATATATATACGTATAGTTTGGCAGCAAATTGTTATTAAGACAGGCTCTATTAAAATCCACGGAGTTCTGCTTTTTTAGATTTTCTTGGTTAGTCGTTCGACTCTTCGAGAGATTTTACGATCGTGTGATAGTAGCTGGTGCAGTATAGCACCCATCGTTATGGTTTGGGTCAAATCTCGAGCGCTTTCGGACGTCTCATCCATCTTCAGGAGGTTTATTTTAGCTAATATGGGTCTATATATATGAGTATATATATAAGAGAGAGAGAGAGCGAGAGAGAGAGAGAGATGGAGATAGATAGATAGATAGATAGATAGATAGATAGATATAGATGTATGTATATGGAAAAAGAAACCCACGGAACTTACTTACTAATTTGACCGAAACACTAAATGGACCATTTGGAAAATATAAAAAATAAAAAAAGTCTTATCAAGTAAAAACGCTCCGTGTTATTTAATAATGTTTTCCTATAATACATATATATATATATATATATATATATATATATATATATATATATATATATATATATATAATACCCATACCTAACTTGATAAATATAGAGAAGCTATAAATTATGATAGGCAAGTAGACTTTGATTATTCCTTCGTTTGCCTATTTTATGTTTGCATGTCGGTTCCGAAGAAAAGTATCGGTTTTATAATAAACTATCTGAATCTTTACAGATTTTATGAAACGATCGTTATCTGGATGACAAATTTATATGATATAATTTTTGATAATAAAAATATATATATATATATAACGTAAAATATAATAACACGAAATTACATGATTATCGATGCAATAATTTATTTCAACCTTGCGGTTTTATTCAAGCATCCAATTTGACAATTACATTTTTGAGACTGACAGAAAACTGAATTCACCCTCGACACTTCAAACACAACCAGAGAGAGTGGTGGTCGCAGCCAATCTGAATACCTATTACAGAGCGAGTAGGAATTAACATCTTATATTTAACTAAAGCAATCGAAAGGGATCTTATGGGTTTTTTTGTTTGTTTTTATTAAAATATATATATATATATATATATATATATAAACACATACACATGCCTAACTTTATATACATGCACCCCTTAATGTTAAAGTTTTAAAATAAATAATGTGGCCATGCTATTCACCTTGTTGTCTAGAATATATATTCCAAAATTCATAATTACCTATTCATTAGTTTAGGAGAGTATCCTGTACATATATATATATATATATATATATATATATATATATATATATATATATATATATATACAGAAGAGATAGACATTCATTAGTATGTCCAGCCAAAACACCAAAACGAGAACACTTAGACAAGGAAAACGTTTATATCTGAATATTTTCGAAGCAAAGTTTTTATTATATTTGCAAACTTTAAGGTATATCGAACATTATATACCATGTAATATTCATCATCATACTCGGTTTAGCATGTCTTTTACATGATGACATATTTTGGATGGCTTTCAGAAATAAACTTCCGAAATAACCTATCTCTGTCCAGGTGCTTTTTCCCCCCATTTTCTCTTGTGGACAGTATAGGGAGATGATAATATGATCTCATTGAAATAATCGATGGGCATTCTTTAGTTAATAAGGATGCGAATAAAGACCTGGCTCTGGATAGGTTAGTTTGTTAGCCAATTTCTAAAAGTTGTCCAACACATGCCAGCATGTAAAACAGATGCTAAACTGATGATGATGCAGATGATGAAAATTAAAAAAATTCTTCCTTTTAATTTTATTACGTCCTGTAAACATTACAATTATAAATAAGGTACAAATTATTTTCAGAACTCCAATGGGGGTTTGTACTTAGAAATTACGATATGAACAAATAATGATTTCTCTCTCACCCTTTCAACCAACATCTGCTATAGATCAGATGTATAATTTGTCACCCCTCAAAAAATAAAAATAAATTGTATATTGAGGTGCGTCACCCATTTAGCATGTCACTTACATCGATTTTGTATCTTAACCAAGAAGTATTTTATATAACACATTTATTGTAACTCGCAAATTAAAGTTATTTATTTTTCTTATCAATTAGTTTTGTCATTTTATCAATAAGTTTTCTCTTCTTTTTCTTATGAGTTTTGTTTGAATGATTTCAGGTAGTGAATAAGTACTAAATTGCAAATTGTCTTCATAATAAAATTATATATGAACACACATATTTGCAAATGCTTCTATAGCTGGGATACATATCGGCCCAAATATGCTCGAGTGTTATTTACGGGACAAAACGGAAATGTCCAAAGCAGTTTACGATTTTAAAGTTGCACAAAATGTAAAATGGCTGACAATACTAAAGCGTAGGATCGCAAAATAAATTTAACCACAGTGGCAGCAGCTGTTGAGTATCTCAAAGGACTAATGTCCCCCAAAACAGCCTCATGGCAAAACCCAAAGTTCGCAAAAAATATAAACAGAAATGCACCCTTTTGGTTAGGGCTTGGGTTTAAAACTATTAAGCCACTGAAAAGAATAAAGTTGAGAAGATTTTCTCAACAAATAATTTTAAAAAATTAAGTTGATTCACTTAATGATTTGAAGAAAATGTTTTTTTGATAGTCGCTCCCTATATGGGGTACAGATTGGGGGCATTATATGTGTATTTTATTGACCTCCTCTCCAGGAATTTAGATACAAGTTCATGTGTGTGTTTTGAGGAAAGTGTTTCAGTGGAACGAACTGGATTCGAACCCGGCACACTCCGATCCTCATTCCGCGTCGGTAACCACTTAGCCACTGTGCCAAGTGGGGTATTATATGTGTATACTGTATAGAACAAAAGGAACTCCCCCAAATCGTTGAAACCCAAATAAATTTGTGCTGTTCTTTAATAAGGTTTATGGGAGCTGCTATCCAAACTATTTACAACGAGAGAGAAGAGGAGGACTTATATATGTTGTCTACCAACAAGACTCAAACTCTCTACATGATGAGCTGCTGTTCGGATTAGCTGCAAAGATTAAATAAGTAATCACCATAGTCCTACATGATAACTAAACATTAAATGAACAATCCATTTTTATTATTAAAATAGAATAGGAAAAACATTATAAAAAATATTAATTTATTTTGTTCACAATAACGCAAAGAAGTTATCTCCCTTGTCGATTCTCTATAAAAAGATGGAGACATTATGGCAGGAATATAATACATGAATACAAGTTGACCACTGATACAAAATCTATAAAAATACCATTTGATCTTCTATATTTATATTTCATTTACATGTCTGCCCACGAGGGTAAACTTAGACACAACGTCGGTTCAATCGGAAAAATTAAACTCCCGAAAATGAGCTTTCTGAATACACAAATAATCTGTAGTGTGCCATCATGAATAACCAAATTAGGTGATAAGTAATTAACTCACCTCCTCTATCAGAAGAAGTAGGTAATGCCTGGATGGAGAAATTAGTTTATAAATAACAAACAACAAGGCTTACAAGAATATATGTTTTATCTTCTTTTATTTTCTTATTTCTTTTTACATTAGCATAAGAATGGGTGATTCATCCAAATGACAGATAATCCTCTGTTATTTAGAAGCCCCTACCAAGTGATAGCTCTTTTAAAGCTTTTGTCTGTTATATTAAGTTCAATTCATTGAATTTCTTTTTCACTTGTTTTCCGGAATTTAAAAAAATTCTTCTTTATAAGACTTTTTGCTCCTATTGGGATAATATTGATTCTTTTGCGGTTCCAGTTTCTCTCCATATCATATATTAGGCCTTGGTACTTTATTATGTATGCATTCGCATATGTCTTAATAAATTTGACTTTTGACTAAAAGATGAACCACAAACTTCACACGAGTATGGCTTTTCGCCAGTGTGTCTACGCCTGTGTCGAATCAAGCATGCCATATCAGAAAAGTAAGAGTTACACACTTCACAAGTATACGGTTTCTCTCCAGTATGGGTTCGCATATGTTTAACTAAATCAATATTTTGGATAAAAGAAGCGTTACATACGTGACAAGAATATGGCCTCTCCCCAGTGTGTTTTCGCATATGAACAACCAAGCGTATTTTTTTATGAAAAGAAGTGGCACACAATTCACAAGAATATGGTTTCTCACCCGTATGTGTACGCATATGTATCAACAGATAAGATTTAAGAGTAAAAGAAGAGCCACAAACTTCACATGAATATGGCTTCTCTCCAGTGTGTATTCGCATATGCCCTACCAAATGAGCTTTCTTTGTAAAGGTTGATAGACAGATGTCACAAGAATAAGGCTTTTCTCCTGTGTGTGTCCGCACATGTTCCAACATATGTTGCTTCTGAGTAAAAGAAGAGTCACACAATTCACAAGAATACGGCTTCACTTTAGTGTGTGTTCGCATATGCACAGCTAAGTTTGATCTTTCAGAAAAGGCAGAGTTACACACTTCACAAGAAAATGGCTTCTCTCCTGTATGTGTTCGCATATGTGACACCACCATAGATTTCCTATTAAAAGATGTGCCACACACTTCACAAGAATACGGCTTCTCTTTAGTGTGCATACGTAGATGCGCCGACATTAATGCTTTCTGGGTAAAAGTGGACCCACACTTTTCACAAGAGTATGGTTTCTCAACAGGTGTTGTTCCCGTGTGCTCTGTCAAAGTTGAATTCTGATTAGAAGCACTAATTTCATTTGAACATGGTTTTTCACTCTCATGTGCTCGCATGTGTCTTATTAAATTTGATTTCTGAGTAAAAGAAGAACTGCACAATTTACAAATAAATGGCTTTTCTCCCGTGTGCGTTCGAATATGACTCTCCAAAGTTGATTTCTGGTTAAATGAAGTGCCACATACTTTGCAACAAAATGGTTTCTCTCCAGTGTGTATTCGAAAATGTTTTAGCAAATTAGATTTCTGAGTAAAAGTTGAGCTACACACTTCACAAGGAAATGACTTTTTTCCAATGCGTTTCTGCATATTTACCTTTAGACGTGATTTCTTACTAAAATCGGAGCCAGATACTTCACAAGAATACGAATCATCTTTAGGGTGTGCTTTTGCATGCTCTAACAATATTGATTTTTTAGAAAAAGATAAGCCACACACGTCACAAGTATAAGATTCTTCTTCTCCGGTGTGTGTTTGCATATGTTTCACCAAACTTGATTTATGAATAAAAGAAGAGCCACAAATTCCACAAAGATTTGAGTTTACTCCGGTGTTTCTTTGCATTGATTCGTCCATTTTATTGGTAACCAAAATATCTGAGTCACATGTCTGAATAGAATATTGTTCCTCATCAGTATGCATATTCAAACTTTTTGTTACAGTCGAACAATCTAATGATTTATCCGAGCAGACCTCTATCTTTTCTCAAAGACAGATTATTCAAATTCATTAATTTAAGTTAATAAGAATCCTCCATTCTATAATAAAAACATATATATATATATATATATATATATATATCCGTTTCATCACACAAAAGTTAACAATTAAAGAAACTGCCGGGTGAAACCATTTCAAGTTTTAGGGAACAGCAGAAAGCATATAAAAAGTAAGACAACCCTCACCGTGTTAAATAAATTCCGAAATAATTCTTTACTCTATTTCCATAAGTAGACGTTTTCTGTCTTTATTTTCCTTTCGTTTTTTTTTCATATCAATTGGTATATTTTCTTTCTTTTTCTTCTTTTTAAAAATGTTCTAATTTGAGACATTTTTTAACTTCACCGATTTAAACGTTATTTAATATAAACATGAATACTAGCATGACACTGGCAAAGCATAATTATTTATTCAGTCATTTTTGAATGGGGTGTGTATACTTGTATTCCATAAAAATAAATATCTGCATGTAACATTTCAATGATGTCTTTCCATTTTATAACTTCATCACATTAAAATTCACTTTTTCTGAAAAATAGGCTCAACCGATATAAATTTTGTTGCATATGTTTTTAGAAATTATGCATTAAAATTGACCTTTGTTTAAAAGAAGATCCTTGCTTTCAGTGACGTTTCTCTATTATTTGTGACATTTTGTTGAAAGCAGGATTCACTTCGTTCAGAGGAAAATTATTTCTTTTCAAGAACCAGTTCATATGTTATAAGTAGAAAACTATGAAATTGGATAAGAACTCAGATATGAACAAATTATATTTGGATGGTGAAGCTATTGAGGTTTTCAAGAAGTTATGTTACATTCATGATATCATTGTAGTACAGGGTAGAACAGGTGCTAATGTGATTGCAAGAGTGTTGATTGAATTAATTTCAGAGAACTTCTGCCATTACTAACCAGCAGAGCGTTACCACTGTCAAGGGAAGAGTCTATAAGATATAGACATGTGTACTCAGTGTGATGATGTATGTAAATCAAACCTGGTCAGTGAGGCTTGATGACATGCGTTGCATGGAGAGACATGATATGATAATGATACAATGGATGTGTAATGTGAGTCTTAATGACAGGCAAAGTTCTGAACACCTCAGAATATTAAATCTGGACAGCAGAGGATGATGTGTGCAGAACAAGAGACTTGGATGGTATGGTCATGTTGAAAGAATGGATGAGAGTTCTTGGTTTAGTAGATGTAGAAGAGTGAAGGTAGGAAGTACGATTCACAGGGAAAGGGCAAATAAATAAAAGGGAGGAAGTGATTAAATGGACTTTAGGGAAAGAGAGATACATTAAGACCTGGTCAGAGATAAGTTAGTTTTGAAGTCAGTTTCTTAAGGCATCCAATGCATGCCAGCATGTAAAACTGATATTAAACCGAATATGATGATGATGGTGATGATGATGACAGACGCTTTAAAGTTGAACAATAATTAAATACATTTTTTATTTGATGATCACCACTGTGTGTTTGTATGTTTGTTTTCTTGAGTAGAAAGATTCATGAATTTCACAGGAATTCTCTCTGTGTTTTCATCTTAGAATTAAGCTGAAAACAATGACTCATATTTGACACTAGAAAATTGTTTATATATGTGCTTTCAAGCCTTTTTTTATCTTTGAACAACTTTCGTGGTAATGATCCATTACAATAGCAAAGACGAATGATTCAAATTGACCAATGAAAACATTCCATTGTCGTACTTCAGAGATGTAAGTGGCCAATGGCAAGACAAATATTAAATCGAGATGAATTTTTCCACCTGGGGTCTATGGCTCTACACAAATTTCACAACCGAGCAGGCCAACATGTTCACTCATAATCCCCTATAAAAGTTTTATTTTATTTTCTTGAGGGGAGGTGGTAGCAAAGGGTGTTAATTTACAATACTTTTTATAGTGAAAGTATCGACTGATATGTTTTAAAGGAGAGAGAAAGATATTCATTAATGAAACAAAAGTCTTCTACCTCTATGAATCGTTTTAAACATGGAAAAATGTTCAGAGATAGGGGAAAGGGATGCTAACAAAGCAAGACAAAACATGACGAAGAGCGGAAGAGGAAAAGAGAAAAAACATGGAAAGAGAAAGAAAGGTTAAGTGAGAGGAAGAAAGAGAAATAAAATCAAGCTAAATAAGGAAAACAAAAGGACATAAATCTCTAGCGATTTGTCCTTTTCTTATTAAAAAAAAGCGGAATTCAGCTTTTTCCGAATTACAATAAAGTGGAATTCCGCTAAAAAGCGGAGAACTCATATCCTTGCTTCATGAAAAAAATGTTAAGCTTTCCGTTTACTGAAATTAATTTATATCTAGATATTTCAAATTTTTATTTTTGGGAAAATTTGATTTTCTTTCCGGTTGATCAATAAGAAAATAATCATCAATTGTAAGGCAACGCATCTGCAAAGAAAGAAAAAAATCGAATTTAGAATACAAGAAAAAGTGATAAAAAGATTTGATCTAAAAAAAAAAAAAAAGTCGATCAGGGATAGATTGTACTCGTTCTGTGAGCCATGCCCGAGTAGTAAGTTTATTTATCCTTAATTAGTAATACCTTTAGTGAGGATTGAACCTTAAACCTATAAAAGACTGTCAATAAGAAGTGATTATTACTTAACACCTTTATACGCTGTGTCACATGTTTGTGTAGACAATTCTAGTGTGAAGTATCTACCCGCAGGAATTAAATAAAAGGTTCAGTCCTAAATTTCGTATAGATTCCCAAGTCTGACATAAAGATCCCCGAGTTCAATAAAATGCACTCGAAGAAGGTCAGAGTTAACATCGGCTGAAACGTTTTGAAAATAACAACCAAGATGAGAATAGTAGTCCAAATAATCAGAATAATACACATTATGATTCCTTATCTAAAAAATTCGTAAACACTGTTGGTTTTCATTAAAATAAAGGGCAGTAATACTCTTGATAATAATTTAAAACTGCATTTAATTAAAATTATTTAATTAAAATTATTTAATTACATAAAAAGAGCCAGATATAGTATGGGACAATTTAAATATGTTTACCGATTCCGATTCTAAAATCACCAAAAGACTAGAATCTAATATTTTTCGGGGGGGGGGGGTATTCTTCATTTACTCCTCGTCTCAGTTGAAATGAATTTTCCTTTTAATTTCACAAACTTGTATTCTATCCAAGATTTGGCTAAACTCATTGTGTGCCATTTTTTCCTATTCATCCACTTGTACCATTTTTACCTGTGTCGTTTTTACTGTGCCATTTCTTCCATTTTTATAGTTTTACTGGTGGTAGTTTAAAAGCAATAAATATTTATCATTTTATCATTAGTACCAGCAATAGAAAGTTAAGTTTTAAACAACCAATATTTAAAAAAAATTAAAATAATCGTTTTTGGAATCGGAAATTACGATCAATTTTTTCCAATTCCAATACCGATTCTGATACCCCTTAAAGTATTGATTTTTCCGATTCTCGAATAGTCAGATACGTCCTAAATGGTGTGCTTCTGCCACATCTGTTGCCTAGACAAGGTTAAAATCGACTCCATAGTCTAGTGTGGATAATCTCTTCCTTTCTCACAGAAGAGATGTTGCTAGTCTCTGTCTCTACTCTATCTTTATTGCCATAGAAGATGCTCAGCTGAGTTCCAATCTCTGGTTCTTCCTTGTAAGACATTCACAGCAAGAACTTGCTTTGCTAACACAATGAAAATACTTTCCTTTCTTTCTCTGCATTAAATATAGGGTTCTGTTCAAATTCCGTCCAGATTTCCGAGTTCAAAAAGATACATCTGAAGAAGGCCGGATGTTACAGCGGCCGAAACTAAGTGATGTTAACACTCACGATGAGAACAGTAGTATGAATAATCAAAATTATACAAATATATTTGTCCATTTCTGTATATGATAGCTTTTGTGTATCCATCTTTTTATTTTGTGTATTCTTTTTATTAATCCTAGTTTGTCTGATGTTTCCGCATCAATGACCGCATTTGCATTGGTGTCTGCTACTATGAAGTACGAGTTTATTTTTGCATTTTTACTTTGTAAAGTTACAGTGCAACTATCCATTACCGGAATTTTCATATTGTTTAGTTTGGGTTTAGGCTTTATATAATTATATATTTTACTGTCAGTACATTTACTTCTTTTGAAGTCTTACTTCAATGTCTTGTAAACTTTGAGTGTTATTTCCATTTATCTGTCCATAGTTCATTTATTATCTTTTTAAATATGGCGCTTATTTCGTACACCTCGTAGTCGAAACTCTTTGTGCTGCTTACCTTTTTCTGTTTTGTTCTGCACGTCTTGGCGAAATGTCTTTATTTCCACATTTTTTACAGTTCTTGTAATATGCAGGACAGTTGTTCCTATTGTGTGAACTAGAGCAGTAGATACATTGGTTCAACCCAATTTTGATTTTTGGCGGGATTTTTGTTTTCTTCTTTCGACATCTTTTTTTTATTATTCCTTTGTTTTTTTCTTTCTTGAGGTATGGATTTATTTTCTGTTTTCGACGTAGTCATTATTTCTTAATATTTTTTCAGCACAGTGGCCTGCCTGAATGGGCTTTTCTAAATCTAGTGACGGTTCATGTAACAAATTGTTTTTCTGACATTTATTGGGTGTTTTTCTACCAGTATTTCGTTTAATTTTCAATTTTTGAGCGATATCAAGGCTCCTCGTACAGGGCTTATGGGCCACCATTTTTTTTCGTTCTAACTTAGATTGTTTTGTTTTACGGCATATCAACCCTTTTCGGGTTATTTAATGCCGAATAAGGTAATTTTGGTAAAAGTTTTTTATGCTTCAAGTTCTTTATATCTGAAAATATTTATTCATGCTGTTTTGTTTGGTTGTTTTGTAGAGGAAAATTGTTTTTTTTTTTTGGGGGGGGGGGGGCTTTGCTGAACATGATTTTCAACTTTATACAGCTACTTTTGGTTTTGTTCTGCACATCTTGGCGAAATGTCTTTATTTCCACATTTTTTACAGTTCTTGTAATATGCAGAACAGTTGTTTCTATTGTGTGAACTTGATCAGTAGGTACATTGGTTCAACCCAATTTTGATTTATGGCGGGATTTTTGTTTTCTTCTTTCGACATCTTTTTTTATTCCTTTGTTTTTTTCTTTCACGGGTCATGGATATAGTTTCTGTTTTCGACTTAGCCATTAGTTCTTAATGTTTCTTTGTTTCTTCGGCACTGATGCCTGCCTGAATGGCATTTTCTAAGTCTAGCGAAGGTTCCTGTAACATCCTTTCACGTATTGTCTCTTATGCAGCAGACAAGGATATATCTTATTCGCATTTGTTTGCTTTTTTGCGCAACTCCGTGACATATTCGTCGAATCTTTAGTCTTCTTTTTTGGATGCATTCGAGAAATTCATGTGTGAGAAAAGTAAACATTTTTTATGGGTTGGCAATGTGTATCAAACTTTTCGCTCACCATTTTCAAGTCATATCTCTGTCCCTCGCTCTCAAAATTGAATGTGGAATAAACATTTCTTCTTTTTTCTCCTATGCAGGTCAATAACATTGAGGTTTTTATCTTCTGTG
Source organism: Sepiola atlantica (assembly GCA_963556195.1). NCBI lineage: Eukaryota > Metazoa > Mollusca > Cephalopoda > Sepiida > Sepiolidae > Sepiola > Sepiola atlantica. The sequence goes on from OY744525.1 coordinate 107,501,084, forward strand.
ACTTAATATCTGATTCTGTAGCTTGAAGAAATTGTTGGAGTTTGTCTTTCAATGTTTCCCATCTATGTCTGAGATTATCCGAAGCAGAATTTAATTTATTTTGATGTGGTAGAAATTCCATGATTTCATTTTTTAAGAATTAAGTTGTCTTCTGTGAACGTTGTTAGTTCTTGAGTCTCTTCTGACACCATGTTATATTATGCTTACGTACATAATTACAAAGGTTAACAACAAGGAATAACTCGACATGTATGGACAGTTATAAGACTTTATTGAGATTTTTCGTTGAATAGACAGACAGACTTCTGCTCTTATGCAATGGTTACTGTGGTGGTGGGAGGTTGTAGTCAAGGGGAATGGTAAGATATATAAGGGGGAAATAACCCTTATCTAACATAAGGCCCTCCAAAATCAGAAACGACCAAATGGCGTATTTTGACTCGACAGTAGTTTCGTTTACTTCCGGTTCAAATTATAAACAAAATAATACGCACATATGCTTGCCTTCGCAGATTCTTTTGCAAAGAGTTTTGTTCGGTAAACTTTAGAGTTTTATAAAAGTATTTTTTAATTAAAAAAGGTTACAAACTTTTATTAAATAAAATGTAGTAGAAATTTAATTTTTTTATACATTTCTAAAGTTTACAAAACACAAGGTTTTGTAAAACATTCTGCAAAACAAGTGTGTTGTTTATAATTCAACAAGAGTAAAATAAAAATAAACCAGTGTCGGGTTAGGGTTAGATGTGTAATTCGTACGGAAATAAAGCACGGACTTTCAGTTCAGTGAAGGGAAGAAAGTGAAAAATGTACGAATTTTATTAGTGGAATTACAGGCGTGTGGTCACAGTGTGATAATGTATGGAAGTCAAACCTAGTCAATGAGGGTTGCGGACATGCGTTGCACGGAGGGAAATGATATGAGAATGATACGATGGATGTGTAATGTGAGTCTTAAAGACAGACTTAGTTCGGGACAATATAGGGAGATGTGTGCAGAAAAGAAGACTTCGAGGGCATTGCCAAATTGAAAGAATGGGTGAGAATTCTTTGATTAGTAGATGAAGAACAGTGAAGTTAGCTGGACCGTTCACACGGGAGAAAGTTATAAAAATGGACTTGACAGATAACTAAAAACCTGACCAGAGATAGGTTTGTTTGGAAGTTGGACAGCATGTAAAACAGGCGTTAAACCGGATATAATGATGATGATAATGACCCCCCTCGGTATTGCGTGCCTTAAGCAACCTATAATCAACCAAATTCCCTCTCGAACGAGAAGGTAATGTCTTGGACAGTAGCCTCCTCCTTAGACTCAACTGAACCATACTTTATTCAGACACAAAGTGCAGGTCTCAAGAAAGCCTAACTATAGTGTGCCAAGAATCCCCTTTCCCTCACAAGATCGGTCTTAGTGTTTCTCGCCTCTACGTGACTTACAAATTATTTACTAATTATTATTAAAGTAAAAAATGTAATAGTATCAATTATAATTTGTTAAAAACATAATTTTATTATGAAATCACATCAACCAAAATGCCTTTCGGATTTGTGAACCTGCAAAATCTGAAAGCATTTATACTGGCAATTTCTTAAAAATCCTCATGTATTAGAATTGTTAGAAGTTATTCACATCAAATATTTTATAAATAACTATGGAAACAACATTACCATAACAACAATTTGGTTTAATTAATAACTTAGGAATAATATCATGATAATTTGACATTCAAAATTTTGTTGTTGATTTTAAAAAGCAAAAGAAGATACCCGGGCAAGAACAGAAGTTTTTTGTCAAATGTTTCCGATATATCCACAAAAGTTTTTTTGGCAAAAGTATAGTAGAGATAAATGCGGTAAAAAATGTGGGGAACAAATAACGTTTACCAAATTTACTTTTCTACCTACCTATATAAGTTTTAAGTGTGGATGTAATTGTTCATGTTGTTGAATGTTTGTACACCGGCTAAAGTGTAAGGACGCGTCCATATGTGTATGCAAGTACGTATGTCTGTACACCGGTGTGAAAGTGAGTTCACATGTAAGCACTTATGTGTGTGTGTTATATCAAGTCTACGTGTTGAGGCAGTAGCCATTTTGGCATCTTGTCGAAGTCGAACCCAGGGCCAGTGGCCGGGGAAAAATGTTGGGGGCGGGTGTTTGGCAGTGCTAAAGAAGAAAAGAGATGGAAGTGTCGTCTCCTGCCACAGAAATAAAAGAGCGGGCGGATGATGGTCACGTCTTTATATAATTATGCTAGCTATTCGAGATTCGCCTAAAAGAAAGCCACTGATTAGTCAAGCCAGGGAGGGAGTAGTTTGCATTAACCAATCAGCAGGCAGCTAAGAAGTCATTGATATTTAAACAATATGGCGGCTTGTAGGAAACTGCTACATGACTAAGTATGTTTTATAATTGATGAGGGTGATTGGATTTTGGGTGTACATATGAATAAAAACTGATGAATGTTATTTAATATCGGCATAGAGCATTAGTTTGGTATGTCTATTATATAACATATTAACCATTTTACAAGTTTTATTGCTTCTAATTAAAAACGGTTTGTAGGAAACTGCTACACTAACAATATGGTAGCTTGTAGGAAACTGCTACATGGATACTGATTGTAAGAGTTATTATCTATGCATTTATTATCATCACTTTTAATCTATCGTCAGAATCATCTTTTAAGATAATAGTCGATTTTTTGGAAAGTTGGTCTCTAATTTCAGGCTTAAAAGACAGCAAAAAAGCGTTAGTGGAACCGTAAGCCTAAGTCCGAGGTAGTGCCAGTCAGATTAAGTAAGCTTTTTTGTATAATAATCTTTTAAGCCTGAAATTAGTGACTACTCCTAAAACATCGACCGCCATTGTCTTATGAAGTTAACGATAGATTAAAAGTGACGATAACGAATCCATAGATAATAATCACTTGAAACCTATACATTACAGGTGGGTAACCATGATGCATTTTTGCTGGCATTTAAAATATGTCAGTTGAAACAGATTTTTTAGAATATGAAGGCAATAAAGTAAATGTTTTTAACGTGTATAACATTGACTTTTTATGCCAATTCTTTTAAATAGTTTCGTTTCCCCTTTTTTTTAATAAGTAAAAATCTTTAAATAAATAAAGAAATTGGAATCTCTCCATCAACGGATCGGAGATTACTATGAAAGAACGAGTTAAAGAATGGGAATAATTGTTATTGACAACTTTGTTGACTCAGTGCGAAATAAAGTGTTTCTAAAGAATGAGAGTTTTTAGTCTCATTCTCCGAGAATATTTTGGTGAAACAAATGGGTTTTGTATGTCAGAAGAAATTGGCCTGGGAAGGTGGCCTCCTCCTTAGACTGAACCTAACCATACCTTATTTAGACACAATAAATCCCCTTCACTGGAGCAGTGTTTTTCGCCTCTACGTAACTTACAAATAGTTTACTATTAATTATTGAAATAAAAATGCAATAGTGTAAAGTACCAATTATAACTTATAAAAACGGAATATAATTACGAAATAATATCCACAATGATGTAAACAAATCAGGCAAAAAATACTTTTTGAATTTTGAAAATTTGGTGATTAAAATTATTAGAAGATATTCATATCCAATAATTTTATAAATAGAGAATAAATCAACATTACCAAAACAATCATAGTTTGGTTCAATTTATAACTTCATGAGAAAAGTGTATTAATTTGAGTTTCGAAATATTATTGTAGTTTTTTTTAAAGCAAAAGTCGTCTTGGGAACTACAGCTGTTTTTATAATTTGAAAATAGTTTTTTTGTGCAATATCGACTGTTTCTGATAGCTACACTAAGGCATTTTGAAGTTGCCAGTTGAACAGAATGTGTTTTAAACGGTCGGACACTTTCTTTTTGACAATTTATTATTCTTAAATTATTGATTGCAATGTTTTTTAGTAGTTAACCTATTATAAAGTAAATCAAATTGAATATCTTTTTTAACAAAAAGTAAAAATGGTAAGTTATGAAGAAAAGATCACAGATTACTACGTAATTTGGCTAAGATCAAAGTGTAGTATCTGTTCCGATGGATACTGCACCCCATACTGGTGTTGTCTTGGCCTTCGGGTCTTGATTTACGCCGGTCAATGGGTCTGTCCTGTGCAGTTTTGGGAGGTCCACCTTCCCAGGCTTTGCCTCCTCTCTTTGGGGAGGAGTAAGTTTATTGCTTACTGCCTGAAGCGCCCCTACCGGAGAATGCCGACGGGGCTACCCAAGGAATTTTTAAACCCCACTTTCCCGACCCGACCTTGGGTCACATCTTACTTGTGGGAGTAAGATAAAAACTGGCCTTGTGCCTAACTCCTGGAGAGGAGTAAATCAATACTACGTAAAAAGAAGGAAAAACCGACTGGGATGAGTATTGTCTGTTTTAGATCCTAGAGCGTATGCATTTATTCTCTTACTAGAAGCGAATTTTTTTTTTTTAATTTTGTTATTCTATCAGTTGTTATCAACACTAACATGGCTGGATATCAAATAACAATTGAATTGAATCTTTTTTAAAATATTTTTAAAACTTCTTACGAAAAATTTTTCGCTTTTTAACAATATTGAAGTCAATATAAATGTTTATTTATATCGATTAGCAATATTTTATCTTCAGTGTAAAAAGTATAAACAACATTTTCGATAATTTCAGAAATTTGTTAGGAAATACTTGTTCGTAATAAGGAATATACTTATTAGAAAAATAATTTATGTTTTCTACATATTGTGGGGTTTAAAAAATGTTCTTTGTAATACGAATACCAGTTTAATTGTAGAAGACGGACTGTTGGGTTTTGCCTGATATTCGCCTACATGTCGGATGAAATGGATCCATCGTTTAAACGACACTTCTTGTCCGGACAGTATTTAAGAACGTATAAAAATGTTACTTCATGTCAAAATTTGACACATTATAAAAAAGAAAAGTGCAGCATTGTTGTTATTGAAGACATGGGTATCTTTTACGACGCTCAGCAGAGGCGCGAACGGAGGCCAAAAAAAGAACGAGAAAGAGATTAAAAACATAAATTTGCAACAAGTGAAGTTGACCTGCGACGAGAATAGATATTTTTCTACTTTCCTATGTAATTTGTTTTTATTTTTACGTATTATGAATGGGTTTTTATTTGATGTAAAAAAAAATTATTGTTTTTTCCCCTAAGGTTTGCACAAAATTCAAGATGGCCGATTAACGTGCTTTCTTACCAAACGCCCCCCCCCCAAAAAAAAATCGGCCATTGTTTCCCCAAGTTCCGGTGACAAAACTATTGATTTCTAATAAATAGAGGTTGTAACGGTCTAAAAATACAAACAAACGCTACAGGCAAGTTTGAAAACAACTTTTACAGCCTACAGTTACTTTTATTTGTTGTATATTTGTTTTTTTAAGCGTTTTTACTCTGCTGAGCGTCGTAAAAGATACCCGAAGACATATATATGAATATTTTCACTTAATTTTCGCTTTGAAATTCGTAAAAGCTTCTTTTTTTATATCAAAAAGGTTGTTTTTGTACGTAATTAAATTTAAAAGCTTTTCTAATATTTCGATTCCAAAAAATATAAATAAATTTCAAAAGCAAATCATAAATTTTATGTCAAGGTTTGTTTTTAAGAAAAAATGTTATCGGTTGACTGTGCTCCGTAAGAAACAAAACCAAAAAACGGAATGTAATTTTTGTTTTTACTACTACTACAATAATAATAATAATAATAATAATAATGATGATGATGTCAGATTTAAATCCAGTTAATGTATTTGATACTCTTACAACTGCAAAAATTTAGAATGTCTCAATTGTACTACAGGGAGCCTTGCTTATTTTCGCTCATTTAGCTTGGTATTCGTGAAAATTTAGATAAAGTTAACTGTTGCCCTAAAATTTATTTGTCATAAAAAATTCTTATATAATTTTTAAAGTGTTGATTTAATGTTTTAATCGCTGGTGACCATTGCCTTTTTGTGCTCGTCTTTTATAAAAATCTTTTGACAACTGTTAGATCAAAAACAAACTTTTAGCATTGTTTTTACACAAAAAAACACATGTTTTAACAATTGTTTAAAACAAAAATGTAGACGTTAAAACACAATGTTTAAGTAAAAATCTATTCCTGTAAGCAACTAAAATGTAGGGTATAACTAATAATTATTTTAGCTGTTTTCATAAAGATAATTTGAAAATAGTTTGTTGTACGATACATCCACAAAAGCATTTTTAATTTGTCATAATGTTTGTTTAATAGAGCAGATAGTTTTTTTGCCAATTTCTTATTGTAAAACTTTTGACTGGCAATGTATTTTTAGTAATTAATCTGTTATAAAATAAATATATTTGAATCTCTTGGTCAATGGAAACGTAAACAAAGAAAAAGTTATGAAGAAAAGATACGAGATTACTACGTAAAAAGATAGAGGTAAAGGTTGGAAGGTGAGTATTGTCTGTTTTTAGATTGAATTTTACACCTCCTTAGAGGTGTTCAGAAATTGCGGTTGGCACCACGTGTGGTGACATCGCGGGGTATTGGGAATAGTTTTCAACTAGCAATAACAACGCCTCGGAAAATCCTCATTGGCTATTGTATCGCCTCTGCGCAAAGCTACAGAATTCACGCACGCACTCGCTATACATATCTCCGTTTGCATATCACCTCAGCGGTGCCAACTGTTTCTTTTTCTCGCATTAATTAAATCATTTCAGGATGGAAAATTACCTTCTGCCAATATTACCAACCACATAAGTATTATCAAAATTATCCACATGGTGTTTATTTATATGTGCATGTTAAAAACTTAAAATCTGTCTTTCTTTAATAAATATACACCATTACAGAAAGTTGTCTGCCCCTGACATCGTTCACCTTCAATCACCACATAAACATACAAGTCAAGGCGATCCTAGATACAGGCCTTTATAGCGTATGCATTTATCCTCTTACTGGAGGCGAGTGTTTTTATTTTGTTATTCTATCAGTCGTAGTCAACGCTAACATGACTGGATATCAAATAACAATTGAATTGAATCTTTTTTAAATATATTTTAAACTTTTTACCATTAAATTTTCGATTTTAACAGTATAAATCTTAATTTATATCACTTTACAATATTTTATCTTTAGTGTAAAAAATATAAACAACATTTTCGATAATTTCAGAAATTTGTTAGAAAACACTTGTTCGTAATAATGAATATACTTATTAGAAAAATAATTTCTGTTTTTTTCATGATGTGGCTTTTAAAAAACCTACTTTGTAATAGCGAATATCAGTTTAATTGTAGAATACGGACGTTTGATTTTGCCTGATATTCGCCTACATGTCGGATGTAATGGATCGATCGTTTAAACGACACTTCTTGTGCGGACAGTATTTTAGAACGTATATAAAATGTTACTTCATGTGAAAAGTTGACACATTATCAAAAAGAAAATGGCGGCATCGTTGTTATTGAAGAAATATATACCAATATTGTAACTTCATTTTTGCTTTGAAATTCATAAAAGCTTTTTTCTAAGAAGTTTATTTTTTATGTCAAAAGGGTTGTTTTTGTGTGTAATGAAATTTAAAAGCATTTCTAATATTTTTGGTCCAAAAAATATAAAACAATTTAAAAAGTAAATAATCAATTTTATGTCAAGGTTTGCTTTTAAGAAAAAATGTTACCGGTTGACTGTGCTCCGTAAGAAACAAAACCAAAAAACGGAATGTAATTTTTGTTTTTACTACTACTACAACAACAACAACAACAACAACAACAACAACAACAATAATAATAATAATAATAATAATAATAATAATAATAATAATAATAATAATAATAATGATGATGATGATGATGATGATGTCAGATTTAAATCCAGTTAATGTATTTGATACTCTTACAACCGCAAAAATTTAGAATGTCTCAATTGTACTACAGGGAGCCTTGCTTATTTTCGCTCATTTAGCTTGATATTGGTCAAAATTTAGATAAAGTTAACTGTTGCCCTAAAATTTATTTGTCATAAAAAATTCTTATATAATTTTTAAAGTGTTGATTTAATGTTTTAATCGCTGGTGACCATTGCCTTTTTGTGCTCGTCTTTTATAAAAATCTTTTGACAACTGTTAGATCAAAAACAAACTTTTAGCATTGTTTTTACACAAAAAACACATGTTTTAACAATTGTTTAAAACAAAAATGTAGACGTTAAAACACAATGTTTAAGTAAAAATCTATTCCTGTAAGCAACTAAAATGTAGGGTATAACTAATAATTATTTTAGCTGTTTTTATAAAGATAATTTGAAAATAGTTTGTTGTACGATACATCCAAAAAAGCATTTTTAATTTGTCATAACGTTTGTGTAATAGAGCAGATAGTTTTTTTGACAATTTATTATTGTAAAACTTTTGACTGGCAATGCATTTTTAGTAATTAATCTGTTATAAAATAAATATATTTGAATCTCTTGGTCAATGAAAACGTAAACAAAGAAAAAGTTATGAAGAAAAGATACGAGATTACTACGTAAAAAGATAGAGGTAATGTTCGTTTGCATATCACCTCAGCGGTGCCAACGGTTTCTTTTTCTCGCATTAATTAAATCATTTCAGGATGGAAAATTACCTTCTGCCAATATTACCAACCACATAAGTATTATCAAAATTATCCACATGGTGTTTATTTATATGTGCATGTTAAAAACTTAAAATCTGTCTTTCTTTAATAAATATACACCATTACAGAAAGTTGTCTGCCCCTGACATCGTTCACCTTCAATCACCACATAAACATACAAGTCAAGGCGATCGTTGGCCTTTGGCTGATGATCAAAGTGTAGTATCTGTTCCGATGGATACTGCACCCCATAGACTGGTATTGTCTTGGCCTCCGGGGCTTGATTTACGCCGGTCTATGGGATTGTCCTGTGCAGTTCTAGGAGGTCCACCCTCCCAGGCTTCGCCTCCCCTCTTTGGGGAGGAGTAAGTTTATTGCTTACTGTCTGAGGCGCCCCTACCGGGGAATGCCGACGGGGCTGCCCAGGCAATTTTTAAATGGCCAGAGTGCTCACCTCTCGAGCGCTGGCTTTTAACCCCACTTTCTCGACCCAAGCTGTGGTCACATCTTACCTGTGGGAGTAAGATAAAACTGGCCTTGTGCCTAACTCCTGGGGAGGAGTAAATACCTACAGGCCTTTATAGCGTATGCATTTATCCTCTTACTGGAGGCGAGTGTTTTTATTTTGTTATTCTATCAGTCGTAGTCAACGCTAACATGACTGGATATCAAATAACAATTGAATTGAATCTTTTTTTAAATATATTTTAAACTTTTTACCATTAAATTTTCGATTTTAACAGTATAAATCTTAATTTATATCACTTTACAATATTTTATCTTTAGTGTAAAAAATATAAACAACATTTTCGATAATTTCAGAAATTTGTTAGAAAACACTTGTTCGTAATAACGAATATACTTATTAGAAAAATAATTTCTGTTTTTTTCATGATGTGGGTTTTAAAAAATCTACTTTGTAATAGCGAATAAAAAGTAAATAATCAATTATATGTCAAGGTTTGCTTTTAAGAAAAAATGTTATCGGTTGACTGTGCTCCGTAAGAAACAAAACCAAAAAACGGAATGTAATTTTTGTTTTTACTACTACTACTACAACAACAATAATTATAATAATAATAATAATAATAATAATGATGATGATGATGATGATGATGTCAGATTTAAATCCAGTAAATTTATTTGATACTCTTACAACTGCAAAAATTTAGAATGTCCCAATTGTAGTACAGGGAGCCTTGCTTATTTTCGTCAAATTTAGATAAAGTTGACTGTGGCCCTAAAATTTATTTGTCATAAAAAATTCTTATATAATTTTTAAAGTGTTGATTTAATGTTTTAATCGCTGGTGACCATTGCCTTTTTGTGCTCGTCTTTTATAAAAATCTTTTGACAACTGTTAGATCAAAAACAAAGTTTTAGCATTGTTTTTACACAAAAAAACACATGTTTTAACAATTGTTTAAAACAAAAATGTAGACGTTAAAACACAATGTTTAAGTAAAAATCGATTCCTGTAAGCAACTAAAATGTAGGGTATAACTAATAATTATTTTAGCTGTTTTTCTAAAGATAATTTTAAAATAGTTTGTTGTACGATACATCCACAAAAGCATTTTGAATTTGTCATAATGTTTGTTTAATAGAGCAGATAGTTTTTTTGACAATTTATTATTGTAAAACTTTTGACTGACAATGTATTTTTAGTAATTAATCTGTTATAAAATAAATATATTTGAATCTCTTGGTCAATCAAAACGTAAACAAATAAAAAGTTATGAAGAAAAGATACGAGATTACTACGTAAAAAGATAGAGGTTGGAAGGTGAGTATTGTCTGTTTTTAGATTGAATTTTACACCTCCTTAGAGGTGTTCATAAATTGCGGTTGGCACCACGTGTGGTGACATCGCGGGGTATTGGGAATAGTTTTCAACTAGCAATAACAACGCCTCGGAAAATCCTCATTGGCTATTGTATCGCCTCTGCGCAAAGCTACAGAATTCACGCACACACTCGCTATACATATCTCCGTTTGCATATCACCTCAGCGGTGCCAACTGTTTCTTTTTCTCGCATTAATTAAATCATTTCAGGATGGAAAATTACCTTCTGCCAATATGACCAACCACATAAGTATTATCAAAATTATCCACATGGTGTTTATTTATATGTGCATGTTAAAAACTTAAAATCTGTCTTTCTTTAATAAATATACACCATTACAGAAAGTTGTCTGCCCCTGACATCGGTCACCTTCAATCACCACATAAACATACAAGTCAAGGCGATATTAGATACAGGCCTTTATAGCGTATGCATTTATCCTCTTACGGGAGGCGAGTGTTTTTATTTTGTTATTCTATCAGTCGTAGTCAACGCTAACATGACTGGATATCAAATAACAATTGAATTGAATCTTCTTTTAAATATATTTTAAACTTTTTACCATTAAATTTTTGATTTTAACAGTATAAATCTTAATTTATATCACTTTACAATATTTTATCTTTAGTGTAAAAAATATAAACAACATTTTCGATAATTTCAGAAATTTGTTAGAAAACACTTGTTCGTAATAACGAATATACTTATTAGAAAAATAATTTCTGTTTTTTTCATGACGTGGGTTTAAAAAAATGTCCTTTGTAATAATAGCGAATATCAGTTTAATTGTAGAATACGGACGTTTGATTTTGCCTGATATTCGCCTACATGTCGGATAAAATGGATCCATCGTTTAAACGACACTTCTTGTCCGGACAGTATTTTAGAACGTATATAAAATGTTACTTCATGTGAAAAGTTGACACATTATCAAAAAGAAAATGGCGGCATCGTTGTTATTGAAGAAATATATACCAATATTGTAACTTCATTTTTGCTTTGAAATTCATAAAAGCTTTTTTCTAAGAAGTTTATTTTTTATGTCAAAAAGGTTGTTTTTGTGTGTAATGAAATTTAAAAGCATTTCTAATATTTTTGGTCCAAAAAATATAAAACAATTGAAAAAGTAAATAATCAATTTTATGTCAAGGTTTGCTTTTAAGAAAAAATGTTATCGGTTGACTGTGCTCCGTAAGAAACAAAACCAAAAAACGGAATGTAATTTTGTTTTTACTAAAACAATAATAATAATATAAATAATATTAATAATAATGATGATGATGATGTCAGATTTAAATCCAGTAAATTTATTTGATACTCTTACAACTGCAAAAATTTAGAATGTCTCAATTGTACTACAGGGAGCCGTGCTTATTTGCGCTCATTTAGCTTGGTATTCGTCAAAATTTCGATAAAGTTAACTGTTGCCCTAAAATTTATTTGTCATAAAAAATTCTTATATAATTTTTAAAGTGTTGATTTAATGTTTTAATCGCTGGTGACCATTGCCTTTTTGTGCTCGTCTTTTATAAAAATCTTTTGACAACTGTTAGATCAAAAACAAACTTTAAGCATTGTTTTTACACAAAAAAAACACATGTTTTAACAATTGTTTAAAACAAAAATGTAGACGTTAAAACACAATGTTTAAGTAAAAATCGATTCCTGTAAGCAACTAAAATGTAGGGTATAACTAATAATTATTTTAGCTGTTTTTCTAAAGATAATTTTAAAATAGTTTGTTGTACGATACATCCACAAAAGCATTTTTAATTTGTCATAATATTTGTTTGATAGAGCAGATAGTTTTTTTGCCAATTTATTATTGTAAAACCTTTGACTGACAATGTATTTTTAGTAATTAATCTGTTATAAAATAAATATATTTGAATCTCTTGGTCAATCAAAACGTAAACAAAGAAAAAGTTATGAAGAAAAGATAGGAGATTACTACGTAAAAAGATAGAGGTAATGGTTGGAAGGTGAGTATTGTCTGTTTTTAGATGGAATTTTACACCTCTTTAGAGGTGTTCAGAAATTGCGGTTGGCACCACGTGTGGTGACATCGCGGGGTATTGGGAATAGTTTTCAACTAGCAATAACAACGCCTCGGAAAATCCTCATTGGCTATTGTATCGCCTCTGCGCAAAGCTACAGAATTCACGCACGCACTCGCTATACATATCTCCGTTTGCATATCACCTCAGCGGTGCCAACTGTTTCTTTTTCTCGCATTAATTAAATCATTTCACGATGGAAAATTACCTTCTGCCAATATTACCAACCACATAAGTATTATCAAAATTATCCACATGGTGTTTATTTATATGTGCATGTTAAAAACTTCAAATCTGTCTTTCTTTAATAAATATACACCATTACAGAAAGTTGTCTGCCCCTGACATCGTTCACCTTCAATCACCACATAAACATACAAGTCAAGGCGATCCTAGATACAGGCCTTTATAGCGTATGCATTTATCCTCTTACTGGAGGCGAGTGTTTTTATTTTGTTATTCTATCAGTCGTAGTCAACGCTAACATTACTAGATATCAAATAACAATTGAATTGAATCTTTTTTAAATATATTTTTAACTTTTTACCATTAAATTTTCGCTTTTTAACAGTATAAATCTTAATTTATATCACTTTACAATATTTTATCTTTAGTGTAAAAATTATAAACAACATTTTCGATAATTTCAGAAATTTGTTAGAAAACACTTGTTCGTAATAACGAACATACTTATTAGAAAAATAATTTCTGTTTTTTTCATGATGTGGGTTTAAAAAAATCTACTTTGTAATAGCGAATATCAGTTTAATTGTAGAATACGGACGTTTGATTTTGCCTAGTATTCGCCTACATGTCGGATAAAATGGATCCATCGTTTAAACGACACTTCTTGTCCGGACAGTATTTTAGAACGTATATAAAATGTTACTTCATGTGAAAAGTTGACACATTATCAAAAAGAAAATGGCGGCATCGTTGTTATTGAAGAAATATATACCAATATTGTAACTTCATTTTTGCTTTGAAATTCATAAAAGCTTTTTTCTAAGAAGTTTATTTTTTATGTCAAAAAGGTTGTTTTTGTGTGTAATGAAATTTAAAAGCATTTCTAATATTTTTGGTCCAAAAAATATAAAACAATTTAAAAAGTAAATAATCAATTTTATGTCAAGGTTTGCTTTTAAGAAAAAATGTTATCGGTTGACTGTGCTCCGTAAGAAACCAAACCAAAAAACGGAATGTAATTTTTGTTTTTACTACTACTACAACAATAATAATAATAATAATAATAATAATAATAATAATAATAATGATAATGATGATGATGATGATGTCAGATTTAAATCCAGTAAATTTATTTGATACTCTTACAACTGCAAAAATTTAGAATGTCTCAATTGTACTACAGGGAGCCTTGCTTATTTGCGCTCATTTAGCTTGGTATTCGTCAAAATTTAGATAAAGTTAACTGTTGCCCTAAAATTTATTTGTCATAAAAATTCTTATATAATTTTTAAAGTGTTAATTTAATGTTGTAATCGCTGGTGACCATTGCCTTTTGGTGGTCGTCTTTTATAAAAAATCTTTTGACAACTGTTAGATCAAAAACAAAGTTTTAGCATTGTTTTTACACAAAAAGACACATGTTTTAACAATTGTTTAAAACAAAAATGTAGACGTTAAAACACAATGTTTAAGTAAAAATCCATTCATTTAAGCAACTAAAATGTAGGGTATAACTAATAATTATTTTAGCTGTTTTTATAAAGATAATTTTAAAATAGTTTGTTGTACGATACATCCAAAAAAGCATTTTTAATTTGTCATAACGTTTGTTTAATAGAGCAGATAGTTTTTTTGCCAATTTATTATTGTAAAACTTTTGACTGGCAATGCATTTTTAGTAATTAATCTGTTATAAAATAAATATATTTGAATCTGTTGGTCAATGAAAACGTAAACAAAGAAAAAGTTATGAAGAAAAGATACGAGATTACTACGTAAAAAGATAGAGATAAAGGTTGGAAGGTGAGTATTGTCTGTTTTTATATTGAATTTTACACCTCCTTAGAGGTGTTCATGAATTGCGGTTGGCACCACGTGTGGTGACATCGCGGGGTATTGGGAATAGTTTTCAACTAGCAATAACAACGCCTCGGAAAATCCTCATTGGCTATTGTATCGCCTCTGCGCAAAGCTACAGAATTCACGCACGCACTCGCTATACATATCTCCGTTTGCATATCACCTCAGCGGTGCCAACTGTTTCTTTTTCTCGCATTAATTAAATCATTTCAGGATGGAAAATTACCTTCTGCCAATATTACCAACCACATAAGTATTATCAAAATTATCCACATGGTGTTTATTTATATGTGCATGTTAAAAACTTAAAATCTGTCTTTCTTTAATAAATATACACCATTACAGAAAGTTGTCTGCCCCTGACATCGTTCACCTTCAATCACCACATAAACATACAAGTCAAGGCGATCCTAGATACAGGCCTTTATAGCGTATGCATTTATCCTCTTACTGGAGGCGAGTGTTTTTATTTTGTTATTCTATCAGTCGTAGTCAACGCTAACATTACTAGATATCAAATAACAATTGAATTGAATCTTTTTTAAATATATTTTTAACTTTTTACCATTAAATTTTCGCTTTTTAACAGTATAAATCTTAATTTATATCACTTTACAATATTTTATCTTTAGTGTAAAAATTATAAACAACATTTTCGATAATTTCAGAAATTTGTTAGAAAACACTTGTTCGTAATAACGAACATACTTATTAGAAAAATAATTTCTGTTTTTTTCATGATGTGGGTTTAAAAAAATCTACTTTGTAATAGCGAATATCAGTTTAATTGTAGAATACGGACGTTTGATTTTGCCTAGTATTCGCCTACATGTCGGATAAAATGGATCCATCGTTTAAACGACACTTCTTGTCCGGACAGTATTTTAGAACGTATATAAAATGTTACTTCATGTGAAAAGTTGACACATTATCAAAAAGAAAATGGCGGCATCGTTGTTATTGAAGAAATATATACCAATATTGTAACTTCATTTTTGCTTTGAAATTCATAAAAGCTTTTTTCTAAGAAGTTTATTTTTTATGTCAAAAAGGTTGTTTTTGTGTGTAATGAAATTTAAAAGCATTTCTAATATTTTTGGTCCAAAAAATATAAAACAATTTAAAAAGTAAATAATCAATTTTATGTCAAGGTTTGCTTTTAAGAAAAAATGTTATCGGTTGACTGTGCTCCGTAAGAAACCAAACCAAAAAACGGAATGTAATTTTTGTTTTTACTACTACTACAACAATAATAATAATAATAATAATAATAATAATAATAATAATAATGATAATGATGATGATGATGATGTCAGATTTAAATCCAGTAAATTTATTTGATACTCTTACAACTGCAAAAATTTAGAATGTCTCAATTGTACTACAGGGAGCCTTGCTTATTTGCGCTCATTTAGCTTGGTATTCGTCAAAATTTAGATAAAGTTAACTGTTGCCCTAAAATTTATTTGTCATAAAAATTCTTATATAATTTTTAAAGTGTTAATTTAATGTTGTAATCGCTGGTGACCATTGCCTTTTGGTGGTCGTCTTTTATAAAAAATCTTTTGACAACTGTTAGATCAAAAACAAAGTTTTAGCATTGTTTTTACACAAAAAGACACATGTTTTAACAATTGTTTAAAACAAAAATGTAGACGTTAAAACACAATGTTTAAGTAAAAATCCATTCATTTAAGCAACTAAAATGTAGGGTATAACTAATAATTATTTTAGCTGTTTTTATAAAGATAATTTTAAAATAGTTTGTTGTACGATACATCCAAAAAAGCATTTTTAATTTGTCATAACGTTTGTTTAATAGAGCAGATAGTTTTTTTGCCAATTTATTATTGTAAAACTTTTGACTGGCAATGCATTTTTAGTAATTAATCTGTTATAAAATAAATATATTTGAATCTGTTGGTCAATGAAAACGTAAACAAAGAAAAAGTTATGAAGAAAAGATACGAGATTACTACGTAAAAAGATAGAGATAAAGGTTGGAAGGTGAGTATTGTCTGTTTTTATATTGAATTTTACACCTCCTTAGAGGTGTTCATGAATTGCGGTTGGCACCACGTGTGGTGACATCGCGGGGTATTGGGAATAGTTTTCAACTAGCAATAACAACGCCTCGGAAAATCCTCATTGGCTATTGTATCGCCTCTGCGCAAAGCTACAGAATTCACGCACGCACTCGCTATACATATCTCCGTTTGCATATCACCTCAGCGGTGCCAACTGTTTCTTTTTCTCGCATTAATTAAATCATTTCAGGATGGAAAATTACCTTCTGCCAATATTACCAACCACATAAGTATTATCAAAATTATCCACATGGTGTTTATTTATATGTGCATGTTAAAAACTTAAAATCTGTCTTTCTTTAATAAATATACACCATTACAGAAAGTTGTCTGCCCCTGACATCGTTCACCTTCAATCACCACATAAACATACAAGTCAAGGCGATCCTAGATACAGGCCTTTATAGCGTATGCATTTATCCTCTTACTGGAGGCGAGTGTTTTTATTTTGTTATTCTATCAGTCGTAGTCAACGCTAACATTACTAGATATCAAATAACAATTGAATTGAATCTTTTTTAAATATATTTTTAACTTTTTACCATTAAATTTTCGCTTTTTAACAGTATAAATCTTAATTTATATCACTTTACAATATTTTATCTTTAGTGTAAAAATTATAAACAACATTTTCGATAATTTCAGAAATTTGTTAGAAAACACTTGTTCGTAATAACGAACATACTTATTAGAAAAATAATTTCTGTTTTTTTCATGATGTGGGTTTAAAAAAATCTACTTTGTAATAGCGAATATCAGTTTAATTGTAGAATACGGACGTTTGATTTTGCCTAGTATTCGCCTACATGTCGGATAAAATGGATCCATCGTTTAAACGACACTTCTTGTCCGGACAGTATTTTAGAACGTATATAAAATGTTACTTCATGTGAAAAGTTGACACATTATCAAAAAGAAAATGGCGGCATCGTTGTTATTGAAGAAATATATACCAATATTGTAACTTCATTTTTGCTTTGAAATTCATAAAAGCTTTTTTCTAAGAAGTTTATTTTTTATGTCAAAAAGGTTGTTTTTGTGTGTAATGAAATTTAAAAGCATTTCTAATATTTTTGGTCCAAAAAATATAAAACAATTTAAAAAGTAAATAATCAATTTTATGTCAAGGTTTGCTTTTAAGAAAAAATGTTATCGGTTGACTGTGCTCCGTAAGAAACCAAACCAAAAAACGGAATGTAATTTTTGTTTTTACTACTACTACAACAATAATAATAATAATAATAATAATAATAATAATAATAATAATAATGATAATGATGATGATGATGATGTCAGATTTAAATCCAGTAAATTTATTTGATACTCTTACAACTGCAAAAATTTAGAATGTCTCAATTGTACTACAGGGAGCCTTGCTTATTTGCGCTCATTTAGCTGGGTATTCGTCAAAATTTAGATAAAGTTAACTGTTGCCCTAAAATTTATTTGTCATAAAAAATTCTTATATAATTTTTAAAGTGTTAATTTAATGTTGTAATCGCTGGTGACCATTGCCTTTTGGTGGTCGTCTTTTATAAAAAATCTTTTGACAACTGTTAGATCAAAAACAAAGTTTTAGCATTGTTTTTACACAAAAAGACACATGTTTTAACAATTGTTTAAAACAAAAATGTAGACGTTAAAACACAATGTTTAAGTAAAAATCCATTCATTTAAGCAACTAAAATGTAGGGTATAACTAATAATTATTTTAGCTGTTTTTATAAAGATAATTTTAAAATAGTTTGTTGTACGATACATCCAAAAAAGCATTTTTAATTTGTCATAACGTTTGTTTAATAGAGCAGATAGTTTTTTTGCCAATTTATTATTGTAAAACTTTTGACTGGCAATGCATTTTTAGTAATTAATCTGTTATAAAATAAATATATTTGAATCTGTTGGTCAATGAAAACGTAAACAAAGAAAAAGTTATGAAGAAAAGATACGAGATTACTACGTAAAAAGATAGAGGTAAAGGTTGGAAGGTGAGTATTGTCTGTTTTTATATTGAATTTTACACCTCCTTAGAGGTGTTCAGAAATTGCGGTTGGCACCACGTGTGGTGACATCGCGGGGTATTGGGAATAGTTTTCAACTAGCAATAACAACGCCTCGGAAAATCCTCATTGGCTATTGTATCGCCTCTGCGCAAAGCTACAGAATTCACGCACGCACTCGCTATACATATCTCCGTTTGCATATCACCTCAGCGGTGCCAACTGTTTCTTTTTCTCGCATTAATTAAATCATTTCACGATGGAAAATTACCTTCTGCCAATATTACCAACCACATAAGTATTATCAAAATTATCCACATGGTGTTTATTTATATGTGCATGTTAAAAACTTAAAATCTGTCTTTCTTTAATAAATATACACCATTACAGAAAGTTGTCTGCCCCTGACATCGTTCACCTTCAATCACCACATAAACATACAAGTCAAGGCGATCCTAGATACAGGCCTTTATAGCGTATGCATTTATCATCTTACTGGAGGCGAGTGTTTTTATTTTGTTATTCTATCAGTCGTAGTCAACGCTAACATGACTGGATATCAAATAACAATTGTAATTGAATCTTTTTTAAATATATTTTTAACTTTTTACCATTAAATTTTCGCTTTTTAACAGTATAAATCTTAATTTATATCACTTTACAATATTTTATCTTTAGTGCAAAAAATATAAACAACATTTTCGATAATTTCAGAAATTTGTTAGAAAACACTTGTTCGTAATAACGAACATACTTATTAGAAAAATAATTTCTGTTTTTTTCATGATGTGGGTTTTAAAAAATCTACTTTGTAATAGCGAATATCCGTTTAATTGTAGAATACGGACGTTTGATTTTGCCTGATATTCGCCTACATGTCGGATAAAATGGATCCATCGTTTAAACGACACTTCTTGTCCGGACAGTATTTTAGAACGTATATAAAATGTTACTTCATGTGAAAAGTTGACACATTATCAAAAAGAAAATGGCGGCATCGTTGTTATTGAAGAAATATATACCAATATTGTAACTTCATTTTTGCTTTGAAATTCATAAAAGCTTTTTTCTAAGAAGTTTATTTTTTATGTCAAAAAGGTTGTTTTTGTGTGTAATGAAATTTAAAAGCATTTCTAATATTTTTGGTCCAAAAAATATAAAACAATTTGAAAAGTAAATAATCAATTTTATGTCAAGGTTTGCTTTTAAGAAAAAATGTTATCGGTTGACTGTGCTCCGTAAGAAACCAAACCAAAAAACGGAATGTAATTTTTGTTTTTACTACTACTACAACAACAACAACAACAACAACAACAACAATAATAATAATAATAATAATAATAATAATAATAATAATAATAATAATAATAATAATAATAATAATAATGATGATGATGATGATGATGTCAGATTTAAATCCAGTAAATTTATTTGATACTCTTACAACTGCAAAAATTTAGAATGTCTCAATTGTACTACAGGGAGCCTTGCTTATTTGCGCTCATTTAGCTTGGTATTCGTCAAAATTTAGATAAAGTTAACTGTTGCCCTAAAATTTATTTGTCATAAAAAATTCTTATATAATTTTTAAAGTGTTAATTTAATGTTTTAATCGCTGGTGACCATTGCCTTTTGGTGGTCGTCTTTTATAAAAATCTTTTGACAACTGTTAGATCAAAAACAAAGTTTTAGCATTGTTTTTACACAAAAAGACACATGTTTTAACAATTGTTTAAAACAAAAATGTAGACGTTAAAACACAATGTTTAAGTAAAAATCCATTCATTTAAGCAACTAAAATGTAGGGTATAACTAATAATTATTTTAGCTGTTTTTATAAAGATAATTTTAAAATAGTTTGTTGTACGATACATCCAAAAAAGCATTTTTAATTTGTCATAACGTTTGTTTAATAGAGCAGATAGTTTTTTTGCCAATTTATTATTGTAAAACTTTTGACTGGCAATGCATTTTTAGTAATTAATCTGTTATAAAATAAATATATTTGAATCTGTTGGTCAATGAAAACGTAAACAAAGAAAAAGTTATGAAGAAAAGATACGAGATTACTACGTAAAAAGATAGAGGTAAAGGTTGGAAGGTGAGTATTGTCTGTTTTTATATTGAATTTTACACCTCCTTAGAGGTGTTCAGAAATTGCGGTTGGCACCACGTGTGGTGACATCGCGGGGTATTGGGAATAGTTTTCAACTAGCAATAACAACGCCTCGGAAAATCCTCATTGGCTATTGTATCGCCTCTGCGCAAAGCTACAGAATTCACGCACGCACTCGCTATACATATCTCCGTTTGCATATCACCTCAGCGGTGCCAACTGTTTCTTTTTCTCGCATTAATTAAATCATTTCAGGATGGAAAATTACCTTCTGCCAATATTACCAACCACATAAGTATTATCAAAATTATCCACATGGTGTTTATTTATATGTGCATGTTAAAAACTTAAAATCTGTCTTTCTGTAATAAATATACACCATTACAGAAAGTTGTCTGCCCCTGACATCGTTCACCTTCAATCACCACATAAACATACAAGTCAAGGCGATCCTAGATACAGGCCTTTATAGCGTATGCATTTATCCTCTTACTGGAGGCGAGTGTTTTTATTTTGTTATTCTATCAGTCGTAGTCAACGCTAACATGACTAGATATCAAATAACAATTGAATTGAATCTTTTTTAAATATATTTTTAACTTTTTACCATTAAATTTTCGATTTTAACAGTATAAATCTTAATTTATATCACTTTACAATATTTTAACTTTAGTGTAAAAAATATAAACAACATTTTCGATAATTTCAGAAATTTGTTAGAAAACACTTGTTCGTAATAACGAATATACTTATTAGGAAAATAATTTCTGTTTTTTTCATGATGTGGGTTTTAAAAAATCTACTTTGTAATAATAGCGAATATCAGTTTAATTGTAGAATACGGACGTTTGATTTTGCCTGATATTCGCCTACATGTCGGATAAAATGGATCCATCGTTTAAACGACACTTCTTGTCCGGACAGTATTTTAGAACGTATATAAAATGTTACTTCATGTGAAAAGTTGACACATTATCAAAAAGAAAATGGCGGCATCGTTGTTATTGAAGAAATATATACCAATATTGTACCTTCATTTTTGCTTCGAAATTCATAAAAGCTTTTTTCTAAGTTTATTTTGTATGTCAAAAGGTTGTTTTTGTGTGTAATGAAATTTAAAAGCATTTCTAATATTTTTGGTCCAAAAAATATAAAACAATTTAAAAAGTAAATAATCAATTTTATGTCAAGGTTTGCTTTTAAGAAAAAATGTTATCGGTTGACTGTGCTCCGTAAGAAACAAAACAAAAAAACGGAATGTAATTTTTGTTTTTACTACTACTACTACAACAACAATAATAATAATAATAATAATGATGATGATGATGATGACAGATTTAAATCCAGTAAATTTATTTGATACTCTTACAACTGCAAAAATTTAGAATGTGTCAATTGTACTACAGGGAGCCTTGCTTATTTTCGCTCATTTAGCTTGGTATTCGTCAAAATTTAGATAAAGTTAACTGTTGCCCTAAAATTTATTTGTCATAAAAAATTCTTATATAATTTTTAAAGTGTTGATTTAATGTTTTAATCGCTGGTGACCATTGCCTTTTGGTGCTCGTCTTTTATAAAAATCTTTTGACAACTGTTAGATAAAAAACCAAGTTTTAGCATTGTTTTTACACAAAAAAACACATGTTTTAACAATTGTTTAAAACAAAAATGTAGACGTTAAAACACAATGTTTAAATAAAAATCCATTCCTGTAAGCAACTAAAATGTAGGGTATAACTAATAATTATTTTAGCTGTTTTTATAAAGATAATTTGAAAATAGTTTGTTGTACGATACATCCACAAAAGCATTTTTAATTTGTCAGAATGTTTGTTTAATAGAGCAGATAGTTTTTTTGACAATTTATTATTGTAAAACTTTTGACTGGTAATGTATTTTTAGTAATTAATCTGTTATAAAATAAATATATTTGAATCTCTTGGTCAATGAAAACGTAAACAAAGAAAAAGTTATGAAGAAAAGATACGAGATTACTACGTAAAAAGATAGAGGTAATGGTTGGAAGGTGAGTGTAATGTCCTTAACAAATAAAGGGAGATTACCGCAGGTGTCACAGGAGTTACGGCCCCTGGCGACATCCGGTTTTTTCTCAGTCTGATATTCACCGAGCACCATCTTTGTTCGTTCGTCTCTCTCTCTCTCGTTAATCCCCATTGTTATATAACACATCTCACTCTATCCGGAACTAATGTTGGACAGCTGAGCGTTCACCGTTTCCGGAGAGCTACAAAAAGGAAAACAAGAAAAGGGGCTTGGCGCTAGTTGGAGGTAGCCGCCATCTTTTCCCCAGCTAGCGACCAACGAGTGAACACGTAGAAAAAAGGTCACTCCGTCGCCGCCGTCATCAAGAATTAAGATAAACAACTTAACCGTCGCCGTCGCCGCCGTCATCAAGAATTAAGATAAACAACTTAACCGTCGCCGTCGCCGCCGTCATCAAGAATTAAGACAAACAACTTAACCGTCGCCGTCGTCATCAAGGAATTAAGAATAAAAAGAACGATCTTTGCTTTGGGGTAAATAAATATATTTGATTAATCCCATTCAAGTTGTCCGGTTTTCCTTGCAACCATACGCTTGTCTATCACACTGGTGTCAGAAGCGTACAGCAAGTTAAATATGGAGAACTACACGAACTTCACACGGGACGAACTTTTCACCCTCATTAGAGAGCAGAGAACACTATTGTTCAATTTGAAGACAGGGGCGGAACAGCCATCCGAACGTGTAATTCAAGAGGTTCAAACCGACTTAGACGACATGCTGGCGGCTTTAAGGCTGACTCCTTTGACAGCAACCCGTACGAATCAGAAGGAGAACGAGTATAGCGTAGTTATACGTCAACAGGCTATCCGGGACGTTCTCAAACAGCAGAAATTATTCCGCCCGGGAAATGACGTGAACCAATTCATCACGGCACTGAACAAAGCTTATACCATCCACGTCGCACCGGAATTGGTGAGATATCCCAGCCTAGAAGGCGAGTTCGTCAAATCCGCGAAAGATTTACTTGACCAGGGTATCTTTCAGCAGATGGTGGATTCAAAGTCAGACTCGTCCACTTTTGAGGAACTAAAGGAGTACTTGCAAGCGGCCCACGGCAGCCAGATGACGAGCTTCCAGCACCTTAGCCGAGCCTGGGACTTGGAGCGAATAGACGGCGAAAAATTACCAGACTTCGCATCTCGCCTGGAGAATACTTTGAGAGATGCTGCCGTCCACATAACAACGAAATTCAAAAAGGATAAAAAGACAGACCTGACAGTGGACGGTCTTGTTTCCATAATAGGCGCGATGCTGATGAGCGAAAAGGTGAAAACCTGGACTCCAAATATTTACACTCACCTAGTAAAGACGATGGACAATCATTACAATGCGATCGGCATAGCTTGCGAGGCCCAGCGATACATCGATCGTGGTGTAAAATCTGACGTCTCCTCGCCACAAGAAGCCTACTATACACAGAAATCACAGCAGTCTTACCAGGATGAGGCGTCACTCAGAACGACCCTGTCACCCCAACTCAGTAGGCAGCCACACCAGAGAGGCCCCGTCAACCAACATCCGAAGCAAGACCGTCCGCGAGATCGCAAAGGTCGCCAGCACAATTCACAGACCCCGTTATGCCGGAATTACCTCGGGGGTCGACCCTGCTTTCGCGGGCACAATTGCCCATTCCGCCACCCGCCTCGCACCCAAGCACAGGCTCATATCGCTGCAATGGATGATGACCAGACATTCATAACACAGGATTTTCCGTTCGTTCGCCCGACCCTCACATCAGCCATCACGTCTTCAATTTTCAAGGACCTAACCACCATTCACCGCTCGTCCAATCCTCATTCAATATTGACGGTGTGTACTTCTCCGGCATCGCGATGTTAGACTCAGGATGCTCCACGTGCATCATACCGCTGTCCCAGCTTCCCAAGGAAGCTGAAAAATATATGACCCGCACTGATATTCGGGTGAAAGGTATCAATGGGAGCATAGCCGCCCTGGGTGAACTGACATGTGACGTCATGATTGGCAACCACAATTCCCCCAAGTTCAAAAAAGTGAACGTGCTTGTTACAACCCAAAACACACCAATCCTGATCGGCCAGAATGTCCTGCGTCACAGCACGCTCAGCTCATATATAATTGACAACCAAAATTCCACGGTAAAATTCAGGCGCACATTTCCCTCAGGTTCCTTATCACACGCCGCGACCATCGCGCCGCCGACATCGTCGACCCACGTTCCTGCATGTGAACCCCAAACTGCTGTATTCCAGAGTCTCAAGTCGGAACCTCAACCCAACGCCCAGACACTGGAAGATAAATTAACTTGGCTGAAGCAGAACACTGGGCTATCGCTGCCGAATCACCCAAACCGGGACGAATTGGAGGATACGGCGAACCTTCTTATCAAATTCGCTGACATCATCGGCTCGAATGACAACAAACCAGGGACGTTCATCCGACCCATCCGGATACCGACCAACGGCCAATCCCGCAGTCAGAAGCAACACCCGATCGCCCAGGCCTTGAAAGCCGATGTCGATAACGAAATCGGACGCATGGCGAATGAAGGCGTTATCGAAAAATGCAGTGACCCCAGGGGCTTTAACAGCCCAGTGTTTGCTGTGCGCAAGAAAAACGGTTCAGTTCGCGTAGTGGCTAATTTCAAGAGAACACTGAACAAGGTCTTAGTCGATCTGGACCCTTACCCAATACCGAGGATAGACCATCTATTTAACAAGATCGGCAGGGGCAACACCTACTTTGCTTCTCTGGATCTTCGCAGCGGCTACTGGCAAATCGAAATCGACCAGCAGGACCGTCACAAAACCGCGTTTACATGGAAGGACCAGTGCTACCAGTACACTCGCCTGGCCTTCGGTCTTACCTCTGCCGGACAGATCTTTTCACGTTGCGTAGCGGAAGCTTTAGCCACAGTCAGTTCACGCGATAACATCTCGTCGTACATCGACGACAACTTGGTACATGCAAGAACATTCAATGAATACATATTCGCTCTGGAACAGCTTTTTACCGCCCTCCGGAATTTTGGTCTCAAGCTAAACCCGGAAAAATGCTCATTTCTTGCACCTGAGGCAAAATTCCTCGGACTCATTATAACCAGTGACGGTTTCAAGCCTGATCCTGAATACGTTCGGGCTATCCGAGAAATGAAGCCCCCAACTTCGAAAAAGGAACTACAAAGCCTTATCGGGCGGTTGGTATGGATTAGGCAATTCCTTGAAACGCGCTTGCAGGAACAAATCCGATTGGACACATTTTCAAAACTCATGTCTCCCATTCATGACCTCAACAGGGCCAATAAACCTTTTCTCTGGACTGAGAGTGCCGACAAAGCCTTCAGAAGAATCAAAGAACGGCTTGCCTCTCCACCAATCATTTCATTCCCGGATTTTTCAAAGCTGTTCACACTCACCACCGACGCTAGCGATGTCGCATGTGGTGCGATCCTAATGCAAGAAGCTGACAACGAGAAGAAGAATATCATAGCTGTTGCTTCACATGCATTCAACCCCACGGAACAGAACTGGTCCACGACGGAACGGGAGGCCTACGCTATCAAGTGGGCGATAATTAAGTTTGATTATTTTCTCCGAAACCGCCCCTTTGTTCTTTTCACCGACCACAGGTCATTGACGTATCTGGATCAGCGGGTATTTAATAATGCCAAAATACGGAGATGGCAAGAAGAAATTTCGAATACATCGAGGGCGAATCGAACATTTGGGCTGACATGCTCAGTAGGGGTTGCGGGCAGAAGAAGGCCAAAACTCCGTATGACCCGACCCCAGCAGGCCAGACTTTTGAGCTAAGTGGGTCAGTTTTACGCATGTATATACCGTCTTGGTGCCTCAGCGAATTTAACGGTTTACGGTTGATTCCTAAGACTCACTCACCACAAGGCACCCGTGCACAAGAACACATCAGCAATGCGTTCTTTGCATATCATTCGTCATCCTCCATCCCTACAGAGAGAATCTGCAATCACTTGGGCATTGCAGAAGAACAACAGAAGGATGAAACATTAGCGAAGATCATCAGTGCCCTCCAGTCACCCTCACCGGATAAACCACATATTGATCCCGACGATCACCGTGCTACGCTCTTCAATAGACACTTCCAACAATTTTTTCTGGAGCCAGGCACCTCCGTTTTGATGATTCGGGACAGCAACAACTCCCCCAAACTGGTTGTGCCGTATAAACTTCGTGCCAGAT
The DNA here is from genome assembly GCA_963556195.1 of Sepiola atlantica. Taxonomy (NCBI): domain Eukaryota; kingdom Metazoa; phylum Mollusca; class Cephalopoda; order Sepiida; family Sepiolidae; genus Sepiola; species Sepiola atlantica. The sequence goes on from OY744525.1 coordinate 107,528,116, forward strand.
ACCTCTCGCAAGCACATGAAGGCACCAATCACTCGGGCATCACGCGCATGCAAGAACTCATGTCCAGTTATTGGTGGGAGTTCAAGAACCGCGACATCAAGGCCTACGTTGACTCTTGCGTAACATGCGCAAAATGCAAAGGGAACTATGGCAAACGCACCCACTGGCCCATGGGTCACTGCAAACGCGGAAAGAAACCATTTGAGTTGGTCTTCATAGACTTTGTGACAATGCCAAACTCGAAAGGAAAACGTTACATCCTGACAATTTTGGACAGCTTTAGTCGGTACTTCACGGCCATACCATGCGCAAGGGACCGTGCCATTGACGCAGCCCGTGGGTTGTATCAATTCTTCCTTCGACACAGGGAGATTCCACGGATTGTTTCATCTGACCGTGGCACACACTTCACGGGAGAAGTGTACAGACGATTCTGCGACCAGTTGGCTATCACGCAGGAACTCCACTGTCCGTGGAGACCACAGAGCTCAGGCAAGATCGAGCGACAACATCGAACGATGAAAAACGCGCTATATATGCTATGCGAGGACAGAAATTGCGAGTGGACTGACGTCCTGGGATCTGTGGTCTCGTCCATGAACGCCACGGTCAATAGCGCTACCGGTGTCTCCCCCCATTACACAATCACTGGTCGTCATCCCAACATTGGTTTGCCTATGCTTCACAATAAACAAATCAGAAGCGACGATCCGGGGGCATATGGCATGGAGATCAATGCCCTGCTGAGGCAGGTTCACCACCATGTCACTCTGGCCAACGACGAGGCTGACCACAAACTTGAGAGGAATGCGCATAATCCTACTTGCAAAGACTCAATACAAGTGGGTGACAGGGTCTTACTTCATCGGCCACAATCAGGACCGGCCCGAGCATCTCATCTACCTTGGGTGGGGAATTTCACGGTCACAAAGTCAAATGATGTGATGTGCCAGGTGCAAGATGAAAAGGGTGATACAGCCTGGATCCACCGCGCACATATCAGACAACTGGCCCCTCGACCACCACACCTATGCAACACACCCTTACCCCTCTCACCATGTACCAACCACAAAAATCACGTCGAACCGCAGTCACCAAGGGACCCAGATCCAACTCACGACATACACCCTACAACATTACAAGAGGGCAATACAGACAGTACTCCGCTACCAGCGAGAATGACGAGAGGACGACTACCTGCACGCTTCAAGGACTTTGTCATGAACTGAGGATATCCCACGGACCAGTTCACAAACCTGATTGAGATCTGAGGGGGCATTTGTTATATAACAGATCTCACTCTATCCGGAACTAATGTTGGACAGCGACATGCTGAGCGTTCACCGTTTCCGGAGAGCTACAAAAAGGAAAACAAGAAAAGGGGCTTGGCGCTAGTTGGAGGTAGCCGCCATCTTTTCCCCAGCTAGCGACCAACGAGTGAACACGTAGAAAAAAGGTCACTCCGTCGCCGCCGTCATCAAGAATTAAGATAAACAACTTAGCCGTCGCCGCCGTCATCAAGAATTAAGATAAACAACTTAACCGTCGCCGTCGCCGTCGTCATCAAGGAATTAAGAATAAAAAGAACGATCTTTGCTTTGGGGTAAATAAATATATTTGATTAATCCCATTCAAGTTGTCCGTGTTTCCTTGCAACCATACGCTTGTCTATCACACCATCCATCTTGCAACCTTGCCATAGTAATAACCGATATCTAGCAAGTATCGGTTACTTACTACTTGGACCATCACATTGGCGACGAGGACAGAGCTATTTACAAAAAATAGACACAAGAAAACACAAGAAAAAAAAAAAACAACAACAAACAGTCCCACGTGTTGCAAAACAAACATGGCCGCTTTACCTCACTACCCGGAATTCGACTGTGAGTCAGAAGCCAAAGCAGCAAGATGGACGAAATACATTAGCAGATTGAGAAACTATTTTATCGCTCACGACATAGAGAGTGATAAAAGACAAAAAGCAATTTTGCTAACGTTTGTTGGTGAGGCGATGAACGACCTCATTGACGAATTGCCAGCCGAACAGACCACACCAGTAGAAAACGAAACCCACTTCGACAAACTCGCCTCGGCCGTACAGGCTCATTTCAACCCCCAAAATAACACGGAATACAACCGGTTTGCATTCCGTAACATCAAGCAAACCACGCCGAATGTAGAGGATTTCTACCGAAAATTGAAAGAAGCAGCAGCTACGTGCCACTTTGCAGACGCAAACGCTGAGATAAAGTCTCAACTGATAACAGGCTGTTCATCAGATAAGGTCCGGCAAAAGGGCTTAATAAACTCTAAGATGCCACTACACGACCTGATAAATTATGCCAGGACGACGGAAACAATAACAGCACACCTACAACAAATGCGTTTAGAGGACGCGACAATACGGACGACTACTGCAGTAGTAAACAAAGTCACGTACGAGCGACAGACACGTGACAGCCCCCGGCAAATTCAGTGCAGGAATTGCAACGGAAAATACCCACATGAACGAGGACCAACGTCTTGCCCAGCATTCCAGAGCCAATGCACCTATTGCCGGAGATGGGGGCACTTCACCTCTGTCTGTTTTAGTAAAATGAACAACGAGAACAGACAACGTGGAGCAAATCGCCCTCCACGCCCAGAAGCCCAAACCAGTCACCAACCGGTGAACTGCATCGAGGACAACCAGCAAGACTCAACCAGCGGCAGTGACACAGAATATGTGTTTCATACAGGTAAGATGAAAAACCTTCCCTATTTTGATGTATCTTTTGGCAGTAGCCACCAAATATTCAATGTGTTAGCTGATTCAGGAGCCACTATTAACATTTTGTCTGAGGCAGATTTCAAGTGTTTAAAACCGACACCCTGTCTCCGACCGACAAAAACTGTGATATCTGGATTTGGTGTCAAGCAAACTACTCCAGTTCTAGGTCAATTTAGGACTCTCCTAGAGTTTGGGGGCACCTCCTGCCAAGCTGATATACATGTAATAAAAAGCCCAGAAAAACCTATCATCGGCTGGGAAACATGTGAAAAGCTTAAACTTTTATCAGCAAAAAAGCTCCCAGTTAACCACATCAGCAACTCTGACACACAAATCCTGCAGACAACTCTTAAGCTTCTGGAGGACTATGCAGACCTATTCAATGGCTTAGGTAAACTTAAAGAAAAAAAAGTCCATTTGCACATAAATGAAAATATACCACCCATCGCTCAGAGATACCGCAGAGCCCCCTTTCATGTAAGGAAGGACATAGAAGAGCTAATACAGAAAGACGAGGAACTGGGGGTGATTGAAAAAGCAGAAGGACCGACCCCGTGGGTATCGCCTATTGTGGTGGTACCTAAGAAAGACCAAAGCAAAATCAGAGTTTGCATTGATATGAGAGCGGCAAACAAAGCCATCGAAAGGGAACGTCACCCTACCCCCACACTTGATGAGCTGAAAGCCATTCTATCGGGAGCCAGTGTCTTTAGCAAGTTAGACCTCAATCAGGGCTACAACCAGTTGGAACTAGCTGAAGAGTCCCGATACATTACCACGTTCGCAACACACCTGGGCCTATATAGATACAAAAGACTATTCTTCGGTGTCAACTCCGCCAGTGAAATATTTCAGGAAGAGATTGGCCAAGCACTCGCAGGGATTGAGGGGGCCATCAACATCAGTGATGATATTCTTTGCTTTGGATCGGACCAGCAAGACCATGACCAAAACCTCCAGAAAGTATTTCAACGACTACGCGGAAAAGGCCTAACACTGAATAGCAGCAAATGTCAATACAACAAGAGGTCATTGGAATTCCTCGGACACACATTCGGTAATGAGGGCATCAGCCCAAGTAACTCTAAAATAAAAACAATCTTCGAATTACCAGACCCCAAAAACGCATCAGAAGTCAGAAGTTTGTTGGGGATGACTAACTTTTGCGGTGCACAATTCATTCCAGACTACGCAACCCTGACTTATGAACTACGTCAGTTAACAAAAAAAAACACGCAGTGGTCCTGGACTGAGCGCCACACTGAATGTTTAAAAAACCTCAAGGAGGCCTTGAGCAAAGCATGCTCACTTGCCTACTTCGATCCTAACAAACTGAAATATATACCGATGCCAGTCCTGTAGGCATATCTGCTGTATTATCACAAGACGGGCGGGTAGTACAATTTGCAAGCCGAGCACTATCCACAGTTGAACAAAGATACTCTCAAACAGAGCGGGAGGCACTCGCCATCACGTGGGCATGTGAACACTTTCATATATATATCTTTGGGGCCCCATTTACTGTTCATACAGATCATAAACCCTTAACATCAATCTTCAATAACACTCGCTCCCAACTATCAGCGCGCATCGAACGTTGGGTTTTGAGAACACAACCATACAATATGACTGTCACATACCGACCAGGTCATGACAACCCAGCTGACTACCTCAGCCGCCATCCAATACATCTACCTCCAAGCAACAGGGAGCAGAAAATAGCGAAGGTGTATATAAACTATATTCTCTCAACGTCAACCCCCAAAGCAATGACAATTGATGAAGTTGCAACGGAAACTGCAAAAGACAAGACACTCACTACAGTTATTCAAGCTATTCTCACCAACAAATGGCAAGGTGCCAATGATGGCATAAACAAAGCCACATTTCTCACCCTGCATGACAACCGTGATGAACTATCACTAGCACATGAGGACAGCATCATTCTGAAAGGGCGCCGGATAGTGCTACCTGAGACGCTACAAAACAGAGCTGCCAAAATAGCCCATGCCGGTCATCAAGGCGTCGTGAAATCCATGGCCCTCCTCCGGGAAAAAGTCTGGTTTAAAAACATGCAGCCTTTGGTAGAAGAAAATATCAGGAACTGTCATACCTGTCAGATCAGCACTCACAAAACGGCAAGGGAGCCACAGAAAATGTCCCCGCTACCAGCAGCCCCGTGGACAGAGGTTAGCGCTGACTTTGGACATCTCCAGAATGGGAAATACCTTCTTGTTGTCACAGATGAATACTCACGCTACGTTGTTGTCGACATCCTGAGCTCTATCTCAACAAACTCAGTCATACCCCGTTTAGACAAAATATTCGCCGAATTCGGAGTACCAGTATCCCTCAAAACAGACAATGGCCCACCATTCAACAGCTATGATTTCAAAGACTACGCCTCCATCACCGGTTTCAGACACAGGAAGATAACACCTTTATGGCCCCAGGCCAATGCTGAAACAGAACGCTTCATGCGCACTGTAAAAAAATCCATCAAGGCCGCCCTAATCAAAGGTCAAAGCTGGAAGCAGGAGCTATTCAAATTCCTGTTAGATTACCGAACGACACCACACTGCACCACCGGTGTTTCTCCAGCCTCAATCCTATTTGGCCGGACCATAAAAAACCGCCTGCCACACCTAGTTACACCTATAGCTGGAGACCATAGCATTAGGGTACGTGACACCCAAGCCAAGGAAACAATAAAGAAATATGCTGACAGAAAAGCATACGTAAAACCCAATAATCTGAGTGTGGGTGACACCGTCATTGTAAAAAGCGACCACACTTCAAAGGCACACACCCCCTATCAACCTAATCCATTAACCATAACAAAGAAAAAGGGATCCATGATTACTGCATCACACAAGGGCAACCAAATTACAAGAAATGCCAGCTTCTTCAAAAAAATCCCTAAGCCACTAAGAAACTTCACACACGACGTACCTGAATACTCCTCATCTGAAGATGAGGGACACACGCATGTGACAGCATCACCAAAATCTAAAAAACACCAGGGACAACACCCTTCAAACCTCAGACGCTCAGGCCGCACAAGACGGTCACCCAAAAGATTTGATTACTAAATGCTACAAATACCCCTGTACATAATAATGCATAATTATCATTTTCTTTCACTTAGGTTGACAGATGTTTCCCTCGGACTCAGCAACGCAAACACTCCAGTCACATCATGCATGAACAGACTCTTCGATGAATAAAAAAAAAAAAAAAAAGAAAAAAAAGCATTGTAATGTCCTTAACAAATAAAGGGAGATTACCGCAGGTGTCACAGGAGTTACGGCCCCTGGCGACATAGGGTTTTTCTCAGTCTGATATTCACCGAGCACCATCTTTGTTCATTCGTCTCTCTCTCTCTCGTTAATCCCCGTCCATCTTGCAACCTTGCCATAGTAATAACCGATATCTAGCAAGTATCGGTTACTTACTACTTGGACCATCACAATATGCAGAATGGAAAAATACTTGTAATTAAAGTTCTAGTGGATAATTTTTTCTACTTTTTCGTACAGTGAGTAAAGAATATAATGCTTAACAAGTATATATTATTGTTTTTATATAAAAATAATTTGTTCATATGGCCGCTAATCATCACAAGCACCAAAATATCTGCATCTTACACACGGTTTTTTGAAGGCATTTTGCCTCTTTCTTTAAGTTTTAAATTTTACAGATGCTTAAAAAAATAAACTTTCCCATAGTTATAAAAAGATTTTCTTTTTTTTTTGTCGTTTTTTTTTCTGTCTGGGAAGATATTGAGCACTGTATACAAGTGCAAATCAAAACTCTGAACTAGTCAACAAAGCAGATTCTTGTAACTATCAGGGTGTGTGTATGTGTGTGTATATATATATATATATATATATATATATATATATATATATATATATATATATATATAGAACAGTTTTTTATTATATTCCAATAACCATGGTTTGTTTTATTACTTTTATTTTTATTTTTTCACATTTCCAAAAATTCCAAATTTCTGTGAGATATATTTAACGGTCCACTTCATTTGTTTTGTGCCAAACAACATTTGTATGTCAATATCGTCTCTGCAACACTACAAAATCATCAGAAAAAGTTCACAAATAATAAAAGAGTTCTTAGATTAGAGTGTCTTGAAAAACACCCACATAATACATCAGTTTCATTTTAAGGTGAAAATAAACAAACAAAAAAAACAAATTTTTTTAGAGCAAACACTCACACGTGTGCGATCAAACTAATCCGCCATTTTGATTTGTTTTTCGTTCAAAGCTAGTATCTCCCAAAAGAATTAGTGCGATCAGTTTAAAATACTTTAATTCGGTAATATTTGCTAAAATATTTAATATGTACTATAATTTATTTATAAAGTTCCAGTTTACTTGAAGATAATTTATTTTTTATTAAAGTTACCTGAATGTTTATTTAAGTCTTTATGGTGCGAAACTCATTCGCACCATAAAGACTTAAATTCCTGAAGTCTTTATGGTGCGAAACTCATTTTCTGATGATTTTGTAGTGTTGCAGAGACGATATTGACATACAAATGTTGTTTGGCACAAAACAAATGGAACGGACCGTTAAATATATCTCACAGAAATTTGGAATTTTTGGAAATGTGAAAAAAATAAAAGTAATAAAACAAACAATGGTTATTAGAATATAATAAAAAAACTGTTCTATATTTTGCTCTGTTATCAATAATTGACAAACATTGAGCTGAATCTTCAAAGGAGACTACAAAGTACAAGGATCTGATGATATATATATAAAAAAAAAAAGAAAAAAAAAAGCATTGTAATGTCCTTAACAAATAAAGGGAGATTACCGCAGGTGTCACAGGAGTTACGGCCCCTGGCGACATAGGGTTTTTCTCAGTCTGATATTCACCGAGCACCATCTTTGTTCGTTCGTCTCTCTCTCTCTCGTTAATCCCCGTCCATCTTGCAACCTTGCCATAGTAATAACCGATATCTAGCAAGTATCGGTTACTTACTACTTGGACCATCACAGTGAGTATTGTCTGTTTTTAGATTGAATTTTACACCTCCTTAGAGGTGTTCAGAAATTGCGGTTGGCACCACGTGTGGTGACATCGCGGGGTATTGGGAATAGTTTTCAACTAGCAATAACAACGCCTCGGAAAATCCTCATTGGCTATTGTATCGCCTCTGCGCAAAGCTACAGAATTCACGCACGCACTCGCTATACATATCTCCGTTTGCATATCACCTCAGCGGTGCCAACTGTTTCTTTTTCTCGCATTAATTAAATCATTTCAGGATGGAAAATTACCTTCTGCCAATATTACCAACCACATAAGTATTATCAAAATTATCCACATGGTGTTTATTTATATGTGCATGTTAAAAACTTAAAATCTGTCTTTCTTTAATAAATATACACCATTACAGAAAGTTGTCTGCCCCTGACATCGTTCACCTTCAATCACCACATAAACATACAAGTCAAGGCGATCCTAAATACAGGCCTTTATAGCGTATGCATTTATCCTCTTACTGGAGGCGAGTGTTTTTATTTTGTTATTCTATCAGTCGTAGTCAACGCTAACATGACTGGATATCAAATAACAATTGAATTGAATCTTTTTTTAAATATATTTTAAACTTTTTACCATTAAATTTTCGATTTTAACAGTATAAATCTTAATTTATATCACTTTACAATATTTTATCTTTAGTGTAAAAAATATAAACAACATTTTCGATAATTTCAGAAATTTGTTAGAAAACACTTGTTCGTAATAACGAATATACTTATTAGAAAAATAATTTCTGTTTTTTTCATGATGTGGGTTTTGAAAAATGTACTTTGTAATAATAGCGAATATAAGTTTAATTGTAGAATACGGACGTTTGATTTTGCCTGATATTCGCCTACATGTCGGATAAAATGGATCCATCGTTTAAACGACACTTCTTGTCCGGACAGTATTTTAGAACGTATATAAAATGTTACTTCATGTGAAAAGTTGACACATTATCAAAAAGAAAATGGCGGCATCGTTGTTATTGAAGAAATATATACCAATATTGTAACTTCATTTTTGCTTTGAAATTCATAAAAGCTTTTTTCTAAGAAGTTTATTTTTTATGTCAAAAAGGTTGTTTTTGTGTGTAATGAAATTTAAAAGCATTTCTAATATTTTTGGTCCAAAAAATATAAAACAATTTAAAAAGTTAATAATCAATTTTATGTCAAGGTTTGCTTTTAAGAAAAAATGTTATCGGTTGACTGTGCTCCGTAAGAAACAAAACCAAAAAACGGAATGTAATTTTTGTTTTTACTACTACTACAAATATAACAATAATAATAATAATAATAATAATAATAATAATAATAATAATGATGATGATGATGATGATGATGATGATGATGATGTCAGATTTAAATCCAGTAAATTTATTTGATACTCTTACAACTGCAAAAATTTAGAATGTCTCAATTGTACTACAGGGAGCCTTGTTTATTTGCGCTCATTTAGCTTGGTATTCGTCAAAATTTAGATAAAGTTAACTGTTGCCCTAAAATTTATTTGTCATAAAAAATTGTTATATAATTTTTACAGTGTTGATTTAATGTTTTAATCGCTGGTGACCATTGCCTTTTTGTTCTCGTCTTTTATAAAAATCTTTTGACAACTGTTAGATCAAAAACAAACTTTTAGCATTGTTTTTACACAAAAAAACACATGTTTTAACAATTGTTTAAAAGAAAAATGTAGACGTTAAAACACAATGTTTATGTAAAAATCCATTCCTGTAAGCGACTATAATGTAGGGTATAACTACTAATTATTTTAGCTGGTTTTATAAAGATAATTTGAAAATAGTTTGTTGTACGATACATCCACAAAAGCATTTTTAATTTGTCATAATATTTGTTTAATAGAGCAGATAGTTTTTTTGCCAATTTATTATTGTAAAACTTTTGACTGGCAACGTGTTTTTAGTAATTAATCTGTTATAAAATGAATATATTTGAATCTCTTGGTCAATCAAAACGTAAACAAAGAAAAAGTTATGAAGAAAAGATAGGAGATTACTACGTAAAAAGATAGAGGTAATGGTTGGAAGGTGAGTATTGTCTGTTTTTAGATTGAATTTTACACCTCCTTAGAGGTGTTCAGAAATTGCGGTTGGCACCACGTGTGGTGACATCGCGGGGTATTGGGAATAGTTTTCAACTAGCAATAACAACGCCTCGGAAAAACCTCATTGGCTATTGTATCGCCTCTGCGCAAAGCTACATAATTCACGAACGCACTCGCTATACATATCTCCGTTTGCATATCACCTCAGCGGTGCCAACTGTTTCTTTTTCTCGCATTAATTAAATCATTTCACGATGGAAAATTACCTTCTGCCAATATTACCAACCACATAAGTATTATCAAAATTATCCACATGGTGTTTATTTATATGTGCATGTTAAAAACTTAAAATCTGTCTTTCTTTAATAAATATACACCATTACAGAAAGTTGTCTGCCCCTGACATCGTTCACCTTCAATCACCACATAAACATACAAGTCAAGGCGATCCTAGATACAGGCCTTTATAGCGTATGCATTTATCCTCTTACTGGAGGCGAGTGTTTTTATTTTGTTATTCTATCAGTCGTAGTCAACGCTAACATTACTAGATATCAAATAACAATTGAATTGAATCTTTTTTAAATATATTTTTAACTTTTTACCATTAAATTTTCGCTTTTAAACAGTATAAATCTTAATTTATATCACTTTACAATATTTTATCTTTAGTGTAAAAAATATAAACAACATTTTCGATAATTTCAGAAATTTGTTAGAAAACACTTGTTCGTAATAACGAATATACTTATTAGAAAAATAATTTCTGTTTTTTTCATGATGTGGGTTTTAAAAAATGTACTTTGTAATAGCGAATATCAGTTTGATTGTAGAATACGGATGTTTGATTTTGCCTGATATTCGCCTACATGTCGGATAAAATGGATCCATCGTTTAAACGACACTTCTTGTCCGGACAGTATTTTAGAACGTATATAAAATGTTACTTCATGTGAAAAGTTGACACATTATCAAAAAGAAAATGGCGGCATCGTTGTTATTGAAGAAATATATACCAATATTGTAACTTCATTTTTGCTTTGAAATTCATAAAAGCTTTTTTCTAAGAAGTTTATTTTTTTATGTCAAAACGGTTGTTTTTGTGTGTAATGAAATTTAAAAGCATTTCTAATATTTTTGGTCCAAAAAATATAAAACAATTTAAGAAGTAAATAATCAATTTTATGTCAAGGTTTGCTTTTAAGAAAAAATGTTATCGGTTGACTGTGCTCCGTAAGAAACAAAACCAAAAAACGGAATGTAATTTTTGTTTTTACTACTACTACAACAACAATAATAATAATAATAATAATGATGATGATGATGATGACAGATTTAAATCCAGTAAATTTATTTGATACTCTTACAACTGCAAAAATTTAGAATGTGTCAATTGTACTACAGGGAGCCTTGCTTATTTTCGCTCATTTAGCTTGGTATTCGTCAAAATTTAGATAAAGTTAACTGTTGCCCATAAATTTATTTGCCATAAAAAATTCTTATATAATTTTGAAAGTGTTGATTTAATGTTTTAATCGCTGGTGACCATTGCCTTTTTGTGCTGGTCTTTTATAAAAATCTTTTGACAGCTGTTAGATCAAAAACAAAGTTTTAGCATTGTTTTTACACAAAAAAACACATGTTTTAACAATTGTTTAAAAGAAAAATGTAGACGTTAAAACACAATGTTTAAGTAAAAATCCATTCCTGTAAGCAACTAAAATGTAGGGTATAACTAATAATTATTTTAGCTGTTTCTATAAAGATAATTTGAAAATAGTTTGTTGTACGATACATCCACAAAAGCATTTTGAATTTGTCAGAATGTTTGTTTAATAGAGCAGATAGTTTTTTTGACAATTTATTATTGTAAACCTTTTGACTGGCAATGTATTTTTAGTAATTAATCTGTTATAAAATAAATATATTTGAATCTCTTGGTCAATCATAACGTAAACAAAGAAAAAGTTGTGAAGAAAAGATACGAGATTACTACGTAAAAAGATAGAGGTAATGGTCGGAAGGTGAGTATTGTCTGTTTTTAGATTGAATTTTACACCTCCTTAGAGGTGTTCAGAAATTGCGGTTGGCACCACGTGTGGTGACATCGCGGGGTATTGGGAATAGTTTTCAACTAGCAATAACAACGCCTCGGAAAATCCTCATTGGCTACTGTATCGCCTCTGCGCAAAGCTACAGAATTCACGCACGCACTCGCTATACATATCTCCGTTTGCATATCACCTCAGCGGTGCCAACTGTTTCTTTTTCTCGCATTAATTAAATCATTTCAGCATGGAAAATTACCTTCTGCCAATATTACCAACCACATAAGTATTATCAAAATTATCCACATGGTGTTTATTTATATGTGCATGTTAAAAACTTAAAATCTGTCTTTCTTTAATAAATATACACCATTACAGAAAGTTGTCTGCCCCTGACATCGTTCACCTTCAATCACCACATAAACATACAAGTCAAGGCGATCCTAGATACAGGCCTTTATAGCGTATGCATTTATCCTCTTACTGGAGGCGAGTGTTTTTATTTTGTTATTCTATCAGTCGTAGTCAACGCTAACATGACTGGATATCAAATAACAATTGAATTGAATCTTTTTTTTTAAATATATTTTAAACTTTTTACCATTAAATTTTCGCTTTTTAACAGTATAAATCTTAATTTATATCACTTTACAATATTTTATCTTTAGTGTAAACTATATAAACAACATTTTCGATAATTTCAGAAATTTGTTAGAAAACACTTGTTCGTAATAACGAATATACTTATTAGAAAAATAATTTCTGTTTTTTTCATGATGTGGGTTTAAAAAAATCTACTTTGTAATAATAGCGAATATCAGTTTAATTGTAGAATACGGACGTTTGATATTCGCCTATATGTCGGATAAAATGGATCCATCGTTTAAACGACACTTCTTGTCCGGACAGTATTTTAGAACGTATAAAAAATGTTACTTCATGTGAAAAGTTGACACATTATCAAAAAGAAAATGGCGGCATCGTTGTTATTGAAGAAATATGTAGCAATATTGTAACTTCATTTTTGCTTTGAAATTCATAAAAGCTTTTTTCTAAGAAGTTTATTTTTTATGTCAAAAAGGTTGTTTTTGTGTGTAATGAAATTTAAAAGCATTTCTAATATTTTTGGTCCCAAAAATATAAAACAATTTAAAAAGTAAATAATCAATTTTATGTCAAGGTTTGCTTTTAAGAAAAAATGTTATCGGTTGACTGTGCTCCGTAAGAAACAAAACAAAAGAACGGAATGTAATTTTTGTTTTTACTACTACTACAACAATAATAATAATAATAATAATAATAATGATGATGATGTCGTCAGATTTAAATCCAGTAAATTTATTTGATACTCTTACAACTGCAAAAATTAAGAATGTCTCAATTGTACTACAGGGAGCCTTGCTATTTTCGCTCATTTAGCTTGGTATTCGTCAAAATTTAGATAAAGTTAACTGTTGCCCTAAAATTTATTTGTCATAAAAAATTGTTATATAATTTTTAAAGTGTTGATTTAATGTTTTAATCGCTGGTGACCATTGGCTTTTTGTGCTCGTCTTTTATAAAAATCTTTTGACAAATGTTAGATCAAAAACAAACTTTTAGCATTGTTTTTACACAAAAAAACACATGTTTTAACAATTGTTTAAAACAAAAATGTAGACGTTAAAACACAATGTTTATGTAAAAATCGATTCCTGTAAGCAACTAAAATGTAGGGTATAACTAATAATTATTTTAGCTGTTTTTATAAAGATAATTTGAAAATAGTTTGTTGTACGATACATCCACAAAAGCATTTTTAATTTGTCATAATGTTTGTTTAATAGAGCAGATAGTTTTTTTGCCAATTTATTATTGTAAAACTTTTGACTGGGAATGTATTTTTAGTAATTAATCTGTTATAAAATAAATATATTTGAATCTCTTGGTCAATGAAAACGTAAACAAAGAAAAAGTTATGAAGAAAAGATACAAGATTACTACGTAAAAAGATAGAGGTAATGGTTGGAAGGTGAGTATTGTCTGTTTTTAGATTGAATTTTACACCTCCTTAGAGGTGTTCAGAAATTGCGGTTGGCACCACGTGTGGTGACATCGCGGGGTATTGGGAATAGTTTTCAACTAGCAATAACAACGCCTCGGAAAATCCTCATTGGCTATTGTATCGCCTCTGCGCAAAGCTACAGAATTCACGCACGCACTCGCTATACATATGTTCGTTTGCATATCACCTCAGCGGTGCCAACGGTTTCTTTTTCTCGCATTAATTAAATCATTTCAGGATGGAAAATTACCTTCTGCCAATATTACCAACCACATAAGTATTATCAAAATTATCCACATGGTGTTTATTTATATGTGCATGTTAAAAACTTAAAATCTGTCTTTCTTTAATAAATGTACACCATTACAGAAAGTTGTCTGCCCCTGACATCGTTCACCTTCAATCACCACATAAACATACAAGTCAAGGCGATCGTTGGCCTTTGGCTGATGATCAAAGTGTAGTATCTGTTCCGATGGATACTGCACCCCATAGACTGGTATTGTCTTGGCCTCCAGGGCTTGATTTACGCCGGTCTATGGGACTGTCCTGTGCAGTTCTAGGAGGTCCACCCTCCCAGGCTTCGCCTCCCCTCTTTGGGGAGGAGTAAGTTTATTGCTTACTGTCTGAGGCGCCCCTACCGGGGAATGCCGACGGGGCTGCCCAGGCAATTTTTAAATGGCCAGAGTGCTCACCTCTCGAGCGCTGGCTTTTAACCCCACTTTCTCGACCCAAGCTGTGGTCACATCTTACCTGTGGGAGTAAGATAAAACTGGCCTTGTGCCTAACTCCTGGGGAGGAGTAAATACCTACAGGCCTTTATAGCGTATGCATTTATCCTCTTACTGGAGGCGAATGTTTTTATTTTGTTATTCTATCTGTCGTAGTCAACGCTAACATGACTGGATATCAAATAACAATTGAATTGAATCTTTTTAAAAATATATTTTAAACTTTTTACCATTAAATTTTCGCTTTTTAACAGTATAAATCTTAATTCATATCACTTTACAATATTTTATCTTTAGTGTAAAAAATATAAACAACATTTTCGATAATTTCAGAAATTTGTTAGAAAACACTTGTTCGTAATAACGAATATACTTATTAGAAAAATAATTTCTGTTTTTTTCATGATGTGGGTTTAAAAAAATCTACTTTGTAATAATAGCGAATATCAGTTTAATTGTAGAATACGGACGTTTGATATTCGCCTATATGTCGGATAAAATGGATCCATCGTTTAAACGACACTTCTTGTCCGGACAGTATTTTAGAACGTATAAAAAATGTTACTTCATGTGAAAAGTTGACACATTATCAAAAAGAAAATGGCGGCATCGTTGTTATTGAAGAAATATGTAGCAATATTGTAACTTCATTTTTGCTTTGAAATTCATAAAAGCTTTTTTCTAAGAAGTTTATTTTTTATGTCAAAAAGGTTGTTTTTGTGTGTAATGAAATTTAAAAGCATTTCTAATATTTTTGGTCCCAAAAATATAAAACAATTTAAAAAGTAAATAATCAATTTTATGTCAAGGTTTGCTTTTAAGAAAAAATGTTATCGGTTGACTGTGCTCCGTAAGAAACAAAACAAAAGAACGGAATGTAATTTTTGTTTTTACTACTACTACAACAATAATAATAATAATAATAATAATAATGATGATGATGTCGTCAGATTTAAATCCAGTAAATTTATTTGATACTCTTACAACTGCAAAAATTAAGAATGTCTCAATTGTACTACAGGGAGTCTTGCTATTTTCGCTCATTTAGCTTGGTATTCGTCAAAATTTAGATAAAGTTAACTGTTGCCCTAAAATTTATTTGTCATAAAAAATTGTTATATAATTTTTAAAGTGTTGATTTAATGTTTTAATCGCTGGTGACCATTGGCTTTTTGTGCTCGTCTTTTATAAAAATCTTTTGACAACTGTTAGATCAAAAACAAACTTTTAGCATTGTTTTTACACAAAAAACACATGTTTTAACAATTGTTTAAAACAAAAATGTAGACGTTAAAACACAATGTTTATGTAAAAATCGATTCCTGTAAGCAACTAAAATGTAGGGTATAACTAATAATTATTTTAGCTGTTTTTATAAAGATAATTTGAAAATAGTTTGTTGTACGATACATCCACAAAAGCATTTTTAATTTGTCATAATGTTTGTTTAATAGAGCAGATAGTTTTTTTGACAATTTATTATTGTAAAACTTTTGACTGGGAATGTATTTTTAGTAATTAATCTGTTATAAAATAAATATATTTGAATCTCTTGGTCAATGAAAACGTAAACAAAGAAAAAGTTATGAAGAAAAGATACAAGATTACTACGTAAAAAGATAGAGGTAATGGTTTGAAGGTGAGTATTGTCTGTTTTTAGATTGAATTTTACACCTCCTTAGAGGTGTTCAGAAATTGCGGTTGGCACCACGTGTGGTGACATCGCGGGGTATTGGGAATAGTTTTCAACTAGCAATAACAACGCCTCGGAAAATCCTCATTGGCTATTGTATCGCCTCTGCGCAAAGCTACAGAATTCACGCACGCACTCGCTATACATATGTTCGTTTGCATATCACCTCAGCGGTGCCAACGGTTTCTTTTTCTCGCATTAATTAAATCATTTCAGGATGGAAAATTACCTTCTGCCAATATTACCACCCACATAAGTATTATCAAAATTATCCACCTGGTGTTTATTTATATGTGCATGTTAAAAACTTAAAATCTGTCTTTCTTTAATAAATGTACACCATTACAGAAAGTTGTCTGCCCCTGACATCGTTCACCTTCAATCACCACATAAACATACAAGTCAAGGCGATCGTTGGCCTTTGGCTGATGATCAAAGTGTAGTATCTGTTCCGATGGATACTGCACCCCATAGACTGGTATTGTCTTGGCCTCCAGGGCTTGATTTACGCCGGTCTATGGGACTGTCCTGTGCAGTTCTAGGAGGTCCACCCTCCCAGGCTTCGCCTCCCCTCTTTGGGGAGGAGTAAGTTTATTGCTTACTGTCTGAGGCGCCCCTACCGGGGAATGCCGACGGGGCTGCCCAGGCAATTTTTAAATGGCCAGAGTGCTCACTTCTCGAGCGCTGGCTTTTAACCCCACTTTCTCGACCCAAGCTGTGGTCACATCTTACCTGTGGGAGTAAGATAAAACTGGCCTTGTGCCTAACTCCTGGGGAGGAGTAAATACCTACAGGCCTTTATAGCGTATGCATTTATCCTCTTACTGGAGGCGAATGTTTTTATTTTGTTATTCTATCTGTCGTAGTCAACGCTAACATGACTGGATATCAAATAACAATTGAATTGAATCTTTTTTAAAATATATTTTAAACTTTTTACCATTAAATTTTCGCTTTTTAACAGTATAAATCTTAATTCATATCACTTTACAATATTTTATCTTTAGTGTAAAAAATATAAACAACATTTTCGATAATTTCAGAAATTTGTTAGAAAACACTTGTTCGTAATAACGAATATACTTATTAGAAAAATAATTTCTGTTTTTTTCATGATGTGGGTTTTAAAAAATCTACTTTGTAATAGCGAATATCAGTTTAATTGTAGAATACGGACGTTTGATTTTGCCTGATATTCGCCTACATGTCGGATGAAATGGATCCATCGTTTAAACGACACTTCTTGTCCGGACAGTATTTTAGAACGTGTATAAAATGTTACTTCATGTGAAAAGTTGACACATTATCAAAAAGAAAATGGCGGCATCGTTGTTATTGAAGAAATATATACCAATATTGTAACTTCATTTTCGCTTTGAAATTCGTAAAAGTTTTTTTTATATCAAAAAGGTTGTTTTTGTATGTAATTAAATTTAAAAGCTTTTCTAATATTTTGATTCCAAAAAATATAAAACTATTTCAAAAGTAAATAATCAATTTTATGTCAAGGTTTGTTTTTAAGAAAAAATGTTATCGGTTGACTGTGCTCCGTAAGAAACAAAACCAAAAAACGGAATGTAATTTTTGTTTTTACTACTACAACAACAACAACAACAATAATAATAATAATAATAATAATAATAATAATAATAATAATAATAATAATAATAATAATAATAATAATAATAATAATGATGATGATGATGATGTCAGATTTAAATTCAGTAAATTTATTTGATACTCTTACAACTGCAAAAATTAAGAATGTCTCAATTGTACTACAGGGAGCCTTGCTATTTTCGCTCATTTAGCTTGGTATTCGTCAAAATTTAGATAAAGTTAACTGTTGCCCTAAAATTTATTTGTCATAAAAAATTTTTATATAATTTTTAAAGTGTTGATTTAATGTTTTAATCGCTGGTGACCATTGGCTTTTTGTGCTCGTCTTTTATAAAAATCTTTTGACAACTGTTGGATCAAAAACAAACTTTTAGCATTGTTTTTACACAAAAAACACATGTTTTAACAATTGTTTAAAACAAAAATGTAGACGTTAAAACACAATGTTTATGTAAAAATCCATTCTTGTAAGCAACTAAAATGTAGGGTATAACTAATAATTATTTTAGCTGTTTTTATAAAGATAATTTGAAAATAGTTTGTTGTACGATACATCCACAAAAGCATTTTTAATGTGTCATAATGTTTGTTTAATAGAGCAGATAGTTTTTTTGACAATTTATTATTGTAAAACTTTTGACTGGCAATGTATTTTTAGTAATTAATCTGTTATAAAATTTTGAATCTGTTGGTCAATGAAAACGTAAACAAAGTAAAAGTTATGAAGAAAAGATACAAGATTACTACGTAAAAAGATAGAGTTAATTGGTTGGAAAGTGAGTATTGTCTGTTTTTAGATTGAATTTTACACCTCCTTAGAGGTGTTCAGAAATTGCGGTTGGCACCACGTGTGGTGACATCGCGGGGTATTGGGAATAGTTTTCAACTAGCAATAACAACGCCTCGGAAAATCCTCATTGGCTATTGTATCGCCTCTGCGCAAAGCTACAGAATCCACGCACGCACTCGCTATACATATCTCCGTTTGCATATCACCTCAGCGGTGCCAACTGTTTCTTTTTCTCGCATTAATTAAATCATTTCAGGATGGAAAATTACCTTCTGCCAATATTACCAACCACATAAGTATTATCAAAATTATCCACATGGTGTTTATTTATATGTGCATGTTAAAAACTTAAAATCTGTCTTTCTTTAATAAATGTACACCATTACAGAAAGTTGTCTGCCCCTGACATCGTTCACCTTCAATCACCACATAAACATACAAGTCAAGGCGATCGTTGGCCTTTGGCTGATGATCAAAGTGTAGTATCTGTTCCGATGGATACTGCACCCCATAGACTGGTATTGTCTTGGCCTCCGGGGCTTGATTTACGCCGGTCTATGGGATTGTCCTGTGCAGTTCTAGGAGGTCCACCCTCCCAGGCTTCGCCTCCCCTCTTTGGGGAGGAGTAAGTTTATTGCTTACTGTCTGAGGCGCCCCTACCGGGGAATGCCGACGGGGCTGCCCAGGCAATTTTTAAATGGCCAGAGTGCTCACCTCTCGAGCGCTGGCTTTTAACCCCACTTTCTCGACCCAATCTGTGGTCACATCTTACTTGTGGGAGAAGGATAAAACTGACCTTGTGCCTAACTCTTGGGGAGGAGTAAATACCTACAGGCCTTTATAGCGTATGCATTTATCCTCTTACTGGAGGCGAATGTTTTTATTTTGTTATTCTATCTGTCGTAGTCAACGCTAACATGACTGGATATCAAATAACAATTGAATTGAATCTTTTTAAAAATATATTTTAAACTTTTTACCATTAAATTTTCGCTTTTTAACAGTATAAATCTTAATTCATATCACTTTACAATATTTTATCTTTAGTGTAAAAAATATAAACAACATTTTCGATAATTTCAGAAATTTGTTAGAAAACACTTGTTCGTAATAACGAATATACTTATTAGAAAAATAATTTCTGTTTTTTTCATGATGTGGGTTTTAAAAAATGTACTTTGTAATAGCGAATATCAGTTTAATTGTAGAATACGGACGTTTGATTTTTCCTGATATTCGCCTACATGTCGGATGAAATGGATCCATCGTTTAAACGACACTTCTTGTCCGGACAGTATTTTAGAACGTGTATAAAATGTTACTTCATGTGAAAAGTTGACACATTATCAAAAAGAAAATGGCGGCATCGTTGTTATTGAAGAAATATATACCAATATTGTAACTTCATTTTCGCTTTGAAATTCGTAAAAGTTTTTTTTATATCAAAAAGGTTGTTTTTGTATGTAATTAAATTTAAAAGCTTTTCTAATATTTTGATTCCAAAAAATATAAAACTATTTCAAAAGTAAATAATCAATTTTATGTCAAGGTTTGTTTTTAAGAAAAAATGTTATCGGTTGACTGTGCTCCGTAAGAAACAAAACCAAAAAACGGAATGTAATTTTTGTTTTTACTACTACAACAACAACAACAACAATAATAATAATAATAATAATAATAATAATAATAATAATGATGATGATGATGATGTCAGATTTAAATTCAGTAAATTTATTTGATACTCTTACAACTGCAAAAATTAAGAATGTCTCAATTGTACTACAGGGAGCCTTGCTATTTTCGCTCATTTAGCTTGGTATTCGTCAAAATTTAGATAAAGTTAACTGTTGCCCTAAAATTTATTTGTCATAAAAAATTGTTATATAATTTTTAAAGTGTTGATTTAATGTTTTAATCGCTGGTGACCATTGGCTTTTTGTGCTCGTCTTTTATAAAAATCTTTTGACAACTGTTAGATCAAAAACAAACTTTTAGCATTGTTTTTACACAAAAAACACATGTTTTAACAATTGTTTAAAACAAAAATGTAGACGTTAAAACACAATGTTTATGTAAAAATCCATTCCTGTAAGCAACTAAAATGTAGGGTATAACTAATAATTATTTTAGCTGTTTTTATAAAGATAATTTGAAAATAGTTTGTTGTATGATACATCCACAAAAGCATTTTTAATTTGTCATAATGTTTGTTTAATAGAGCAGATAGTTTTTTTGACAATTTATTATTGTAAAACTTTTGACTGGGAATGTATTTTTAGTAATTAATCTGTTATAAAATAAATATATTTGAATCTCTTGGTCAATGAAAACGTAAACAAAGAAAAAGTTATGAAGAAAAGATACAAGATTACTACGTAAAAAGATAGAGGTAATGGTTGGAAGGTGAGTATTGTCTGTTTTTAGATTGAATTTTACACCTCCTTAGAGGTGTTCAGAAATTGCGGTTGGCACCACGTGTGGTGACATCGCGGGGTATTGGGAATAGTTTTCAACTAGCAATAACAACGCCTCGGAAAATCCTCATTGGCTATTGTATCGCCTCTGCGCAAAGCTACAGAATTCACGCACGCACTCGCTATACATATGTTCGTTTGCATATCACCTCAGCGGTGCCAACGGTTTCTTTTTCTCGCATTAATTAAATCATTTCAGCATGGAAAATTACCTTCTGCCAATATTACCAACCACATAAGTATTATCAAAATTATCCACATGGTGTTTATTTATATGTGCATGTTAAAAACTTAAAATCTGTCTTTCTTTAATAAATATACACCATTACAGAAAGTTGTCTGCCCCTGACATCGTTCACCTTCAATCACCACATAAACATACAAGTCAAGGCGATCCTAGATACAGGCCTTTATAACGTATGCATTTATCCTCTTACTGGAGGCGAGTGTTTTTATTTTGTTATTCTATCAGTCGTAGTCAACGCTAACATGACTGGATATCAAATAACAATTGAATTGAATCTTTTTTTTTAAATATATTTTAAACTTTTTACCATTAAATTTTCGCTTTTTAACAGTATAAATCTTAATTTATATCACTTTACAATATTTTATCTTTAGTGTAAACAATATAAACAACATTTTCGATAATTTCAGAAATTTGTTAGAAAACACTTGTTCGTAATAACGAATATACTTATTAGAAAAATAATTTCTGTTTTTTTCATGATGTGGGTTTAAAAAAATCTACTTTGTAATAATAGCGAATATCAGTTTAATTGTAGAATACGGACGTTTGATATTCGCCTATATGTCGGATAAAATGGATCCATCGTTTAAACGACACTTCTTGTCCGGACAGTATTTTAGAACGTATATAAAATGTTACTTCATGTGAAAAGTTGACACATTATCAAAAAGAAAATGGCGGCATCGTTGTTATTGAAGAAATATATACCAATATTGTAACTTCATTTTTGCTTTGAAATTCATAAAAGCTTTTTTCTAAGAAGTTTACTTTTTATGTCAAAAAGGTTGTTTTTGTGTGTAATGAAATTTAAAAGCATTTCTAATATTTTTGGTCCCAAAAATATAAAACAATTTAAAAAGTAAATAATCAATTTTATGTCAAGGTTTGCTTTTAAGAAAAAATGTTATCGGTTGACTGTGCTCCGTAAGAAACCAAACCAAAAAACGGAATGTAATTTTTGTTTTTACTACTACAACAACAACAATAATAATAATCATAATAATAATAATGATGATGATGATGATGATGATGATGATGTCAGATTTAAATCCAGTAAATTTATTTGATACTCTTACAACTGCAAAAATTTAGAATGTCTCCATTGTACTACAGGGAGCCTTGCTTATTTGCGCTCATTTAGCTTGGTATTCGTCAAAATTTAGATAAAGTTAACTGTTGCCCTAAAATTTATTTGTCATAAAAAATTGTTATATAATTTTTAAAGTGTTGATTTAATGTTTTAATCGCTGGTGACCATTGCCTTTTGGTGGTCGTCTTTTATAAAAATCTTTTGACAACTGTTAGATCAAAAACAAAGTTTTAGCATTGTTTTTACACAAAAAAACACATGTTTTAACAATTGTTTAAAACAAAAATGTAGACGTTAAAACACAATTTTTAAGTAAAAATCCATTCATTTAAGCAACTAAAATGTAGGGTATAACTAATAATTATTTTAGCTGTTTTTCTAAAGATAATTTTAAAATAGTTTGTTGTACGATACATCCAAAAAAGCGTTTTTAATTTGTCATAACGTTTGTTTAATAGAGCATATAGTTTTTTTGACAATTTATTATTGTAAAACTTTTGACTGGCAATGCATTTTTAGTAATTAATCTGTTATAAAATAAATATATTTGAATCTGTTGGTCAATGAAAACGTAAACAAAGAAAACGTTATGAAGAAAAGATACGAGATTACTACGTAAAAAGATAGAGGTAAAGGTTGGAAGGTGAGTATTGTCTGTTTTTAGATTGAATTTTACACCTCCTTAGAGGTGTTCAGAAATTGCGGTTGGCACCACGTGTGGTGACATCGCGGGGTATTGGGAATAGTTTTCAACTAGCAATAACAACGCCTCGGAAAATCCTCATTGGCTATTGTATCGCCTCTGCGCAAAGCTACAGAATTCACGCACGCACTCGCTATACATATCTCCGTTTGCATATCACCTCAGCGGTGCCAACTGTTTCTTTTTCTCGCATTAATTAAATCATTTCAGGATGGAAAATTACCTTCTGCCAATATTACCAACCACATAAGTATTATCAAAATTATCCACATGGTGTTTATTTATATGTGCATGTTAAAAACTTAAAATCTGTCTTTCTTTAATAAATATACACCATTACAGAAAGTTGTCTGCCCCTGACATCGTTCACCTTCAATCACCACATAAACATACAAGTCAAGGCGATCCTAGATACAGGCCTTTATAGCGTATGCATTTATCCTCTTACTGGAGGAGAGTGTTTTTATTTTGTTATTCTATCAGTCGTAGTCAACGCTAACATGACTGGATATCAAATAACAATTGAATTGAATCTTTTTTAAAATATATTTTAAACTTTTTACCATTAAATTTTTGCTTTTTAACAGTATGAATCTTAATTTATATCACTTTACAATATTTTATTCTTAGTGTAAAAAATATAAACAACATTTTCGATAATTTCAGAAATTTGCTAGAAAACACTTGTTCGTAATAACGAATATACTTATTAGAAAAATAATTTCTGTTTTTTTCATGATGTGGGTTTTAAAAAATGTACTTTGTAATAGCGAATATCAGTTTAATTGTAGAATACGGACGTTTGATTTTGCCTGATATTCGCCTACATGTCGGATAAAATGGATCCATCGTTTAAACGACACTTCTTGTCCGGACAGTATTTTAGAACGTGTATAAAATGTTACTTCATGTGAAAAGTTGACACATTATCAAAAAGAAAATGGCAGCATCGTTGTTGTTGAAGAAATATATACCAATATTGTAACTTCATTTTCGCTTTGAAATTCGTAAAAGTTTTTTTATATCAAAAAGGTTGTTTTTGTATGTAATTAAATTTAAAAGCTTTTCTAATATTTTGATTCCAAAAAATATAAAACTATTTCAAAAGTAAATAATCAATTTTATGTCAAGGTTTGTTTTTAAGAAAAAATGTTATCGGTTGACTGTGCTCCGTAAGAAACAAAACCAAAAAACGGAATGTAATTTTTGTTTTTACTACTACAACAACAACAACAATAATAATAATAATAATAATAATAATAATAATAATAATAATAATAATAATTATAATAATGATGATGATGATGTCAGATTTAAATTCAGTAAATTTATTTGATACTCTTACAACTGCAAAAATTAAGAATGTCTCAATTGTACTACAGGGAGCCTTGCTATTTTCGCTCATTTAGCTTTGTATTCGTCAAAATTTAGATAAAGTTAACTGTTGCCCTAAAATTTATTTGTCATAAAAAATTGTTATATAATTTTTAAAGTGTTGATTTAATGTTTTAATCGCTGGTGACCATTGGCTTTTTGTGCTCGTCTTTTATAAAAATCTTTTGACAACTGTTAGATCAAAAACAAACTTTTAGCATTGTTTTTACACAATAAACACATGTTTTAACAATTGTTTAAAACAAAAATGTAGACGTTAAAACACAATGTTTATGTAAAAATCCATTCCTGTAAGCAACTAAAATGTAGGGTATAACTAATAATTATTTTAGCTGTTTTCATAAAGATAATTTGAAAATAGTTTGTTGTACGATACATCCACAAAAGCATTTTTAATTTGTTATAATGTTTGTTTAATAGAGCAGATAGTTTTTTTGACAATTTATTATTGTAAAACTTTTGACTGGGAATGTATTTTTAGTAATTAATCTGTTATAAAATAAATATATTTGAATCTCCTTGTCAATGAAAACGTAAACAAAGAAAAAGTTATGAAGAAAAGATACAAGATTACTACGTATAAAGATAGAGCTAATGGTTGGAAGGTGAGTATTGTCTGTTTTTAGATTGAATTTTACACCTCCTTAGAGGTGTTCAGAAATTGCGGTTGGCACCACGTGTGGTGACATCGCGGGGTATTGGGAATAGTTTTCAACTAGCAATAACAACGCCTCGGAAAATCCTCATTGGCTATTGTATCGCCTCTGCGCAAAGCTACAGAATTCACGCACGCACTCGCTATACATATGTTCGTTTGCATATCACCTCAGCGGTGCCAACGGTTTATTTTTCTCGCATTAATTAAATCATTTCAGCATGGAAAATTACCTTCTGCCAATATTACCAACCACATAAGTATTATCAAAATTATCCACATGGTGTTTATTTATATGTGCATGTTAAAAACTTAAAATCTGTCTTTCTTTAATAAATATACACCATTACAGAAAGTTGTCTGCCCCTGACATCGTTCACCTTCAATCACCACATAAACATACAAGTCAAGGCGATCCTAGATACAGGCCTTTATAGCGTATGCATTTATCATCTTACTGGAGGCGAATGTTTTTATTTTATTATTCTATCAGTCGTAGTCAACGCTAACATGACTGGATATCAAATAACAATTAAATTGAATCTTTTTAAAAAATATATTTTAAACTTTTTACCATTAAATTTTCGCTTTTTAACAGTATAAATCTTAATTTATATCACTTTACAATATTTTATCTTTAGTGTAAAAAATATAAACAACATTTTCGATAATTTCAGAAATTTGTTAGAAAACACTTGTTCGTAATAACGAATATACTTATTAGAAAAATAATTTCTGTTTTTTTCATGATGTGGGTTTTAAAAAATGTACTTTGTAATAGCGAATATCAGTTTAATTGTAGAATACGGACGTTTGATTTTGCCTGATATTCGCCTACATGTCGGATAAAATGGATCCATCGTTTAAACGACACTTCTTGTCCGGACAGTATTTTAGAACGTGTATAAAATGTTACTTCATGTGAAAAGTTGACACATTATCAAAAAGAAAATGGCGGCATCGTTGTTATTGAAGAAATATATACCAATATTGTAACTTCATTTTCGCTTTGAAATTCGTAAAAGTTTTTTTATATCAAAAAGGTTGTTTTTGTATGTAATTAAATTTAAAAGCTTTTCTAATATTTTGATTCCAAAAAATATAAAACTATTTCAAAAGTAAATAATCAATTTTATGTCAAGGTTTGTTTTTAAGAAAAAATGTTATCGGTTGACTGTGCTCCGTAAGAAACAAAACCAAAAAACGGAATGTAATTTTTGTTTTTACTACTACTACAACAACAACAACAACAATAATAATAATAATAATAATAATAATAATAATAATAATAATAATAATAATAATAATAATGATGATGATGATGATGTCAGATTTAAATTCAGTAAATTTATTTGATACTCTTACAACTGCAAAAATTAAGAATGTCTCAATTGTACCTTGGGAGCCTTGCTATTTTCGCTCATTTAGCTTGGTATTCGTCAAAATTTAGATAAAGTTAACTGTTGCCCTAAAATTTATTTGTCATAAAAAATTGTTATATAATTTTTAAAGTGTTGATTTAATGTTTTAATCGCTGGTGACCATTGGCTTTTTGTGCTCGTCTTTTATAAAAATCTTTTGACAACTGTTAGATCAAAAACAAACTTTTAGCATTGTTTTTACACAAAAAACACATGTTTTAACAATTGTTTAAAACAAAATGTAGACGTTAAAACACAATGTTTATGTAAAAATCCATTCCTGTAAGCAACTAAAATGTAGGGTATAACTAATAATTATTTTAGCTGTTTTTATAAAGATAATTTGAAAATAGTTTGTTGTACGATACATCCACAAAAGCATTTTTAATTTGTCATAATGTTTGTTTAATAGAGCAGATAGTTTTTTTGACAATTTATTATTGTAAAACTTTTGACTGGGAATGTATTTTTAGTAATTAATCTGTTATAAAATAAATATATTTGAATCTCTTGGTCAATGAAAACGTAAACAAAGAAAAAGTTATGAAGAAAAGATACAAGATTACTACGTAAAAAGATAGAGGTAATGGTTGGAAGGTGAGTATTGTCTGTTTTTAGATTGAATTTTACACCTCCTTAGAGGTGTTCAGAAATTGCGGTTGGCACCACGTGTGGTGACATCGCGGGGTATTGGGAATAGTTTTCAACTAGCAATAACAACGCCTCGGAAAATCCTCATTGGCTATTGTATCGCCTCTGCGCAAAGCTACAGAATTCACGCACGCACTCGCTATACATATGTTCGTTTGCATATCACCTCAGCGGTGCCAACGGTTTCTTTTTCTCGCATTAATTAAATCATTTCAGCATGGAAAATTACCTTCTGCCAATATTACCAACCACATAAGTATTATCAAAATTATCCACATGGTGTTTATTTATATGTGCATGTTAAAAACTTAAAATCTGTCTTTCTTTAATAAATATACACCATTACAGAAAGTTGTCTGCCCCTGACATCGTTCACCTTCAATCACCACATAAACATACAAGTCAAGGCGATCCTAGATACAGGCCTTTATAGCGTATGCATTTATCATCTTACTGGAGGCGAATGTTTTTATTTTATTATTCTATCAGTCGTAGTCAACGCTAACATGACTGGATATCAAATAACAATTAAATTGAATCTTTTTAAAAAATATATTTTAAACTTTTTACCATTAAATTTTCGCTTTTTAACAGTATAAATCTTAATTTATATAACTTTACAATATTTTATCTTTAGTGTAAAAAATATAAACAACATTTTCGATAATTTCAGAAATTTGTTAGAAAACACTTGTTCGTAATAACGAATATACTTATTAGAAAAATAATTTCTGTTTTTTTCATGATGTGGGTTTTAAAAAATGTACTTTGTAATAGCGAATATCAGTTTAATTGTAGAATACGGACGTTTGATTTTGCCTGATATTCGCCTACATGTCGGATAAAATGGATCCATCGTTTAAACGACACTTCTTGTCCGGACAGTATTTTAGAACGTGTATAAAATGTTACTTCATGTGAAAAGTTGACACATTATCAAAAAGAAAATGGCGGCATCGTTGTTATTGAAGAAATATATACCAATATTGTAACTTCATTTTCGCTTTGAAATTCGTAAAAGTTTTTTTATATCAAAAAGGTTGTTTTTGTATGTAATTAAATTTAAAAGCTTTTCTAATATTTTGATTCCAAAAAATATAAAACTATTTCAAAAGTAAATAATCAATTTTATGTCAAGGTTTGTTTTTAAGAAAAAATGTTATCGGTTGACTGTGCTCCGTAAGAAACAAAACCAAAAAACGGAATGTAATTTTTGTTTTTACTACTACTACTACAATAATAATAATAATAATAATAATAATAATGATGATGATGATGTCAGATTTAAATTCAGTAAATTTATTTGATACTCTTACAACTGCAAAAATTAAGAATGTCTCAATTGTACTACAGGGAGCCTTGCTATTTTCGCTCATTTAGCTTGGTATTCGTCAAAATTTAGATAAAGTTAACTGTTGCCCTAAAATTTATTTTTCATAAAAAATTGTTATATAATTTTTAAAGTGTTGATTTAATGTTTTAATCGCGGGTGACCATTGGCTTTTTGTGCTCGTCTTTTATAAAAATCTTTTGACAACTGTTAGATCAAAAACAAACTTTTAGCATTGTTTTTACACAAAAAACACATGTTTTAACAATTGTTTAAAACAAAAATGTAGACGTTAAAACACAATGTTTATGTAAAAATCCATTCTTGTAAGCAACTAAAATGTAGGGTATAACTAATAATTATTTTAGCTGTTTTATAAAGATAATTTGAAAATAGTTTGTTGTACGATACATCCACAAAAGCATTTTTAATTTGTCATAATGTTTGTTTAATAGAGCAGATAGTTTTTTTGACAATCTATTATTGTAAAACTTTTGACTGGGAATGTATTTTTAGTAATTAATCTGTTATAAAATAAATATATTTGAATCTCTTGGTCAATGAAAACGTAAACAAAGAAAAAGTTATGAAGAAAAGATACAAGATTACTACGTATAAAGATAGAGCTAATGGTTGGAAGGTGAGTATTGTCTGTTTTTAGATTGAATTTTACACCTCCTTAGAGGTGTTCAGAAATTGCGGTTGGCACCACGTGTGGTGACATCGCGGGGTATTGGGAATAGTTTTCAACTAGCAATAACAACGCCTCGGAAAATCCTCATTGGCTATTGTATCGCCTCTGCGCAAAGCTACAGAATTCACGCACGCACTCGCTATACATATGTTCGTTTGCATATCACCTCAGCGGTGCCAACGGTTTATTTTTCTCGCATTAATTAAATCATTTCAGCATGGAAAATTACCTTCTGCCAATATTACCAACCACATTAGTATTATCAAAATTATCCACATGGTGTTTATTTATATGTGCATGTTAAAAACTTAAAATCTGTCTTTCTTTAATAAATATACACCATTACAGAAAGTTGTCTGCCCCTGACATCGTTCACCTTCAATCACCACATAAACATACAAGTCAAGGCGATCCTAGATACAGGCCTTTATAGCGTATGCATTTATCCTCTTACTGGAGGAGAGTGTTTTTATTTTGTTATTCTATCAGTCGTAGTCAACGCTAACATGACTGGATATCAAATAACAATTAAATTGAATCTTTTTAAAAAATATATGTTAAACTTTTTCCCATTAAATTTTCGCTTTTTAACAGTATAAATCTTAATTTATATCACTTTACAATATTTTATCTTTAGTGTAAAAAATATAAACAACATTTTCGATAATTTCAGAAATTTGTTAGAAAACACTTGTTCGTAATAACGAATATACTTATTAGAAAAATAATTTCTGTTTTTTTCATGATGTGGGTTTTAAAAAATGTACTTTGTAATAGCGAATATCAGTTTAATTGTAGAATACGGACGTTTGATTTTGCCTGATATTCGCCTACATGTCGGATAAAATGGATCCATCGTTTAAACGACACTTCTTGTCCGGACAGTATTTTAGAACGTGTATAAAATGTTACTTCATGTGAAAAGTTGACACATTATCAAAAAGAAAATGGCGGCATCGTTGTTATTGAAGAAATATATACCAATATTGTAACTTCATTTTCGCTTTGAAATTCGTAAAAGTTTTTTTATATCAAAAAGGTTGTTTTTGTATGTAATTAAATTTAAAAGCTTTTCTAATATTTTGATTCCAAAAAATATAAAACTATTTCAAAAGTAAATAATCAATTTTATGTCAAGGTTTGTTTTTAAGAAAAAATGTTATCGGTTGACTGTGCTCCGTAAGAAACAAAACCAAAAAACGGAATGTAATTTTTGTTTTTACTACTACTACTACTACTACAATAATAATAATAATAATAATAATAATAATAATAATAATAATAATAATGATGATGATGATGTCAGATTTAAATTCAGTAAATTTATTTGATACTCTTACAACTGCAAAAATTAAGAATGTCTCAATTGTACTACAGGGAGCCTCGCTATTTTCGCTCATTTAGCTTGGTATTCGTCAAAATTTCGATAAAGTTAACTGTTGCCCTAAAATTTATTTGTCATAAAAAATTGTTATATAATTTTTAAAGTGTTGATTTAATGTTTTAATCGCTGGTGACCATTGGCTTTTTGTGCTCGTCTTTTATAAAAATCTTTTGACAACTGTTAGATCAAAAACAAACTTTTAGCATTGTTTTTACACAATAAACACATGTTTTAACAATTGTTTAAAACAAAAATGTAGACGTTAAAACACAATGTTTATGTAAAAATCCATTCTTGTAAGCAACTAAAATGTAGGGTATAACTAATAATTATTTTAGCTGTTTTATAAAGATAATTTGAAAATAGTTTGTTGTACGATACATCCACAAAAGCATTTTTAATTTGTCATAATGTTTGTTTAATAGAGCAGATAGTTTTTTTGACAATCTATTATTGTAAAACTTTTGACTGGGAATGTATTTTTAGTAATTAATCTGTTATAAAATAAATATATTTGAATCTCTTGGTCAATGAAAACGTAAACAAAGAAAAAGTTATGAAGAAAAGATACAAGATTACTACGTAAAAAGATAGAGGTAATGGTTGGAAGGTGAGTATTGTCTGTTTTTAGATTGAATTTTACACCTCCTTAGAGGTGTTCAGAAATTGCGGTTGGCACCACGTGTGGTGACATCGCGGGGTATTGGGAATAGTTTTCAACTAGCAATAACAACGCCTCGGAAAATCCTCATTGGCTATTGTATCGCCTCTGCGCAAAGCTACAGAATTCACGCACGCACTCGCTATACATATGTTCGTTTGCATATCACCTCAGCGGTGCCAACGGTTTATTTTTCTCGCATTAATTAAATCATTTCAGCATGGAAAATTACCTTCTGCCAATATTACCAACCACATAAGTATTATCAAAATTATCCACATGGTGTTTATTTATATGTGCATGTTAAAAACTTAAAATCTGTCTTTCTTTAATAAATATACACCATTACAGAAAGTTGTCTGCCCCTGACATCGTTCACCTTCAATCACCACATAAACATACAAGTCAAGGCGATCCTAGATACAGGCCTTTATAGCGTATGCATTTATCCTCTTACTGGAGGAGAGTGTTTTTATTTTGTTATTCTATCAGTCGTAGTCAACGCTAACATGACTGGATATCAAATAACAATTAAATTGAATCTTTTTAAAAAATATATGTTAAACTTTTTCCCATTAAATTTTCGCTTTTTAACAGTATAAATCTTAATTTATATCACTTTACAATATTTTATCTTTAGTGTAAAAAATATAAACAACA
Source organism: Sepiola atlantica (assembly GCA_963556195.1). Classification (NCBI taxonomy): domain Eukaryota; kingdom Metazoa; phylum Mollusca; class Cephalopoda; order Sepiida; family Sepiolidae; genus Sepiola; species Sepiola atlantica. The sequence goes on from OY744525.1 coordinate 107,560,315, forward strand.
TTTTCGATAATTTCAGAAATTTGTTAGAAAACACTTGTTCGTAATAACGAATATACTTATTAGAAAAATAATTTCTGTTTTTTTCATGATGTGGGTTTTAAAAAATGTACTTTGTAATAGCGAATATCAGTTTAATTGTAGAATACGGACGTTTGATTTTGCCTGATATTCGCCTACATGTCGGATAAAATGGATCCATCGTTTAAACGACACTTCTTGTCCGGACAGTATTTTAGAACGTGTATAAAATGTTACTTCATGTGAAAAGTTGACACATTATCAAAAAGAAAATGGCGGCATCGTTGTTATTGAAGAAATATATACCAATATTGTAACTTCATTTTCGCTTTGAAATTCGTAAAAGTTTTTTTATATCAAAAAGGTTGTTTTTGTATGTAATTAAATTTAAAAGCTTTTCTAATATTTTGATTCCAAAAAATATAAAACTATTTCAAAAGTAAATAATCAATTTTATGTCAAGGTTTGTTTTTAAGAAAAAATGTTATCGGTTGACTGTGCTCCGTAAGAAACAAAACCAAAAAACGGAATGTAATTTTTGTTTTTACTACTACTACAATAATAATAATAATAATAATAATAATAATAATAATAATAATAATAATAATAATAATAATTATAATAATGATGATGATGATGTCAGATTTAAATTCAGTAAATTTATTTGATACTCTTACAACTGCAAAAATTAAGAATGTCTCAATTGTACTACAGGGAGCCTTGCTATTTTCGCTCATTTAGCTTTGTATTCGTCAAAATTTAGATAAAGTTAACTGTTGCCCTAAAATTTATTTGTCATAAAAAATTGTTATATAATTTTTAAAGTGTTGATTTAATGTTTTAATCGCTGGTGACCATTGGCTTTTTGTGCTCGTCTTTTATAAAAATCTTTTGACAACTGTTAGATCAAAAACAAACTTTTAGCATTGTTTTTACACAATAAACACATGTTTTAACAATTGTTTAAAACAAAAATGTAGACGTTAAAACACAATGTTTATGTAAAAATCCATTCCTGTAAGCAACTAAAATGTAGGGTATAACTAATAATTATTTTAGCTGTTTTCATAAAGATAATTTGAAAATAGTTTGTTGTACGATACATCCACAAAAGCATTTTTAATTTGTTATAATGTTTGTTTAATAGAGCAGATAGTTTTTTTGAGAATTTATTATTGTAAAACTTTTGACTGGCAATGTATTTTTAGTAATTAATCTGTTATAAAATAAATATATTTGAATCTCCTTGTCAATGAAAACGTAAACAAAGAAAAAGTTATGAAGAAAAGATACAAGATTACTACGTAAAAAGATAGAGGTAATGGTTGGAAGGTGAGTATTGTCTGTTTTTAGATTGAATTTTACACCTCCTTAGAGGTGTTCAGAAATTGCGGTTGGCACCACGTGTGGTGACATCGCGGGGTATTGGGAATAGTTTTCAACTAGCAATAACAACGCCTCGGAAAATCCTCATTGGCTATTGTATCGCCTCTGCGCAAAGCTACAGAATTCACGCACGCACTCGCTATACATATGTTCGTTTGCATATCACCTCAGCGGTGCCAACGGTTTATTTTTCTCGCATTAATTAAATCATTTCAGCATGGAAAATTACCTTCTGCCAATATTACCAACCACATAAGTATTATCAAAATTATCCACATGGTGTTTATTTATATGTGCATGTTAAAAACTTAAAATCTGTCTTTCTTTAATAAATATACACCATTACAGAAAGTTGTCTGCCCCTGACATCGTTCACCTTCAATCACCACATAAACATACAAGTCAAGGCGATCCTAGATACAGGCCTTTATAGCGTATGCATTTATCATCTTACTGGAGGCGAATGTTTTTATTTTATTATTCTATCAGTCGTAGTCAACGCTAACATGACTGGATATCAAATAACAATTAAATTGAATCTTTTTAAAAAATATATTTTAAACTTTTTACCATTAAATTTTCGCTTTTTAACAGTATAAATCTTAATTTATATCACTTTACAATATTTTATCTTTAGTGTAAAAAATATAAACAACATTTTCGATAATTTCAGAAATTTGTTAGAAAACACTTGTTCGTAATAACGAATATACTTATTAGAAAAATAATTTCTGTTTTTTTCATGATGTGGGTTTTAAAAAATGTACTTTGTAATAGCGAATATCAGTTTAATTGTAGAATACGGACGTTTGATTTTGCCTGATATTCGCCTACATGTCGGATAAAATGGATCCATCGTTTAAACGACACTTCTTGTCCGGACAGTATTTTAGAACGTGTATAAAATGTTACTTCATGTGAAAAGTTGACACATTATCAAAAAGAAAATGGCGGCATCGTTGTTATTGAAGAAATATATACCAATATTGTAACTTCATTTTCGCTTTGAAATTCGTAAAAGTTTTTTTATATCAAAAAGGTTGTTTTTGTATGTAATTAAATTTAAAAGCTTTTCTAATATTTTGATTCCAAAAAATATAAAACTATTTCAAAAGTAAATAATCAATTTTATGTCAAGGTTTGTTTTTAAGAAAAAATGTTATCGGTTGACTGTGCTCCGTAAGAAACAAAACCAAAAAACGGAATGTAATTTTTGTTTTTACTACTACTACTACAATAATAATAATAATAATAATAATAATAATAATAATAATAATGATGATGATGATGTCAGATTTAAATTCAGTAAATTTATTTGATACTCTTACAACTGCAAAAATTAAGAATGTCTCAATTGTACTACAGGGAGCCTTGCTATTTTCGCTCATTTAGCTTGGTATTCGTCAAAATTTAGATAAAGTTAACTGTTGCCCTAAAATTTATTTGTCATAAAAAATTGTTATATAATTTTTAAAGTGTTGATTTAATGTTTTAATCGCGGGTGACCATTGGCTTTTTGTGCTCGTCTTTTATAAAAATCTTTTGACAACTGTTAGATCAAAAACAAACTTTTAGCATTGTTTTTACACAAAAAACACATGTTTTAACAATTGTTTAAAACAAAAATGTAGACGTTAAAACACAATGTTTATGTAAAAATCCATTCTTGTAAGCAACTAAAATGTAGGGTATAACTAATAATTATTTTAGCTGTTTTATAAAGATAATTTGAAAATAGTTTGTTGTACGATACATCCACAAAAGCATTTTTAATTTGTCATAATGTTTGTTTAATAGAGCAGATAGTTTTTTTGACAATCTATTATTGTAAAACTTTTGACTGGGAATGTATTTTTAGTAATTAATCTGTTATAAAATAAATATATTTGAATCTCTTGGTCAATGAAAACGTAAACAAAGAAAAAGTTATGAAGAAAAGATACAAGATTACTACGTAAAAAGATAGAGCTAATGGTTGGAAGGTGAGTATTGTCTGTTTTTAGATTGAATTTTACACCTCCTTAGAGGTGTTCAGAAATTGCGGTTAGCACCACGTGTGGTGACATCGCGGGGTATTGGGAATAGTTTTCAACTAGCAATAACAACGCCTCGGAAAATCCTCATTGGCTATTGTATCGCCTCTGCGCAAAGCTACAGAATTCACGCACGCACTCGCTATACATATGTTCGTTTGCATATCACCTCAGCGGTGCCAACTGTTTCTTTTTCTCGCATTAATTAAATCATTTCAGCATGGAAAATTACCTTCTGCCAATATTACCAACCACATAAGTATTATCAAAATTATCCACATGGTGTTTATTTATATGTGCATGTTAAAAACTTAAAATCTGTCTTTCTTTAATAAATATACACCATTACAGAAAGTTGTCTGCCCCTGACATCGTTCACCTTCAATCACCACATAAACATACAAGTCAAGGCGATCCTAGATACAGGCCTTTATAGCGTATGCATTTATCATCTTACTGGAGGAGAGTGTTTTTATTTTGTTATTCTATCAGTCGTAGTCAACGCTAACATGACTGGATATCAAATAACAATTAAATTGAATCTTTTTAAAAAATATATTTTAAACTTTTTACCATTAAATTTTCGCTTTTTAACAGTATAAATCTTAATTTATATCACTTTACAATATTTTATCTTTAGTGTAAAAAATATAAACAACATTTTCGATAATTTCAGAAATTTGTTAGAAAACACTTGTTCGTAATAACGAATATACTTATTAGAAAAATAATTTCTGTTTTTTTCATGATGTGGGTTTTAAAAAATGTACTTTGTAATAGCGAATATAAGTTTAATTGTAGAATACGGACGTTTGATTTTGCCTGATATTCGCCTACATGTCGGATAAAATGGATCCATCGTTTAAACGACACTTCTTGTCCGGACAGTATTTTAGAACGTGTATAAAATGTTACTTCATGTGAAAAGTTGACACATTATCAAAAAGAAAATGGCGGCATCGTTGTTATTGAAGAAATATATACCAATATTGTAACTTCATTTTCGCTTTGAAATTCGTAAAAGTTTTTTTATATCAAAAAGGTTGTTTTTGTATGTAATTAAATTTAAAAGCTTTTCTAATATTTTGATTCCAAAAAATATAAAACTATTTCAAAAGTAAATAATCAATTTTATGTCAAGGTTTGTTTTTAAGAAAAAATGTTATCGGTTGACTGTGCTCCGTAAGAAACAAAACCAAAAAACGGAATGTAATTTTTGTTTTTACTACTACTACTAAAACAACAACAATAATAATAATAATAATAATAATAATAATAATAATAATAATAATGATGATGATGATGATGATGATGTCAGATTTAAATTCAGTAAATTTATTTGATACTCTTACAACTGCAAAAATTAAGAATGTCTCAATTGTACTACAGGGAGCCTTGCTATTTTCGCTCATTGAGCTTGGTATTCGTCAAAATTTAGATAAAGTTAACTGTTGCCCTAAAATTTATTTGTCATAAAAAATTGTTATATAATTTTTAAAGTGTTGATTTAATGTTTTAATCGCTGGTGACCATTGGCTTTTTGTGCTCGTATTTTATAAAAATCTTTTGACAACTGTTAGATCAAAAACAAACTTTTAGCATTGTTTTTACACAAAAAACACATGTTTTAACAATTGTTTAAAACAAAAATGTAGACGTTAAAACACAATGTTTATGTAAAAATCCATTCCTGTAAGCAACTAAAATGTAGGGTATAACTAATAATTATTTTAGCTGTTTTTATAAAGATAATTTGAAAATAGTTTGTTGTACGATACATCCACAAAAGCATTTTTAATTTGTCATAATGTTTGTTTAATAGAGCAGATAGTTTTTTTGACAATTTATTATTGTAAAACTTTTGACTGGGAATGTATTTTTAGTAATTAATCTGTTATAAAATAAATATATTTGAATCTCTTGGTCAATGAAAACGTAAACAAAGAAAAAGTTATGAAGAAAAGATACAAGATTACTACGTAAAAAGATAGAGGTAATGGTTGGAAGGTGAGTATTGTCTGTTTTTAGATTGAATTTTACCCCTCCTTAGAGGTGTTCAGAAATTGCGGTTGGCACCACGTGTGGTGACATCGCGGGGTATTGGGAATAGTTTTCAACTAGCAATAACAACGCCTCGGAAAATCCTCATTGGCTATTGTATCGCCTCTGCGCAAAGCTACAGAATTCACGCACGCACTCGCTATACATATGTTCGTTTGCATATCACCTCAGCGGTGCCAACTGTTTCTTGTTCTCGCATTAATTAAATCATTTCAGCATGGAAAATTACCTTCTGCCAATATTACCAACCACATAAGTATTATCAAAATTATCCACATGGTGTTTATTTATATGTGCATGTTAAAAACTTAAAATCTGTCTTTCTTTAATAAATATACACCATTACAGAAAGTTGTCTGCCCCTGACATCGTTCACCTTCAATCACCACATAAACATACAAGTCAAGGCGATCCTAGATACAGGCCTTTATAGCGTATGCATTTATCCTCTTACTGGAGGCGAGTGTTTTTATTTTGTTATTCTATCAGTCGTAGTCAACGCTAACATGACTGGATATCAAATAAAAATTGAATTGAATCTTTTTTAAAATATATTTTAAACTTTTTACCATTAAATTTTCGCTTTTTAACAGTATAAATCTTAATTTATATCACTTTACAATATTTTATCTTTAGTGTAAAAAATATAAACAACATTTTCGATAATTTCAGAAATTTGTTAGAAAACACTTGTTCGTAATAACGAATATACTTATTAGAAAAATAATTTCTGTTTTTTTCATGATGTGGGTTTAAAAAAATCTACTTTGTAATAATAGCGAATATCAGTTTAATTGTAGAATACGGACGTTTGATTTTGCCTGATATTCGCCTACATGTCGGATAAAATGGATCCATAGTTTAAACGACACTTCTTGTCCGGACAGTATTTTAGAACGTATATAAAATGTTACTTCATGTGAAAAGTTGACACATTATCAAAAAGAAAATGGCGGCATCGTTGTTATTGAAGAAATATATACCAATATTGTAACTTCATTTTTGCTTTGAAATTCATAAAAGCTTTTTCTAAGAAGTTTATTTTTTATGTCAAAAAGGTTGTTTTTGTGTGTAATGAAATTTAAAAGCATTTCTAATATTTTTGGTCCAAAAAATATAAAACAATTTAAAAAGTAAATAATCAATTTTATGTCAAGGTTTGCTTTTAAGAAAAAATGTTACCGGTTGACTGTGCTCCGTAAGAAACAAAACCAAAAAACGGAATGTAATTTTTGTTTTTACTACTACTACAACAACAACAATAATAATCATAATAATAATAATAATAATAATAATGATGATGATGATGTCAGATTTAAATTCAGTAAATTTATTTGATACTCTTACAACTGCAAAAATTTAGAATGTCTCAATTGTACTACAGGGAGCCTTGCTTATTTTCGCTCATTTAGCTTGGTATTCGTCAAAATTTAGATAAAGTTAACTTTTGCCCTACAATTTAATTGTCATAAAAAATTGTTATATAATTTTTAAAGTGTTGATTTAATATTTTAATCGTTGGTGACCATTGGCTTTTTGTGCTGGTCTTTTATAAAAATCTTTTGACAACTGTTAGATCAAAAACAAACTTTTAGCATTGTTTTTACACAAAAAAAGACATGTTTTAACAATTGTTTAAAACAAAAATGTAGACGTTAAAACACAATGTTTAAGTAAAAATCCATTCCTGTAAGCAACTAAAATGTAGGGTATAACTAATAATTATTTTAGCTGTTTTTATAAAGATAATTTGAAAATAGTTTGTTGTACGATACATCCACAAAAGCATTTTTAATTTGTCAGAATGTTTGTTTAATAGAGCAGATAGTTTTTTTGACAATTTATTATAGTAAAAGTTTTGACTGGTAATGTATTTTTAGTAATTAATCTGTTATAAAATAAATATATTTGAATCTCTTGGTCAATGAAAACGTAAACAAATAAAAAGTTATGAAGAAAAGATACGAGATTACTACGTAAAAAGATAGAGGTAAAGGTTGGAAGGTGAGTATTGTCTGTTTTTAGATTGAATTTTACACCTCCCTAGAGGTGTTCAGAAATTGCGGTTGGCACCACGTGTGGTGACATCGCGGGGTATTGGGAATAGTTTTCAACTAGCAATAACAACGCCTCGGAAAATCCTCATTGGCTATTGTATCGCCTCTGCGCAAAGCTACAGAATTCACGCACGCACTCGCTATACATATCTCCGTTTGCATATCACCTCAGCGGTGCCAACTGTTTCTTTTTCTCGCATTAATTAAATCATTTCAGCATGGAAAATTACCTTCTGCCAATATTACCAACCACATAAGTATTATCAAAATTATCCACATGGTGTTTATTTATATGTGCATGTTAAAAACTTCAAATCTGTCTTTCTTTAATAAATATACACCATTACAGAAAGTTGTCTGCCCCTGACATCGTTCACCTTCAATCACCACATAAACATACAAGTCAAGGCGATCCTAGATACAGGCCTTTATAGCGTATGCATTTATCCTCTTACTGGAGGCGAGTGTTTTTATTTTGTTATTCTATCAGTCGCTGTCAACGCTAACATGACTGGATATCAAATAAAAATTGAATTGAATCTTTTTTAAAATATATTTTAAACTTTTTACCATTAAATTTTCGCTTTTTAACAGTATAAATCTTAATTTATATCACTTTACAATATTTTATCTTTAGTGTAAAAAATATAAACAACATTTTCGATAATTTCAGAAATTTGTTAGAAAACACTTGTTCGTAATAACGAATATACTTATTAGAAAAATAATTTCTGTTTTTTTCATGATGTGGGTTTAAAAAAATCTACTTTGTAATAATAGCGAATATCAGTTTAATTGTAGAATACGGACGTTTGATTTTGCCTGATATTCGCCTACATGTCGGATAAAATGGATCCATCGTTTAAACGACACTTCTTGTCCGGACAGTATTTTAGAACGTATATAAAATGTTACTTCATGTGAAAAGTTGACACATTATCAAAAAGAAAATGGCGGCATCGTTGTTATTGAAGAAATATATACCAATATTGTAACTTCATTTTTGCTTTGAAATTCATAAAAGCTTTTTCTAAGAAGTTTATTTTTTATGTCAAAAAGGTTGTTTTTGTGTGTAATGAAATTTAAAAGCATTTCTAATATTTTTGGTCCAAAAAATATAAAACAATTTAAAAAGTAAATAATCAATTTTATGTCAAGGTTTGCTTTTAAGAAAAAATGTTACCGGTTGACTGTGCTCCGTAAGAAACAAAACCAAAAAACGGAATGTAATTTTTGTTTTTACTACTACTACAACAACAACAACAATAATAATCATAATAATAATAATAATAATAATAATAATGATGATGATGATGATGATGTCAGATTTAAATTCAGTAAATTTATTTGATACTCTTACAACTGCAAAAATTTAGAATGTCTCAATTGTACTACAGGGAGCCTTGCTTATTTTCGCTCATTTAGCTTGGTATTCGTCAAAATTTCGATAAAGTTAACTTTTGCCCTACAATTTATTTGTCATAAAAAATTGTTATATAATTTTTAAAGTGTTGATTTAATATTTTAATCGTTGGTGACCATTGGCTTTTTGTGCTGGTCTTTTATAAAAATCTTTTGACAACTGTTAGATCAAAAACAAACTTTTAGCATTGTTTTTACACAAAAAAAACACATGTTTTAACAATTGTTTAAAACAAAAATGTAGACGTTAAAACACAATGTTTAAGTAAAAATCCATTCCTGTAAGCAACTAAAATGTAGGGTATAACTAATAATTATTTTAGCTGTTTTTATAAAGATAATTTGAAAATAGTTTGTTGTACGATACATCCACAAAAGCATTTTTAATTTGTCAGAATGTTTGTTTAATAGAGCAGATAGTTTTTTTGACAATTTATTATTGTAAAACTTTTGAGTGGTAATGTATTTTTAGTAATTAATCTGTTATAAAATAAATATATTTGAATCTCTTGGTCAATGAAAACGTAAACAAAGAAAAAGTTATGAAGAAAAGATACGAGATTACTACGTAAAAAGATAGAGGTAAAGGTTGGAAGGGTAGTATTGTCTGTTTTTAGATTGAATTTTACACCTCCCTAGAGGTGTTCAGAAATTGCGGTTGGCACCACGTGTGGTGACATCGCGGGGTATTGGGAATAGTTTTCAACTAGCAATAACAACGCCTCGGAAAATCCTCATTGGCTATTGTATCGCCTCTGCGCAAAGCTACAGAATTCACGCACGCACTCGCTATACATATCTCCGTTTGCATATCACCTCAGCGGTGCCAACTGTTTCTTTTTCTCGCATTAATTAAATCATTTCAGGATGGAAAATTACCTTCTGCCAATATTACCAACCACATAAGTATTATCAAAATTATCCACATGGTGTTTATTTATATGTGCATGTGAAAAACTTAAAATCTCTCTTTCTTTAATAAATATACACCATTACAGAAAGTTGTCTGCCCCTGACATCGTTCACCTTCAATCACCACATAAACATACAAGTCAAGGCGATCCTAGATACAGGCCTTTATAGCGTATGCATTTATCATCTTACTGGAGGCGAGTGTTTTTATTTTGTTATTCTATCAGTCGTAGTCAACGCTAACATGACTGGATATCAAATAAAAATTGAATTGAATCTTTTTTTAAATATATTTTAAACTTTTTACCATTAAATTTTCGATTTTTAACAGTATAAATCTTGATTTATATCACTTTACAATATTTTATCTTTAGTGTAAAAAATATAAACAACATTTTCGATGATTTCAGAAATTTGATAGAAAACACTTGTTCGTAATAACGAATATACTTATTAGAAAAATAATTTCTGTTTTTTTCATGATGTGGGTTTTAAAAAATGTACTTTGTAATAGCGAATATCAGTTTAATTGTAGAATACGGACGTTTGATTTTGCCTGATATTCGCCTACATGTCGGATAAAATGGATCCATCGTTTAAACGACACTTCTTGCCCGGACAGTATTTTAGAACGTATGTAAAATGTTACTTCATGTGAAAAGTTGACACATTATCAAAAAGAAAATGGCGGCATCGTTGTAATTGAAGAAATATATACCAATATTGTAACTTCATTTGTGCTTTGAAATTCATAAAAGCTTTTTTCTAAGAAGTTTATTTTTCATGTCAAAAAGGTGGTTTTTGTGTGTAATGAAATTTAAAAGCATTTCTAATATTTTTGGTCCAAAAAATATAAAACAATTTAAAAAGTAAATAATCAATTTTATGTCAAGGTTTGCTTTTAAGAAAAAATGTTATCGGTTGACTGTGCTCCGTAAGAAACAAAACCAAAAAACGGAATGTAATTTTTGTTTTTACTACTACTACTACAACAACAATAATAATAACAATAATAATAATAATAATAATAATAATAATAATAATAATAATAATAATAATAATAATAATAATAAAAAAGTCTCGAGCGTATGAATTGAAGAATTGAAGCTTAGAGATAGAGAACAACATTGACCGTTATTTTTCAGCTGGCGATAAACATTTCAAGTCTCGAGCGTATGAATTGAAGCCGTCTTTTGGGTAGATATACAAATGTTATATTTATTGGGAATTTTAATTTTAACTAATAAGAAGCTTCTGAGATTTCAATTCGGGGTCGGGAGATATTTTTTGCGTTTCGAGTTGAACGTTATTACCCCTCCCCCTCTCTTTAAAAAGTAGCTTGTCACGTTAGAGATAGAGAACAACATTGATCGTTATTTGTCAGTTGGCGATAAACATTTCAAGTCTCGAGCGTATGAATTGAAGACGTATTTTGGGTAGATATACATTTGTAAATGTTTATGTGTGTTTATATATATATATATATATATATATATATGTGTGTGTGTAATTTGTTCAATATAGACTGACTGTTTGATAACTTTGCGTCAATTTATTAGACAAACATAAGAGGGGAATCTATCATCTTTTTTTATTTTTTTTATTTAAGAATATCCTAGAAAACTTATACTATGTAGTTAGGTAACATATATATATATATATATATATATATATATATATATATGTGTGTGTGTGTGTGTGTGTATGTATATATATATGTATATATGTGTGTATGTGTGTATGTATATATATATGTATATATGTGTGTATGTGTATGTATGTGTGTATTAGGTACGTGCAAAATCAATGGCCGATTCCCAAAATGTAAAAACATTTTGACCCTTCTTTCACTTAAATATTCAGGAAATCAACCAGATTTTATGAAATTTTCAATATTTATTAATCCACAATCACGGAATATAATGAAACCATTGTTTTTTCTTTTAAATCTTGGTGAAAATATATTATTTTTTTAACACAAAATACACCTTTACTAAAGTTATAATTTTGTATATTAATAAAAAATACAATTTTTTTTTATATATAAAAATAAAGCATTGTAAGGTTAACAATTAAAAAACATATTTAAAAAAATATATATCTTGTATAGTACGAAAAAGACCCCCAAATACCGTGTTAACAAAATCACTATAACTCGAAGAAAAATTAATTTTTGTAATTAGCGATATTATTGTTTAATCAATATTTTCACAAAAAAAAAATATATAATTGCAAAAAATATTTCATGTGATTTTAATGATTAGAATTTCTGGGAAAATAAAAAATGCGACATAATTATATATTTTCCCTTTCATACATGAACGTGTATCATCAGCGCAATTTTTTTTTTTCAATGTATAAATTGTCAGTGTAGTCATTGACTTAATTTACTTTTTCACACTTAAAATAAAAAATACACTTTATTTTAAAAAGAATCAATGTAATTTATCGTTACGACACGTTAAGAATAAATCGAATAACTAAAGTTTTAAATCATGTAAAAAAAAATGATAAAATTGACGCAGTTCGTAACGTAAAAATAATTTTCAACATTTAAAAGTTTTATTTCAAATTCTAAGAAAAAAAATTGGTAAACAGATGTCATCAATAATTAAAAACTAATACCAAGTTTAATATGAACCTCTTTTGTTAAAAATAAAATAAGATGTTAATTGCGTACACTCACAAATATTTTAATTAAATAAGCATTTCCCTTTTTATTATAACAAACTAACGGTACTTAAATTTGTTTGTAGCGTTAAAAAGAATAAAGAAATTAATGGATAATAATTTTTCAACTTCTATAAATTATTACAAAACCATTTTTATATATAAAGTTAAAAGTGATAAATGATAACATTTTTTTTTCTTCCATATATTTTGCATAGAGATAGTCAATTGGTAAACAAAGTTGTTTGCCGATTATGTGACGCCGGATTTTACTCATTTATGACTTTTGGGGGTATAATTTTCCTAAATTTTAGTAAAATGTGGGATTTTTTTTTTTTAATTTTTTTTTTTAACTAAATATCTTATGACTTTAATTTAATAATTATCTTTGAAATAGTTCCCAAAAACTTATATTTATCTTTCAAGGGATTTTTACAAGTAATTTTCCCAAAGTTCAAAATTCACTGCATTTTTGGGGTTTTCAGCCGCCGTGATTACATAATTTATTTATTTTTCACACGTAAATATGCAGTTTTTTTTTTTGCTTTTTTTTAAGATTACGTTTAGGCTTTTATCTTTCAAACACAAGAGGCGGCCATTTTTGCAGGTGCCTGGTGTGTATATGTATATGTGTATATATATATATATATATATATATATATATATATATATATATATATATATATTATATATATAATTATTATCTTTTTTATTTATTTATCAATTATTCATTATTATTATTATTATTTTTTATTTTTTATTTATTTATCTATTTATTTATTTAACAAATTTTTTTTTTAATCATTTATTTATTTATTTATTTATTTATTTTTTTTCGTAAATGTATGTGTGATAGTGCACCTTGAACCTCATGAAAATGAGAGAAACACTATCCCTGTAACAGGATCACAGGTAAACTAAGCCTGGGCCTGGTGTTGCCACAAACACTAAACCATGATAAATGTCTATAAACACAAAACAACGCCGTGAGACTCAGAAGAAAGATCTGAGTGTCATGATGGGCAGGTGCTCCCTCGATGGCCAACATGGGGGACCCGGTCCGCATCCTGCGAATGTTGGCCCTTCTCATTTCAGAAACAAGACAACGGACAAGAACCAGGTAAGTAACCTCTCTGATTCCAGGTATGACAAGGACACAGACCAGAGACAAGTAAACCAGAGCGAAAACAGCAAACTGGAAAGATATAGAAAGAAATGGACCATGAAAGAGAACAGACTGGTGATGGAGTGTTACTATAAAAGCCGCTACCCTATAGAAAGAGGCTACCGAAAACGAATGAAACATCTCTGGGACATTGCTAGTGACCCACATACAATGGAACAAAGGATAGCAGATCAAGCAAGACAGATCCTCAAGCGAGGATGGTTCTCGGAGATGGAACTGATGGAAATCAGACAGAAGGCTAATGGCGAAACGGAGCAAGAAACACCACCAAAGGAGAGACCACAGGAAGAAGACAGGCAAAACATACACACTGAAACTGAAGAGATTGAAGACTACGGAATCACAGACCAGGGGAGATAGAAGACTGCAGAACCACAGAACCTGCTGAGATAGAACTCAACGAAAAAGAAGCAAGTGAAGTGGAGAACATAAGACGATACATGTTAGAAAACAAAACAAAACTCCCATCTCTCAGGAATGAAGTAGCGAAGAAGTTACAAGCAGAAACAGAAAGAGTAAACAGACTCCTCACACACATCCCAACAGAAACTATTACAGACCTAAACAACCTGATATATGCAGGGGCAAAATCGGTAAGTATGAAACTAAGAAACGAAGAGAATGGACAAAAGAGAGGACCGACAAAACCTGGATGGGAAATCAGACTGGAAACCCAGATCACCAAACTTCGGAAAGAAGCTAAAACCGTGAACAGAAGGAAGGAGGACATGAAACGATTAAGAAGCAAAAATCAGAAACGCAAGGAAAAACTAAATGAGAAACATGAAGAAATAAAACAAAGGATAGCAGCAATAGAAGGAAGACTGAGACGATACAGGTACAAATCAGAACAGAGCAAACAGAACAGGACCTTTGAAAACAATGAAAGCCAGTTTTACAAAAACGTAAATGGAGAAAAAACAACGACAGAGCAACCGAACCCAATAGAAACAAAACAATTCTGGAGCAAGATATGGGAAGATCCAAAAAAGCACAACAAGAATGCCCAATGGTTGAAAAACATGAAAGATGAACTGCAAGAAATCGAAGAAGGAACCGAAACAGAAATCAACAAAGAAACGATCAAGAAAACCCTAAGAAAAATGGCAAACTGGAGAGCACCAGGCCACGATGGAATACATGCATACTGGTTTAAAAAATTCACGACCCTGCATGAAAGAATAGCGCAGAAACTGAGCGGATGTATCCGCAAAACAGACATACCAGAATGGATGACGGAAGGAAGAACAACACTAATACAAAAAGACCCCAAAAAGGGAACGACCCCCAGCAACTACAGACCGATAACATGTCTACCAATAATGTGGAAAATTCTCACAGCACAACTGAGAGAACAAATCTACCAATCCCTGGACAAACGTGGACTGCTCCCCGAGGAACAAAAAGGATGACGGAAAGGACAAAGAGGGGCACATGATCTACTATACATTGATCAAAAGACTCTGAAGGAGGTGAAGAGCAGACAAAAGAGCATAACCATGGCATGGATTGACTACAAGAAAGCCTACGACAGAATCCCCCAAACATGGATAATTGAATGCTTAAAAATATACACGATACCAGACAGGATTATTAATCTCATCCAGAAAGCAATGGAAACATAGAGACTAAAACTGACAGCCGGAGGACAATACCTGTCTGAGATAAAAATACATAGAGGCATTTTTCAAGGAGACTCTCTATCACCACTACTGTTTATAATAGCCATGATGCCACTCAACTACATACTCAGAAAGTGTGATGCCGGATACAGGTTTACGGATACAGAACAAAGAATAAACCACCTGATGTACATGGATGACCTTAAACTGTTTGCAAAAAACAAAAAAGAACTGGAAAAGCTGATAAACACAACCAGGATATTCAGCCAGGATATCCAAATGGAGTTTCGAATAGAAAAATGTGCACTGCTAGAGATCAAAAGAGGAAAACTGGAAACGACAGAAGGTATAGAACTCCCCAACCAAGAGGAGATGAGGGCGCTAGGAGAACAAGATAGTTACAAATACCTGGGAGTTCTGGAAGCAGACACAATCAAATATACAGAAATGAAAGAGAAGATTGGAAAAGAATATCTACGAAGAACAAGGAAACTCTTAGAAACTAAACTATATAGCAGAAACCTAGTAAAAGGGATAAACACATGGGCTGTATAACTAATAAGATACTCTGGACAATTCATAGGCTGGACCAAAGAAGAACTCAGGCACCTTGACCAAAGAACTAGAAAACTAATGACTATGCACAATGCACTGCACCCAAAAGACGACACGGACAGACTCTACGTGAAAAGAAATGAAGGAGGTAGAGGACTGGTAAGTATAGAAGACTGTGTGGAAGACACCAAAAAAGAGCTGGAGAAATATGTAACCCAGAACATGGAAAGACTGATCACCACAGCAAGAGACACCAGCCCAACAAACAACCCCGGAAGCACTGAACCCAGAAACAAAAAGACAAGAAAGGAAAAGTGGGAAGAAAAACAACTACATGGACACTTTATAAGACTCACAAGCGATGAATCCAATGAAAACAGTTGGGCATGGCTGAGAAAAGGAAACCTGAACAGAGAAACGGAATCTCTGCTGACGGCTGCACAGAACAATGCGATTAGGACAAACTTTATTAAAGCAAAGATAGATAAAAACCCAGGAAAACAGCAAATGCAGATTGTGTGGACAAAGAGACGAAACGATAAATCATATAATAAGTGAATGCAGCAAGCTAGCACAAAGGGAATACAAGAACAGACATGACAGCATGGGGAAAGAAGTACACCGGGAAATGTGCAAACAACTGAATTTCGAATATGCAAAAAAACAGTACAAACACAAACCAGAAACTGTACTAGAAAACGAAAAACACAAAATCATATGGGATATGAATGTACAAACAGACAAACCCATAACAGCAAGGAGACCGGATATGATAATAATCAACAAGAAAGAAAAATCCTGCAAAATCGTGGACTTTGCCGTTCCAGCAGACCACAGAGTGAAGATGAAAGAGACGGAAAAGAGAAGCAAATATACTGAACTTGCCAAAGAATTGAACATGAAGAAAGTCAGTATAACACCAATAATCATAGGAGCACTAGGAACAGTCCCCAAAAACATGGAGAAAAGACTAGGAGAAATAGGAATCAAAGGGATAACTGAGACCATACAAAGGACAGCAATGATCAAAACAGCTACAATCCTGAGAAATGTCCTCGAATGCGGAAACCAACCCACATAAGCAACGAATGGAGAACAAACACATGGAAGCACAAAACTACAGAACCGGGGAAAATACAACCGCACAAGAGAGGCGCAAGCATAGGCTGACGCCACGAAAATTATGGACAGAGGGTCGAGGAGGGAAAGCGCAAAACAAGACCTCCACTGGAAGAGCGCGGACAGCTCTGGGACCTTGGGAAGGCTTGTTGCCACTCGGGCCCCAATGGCCCTTATCAGCGGGAAATCGTTGGTAGGTGGCTGTTGCGATTACCGCAATGTCATCAGCAATCATGAACGAAAAGATGTGAAGCATACTAGAGGCCTGATGAGACTTGTTGTCACTCAGACTCCAGGGAATACCACAGGTTGTCGGCAGTGGGTGACCACTGACGATGACCAGTGTGATAACTCCTAGTGAGGAAATAATAATGATGATGATGATGATGTCAGATTTAAATCCAGTAAATTTATTTGATACTCTTACAACTGCAAAAATTTAGAATGTCTCAATTGTACTACAGGGAGCCTTGCTTATTTTCGCTCATTTAGCTTGGTATTCGTCAAAATTTAGATAAAGTTAACTGTTGCCCTAAAATTTATTTGTCATAAAAAATTGTTATATAATTTCTAAAGTGTTGATTTAATGTTTTAATCGCTGGTGACCATTGGCTTTTTGTGCTCGTCTTTTATAAAAATCTTTTGACAACTGTTAGATCAAAAACAAACTTTTAGCATTGTTTTTACACAAAAAAACACATGTTTTAACAATTGTTTAAAACAAAAATGTAGACGTTAAAACACAATGTTTAAGTAAAAATCCATTTATTTAAGCAACTAAAATGTAGGGTATAACTAATAATTATTTTAGCTGTTTTTATAAAGATAATTTGAAAATAGTTTGTTGTACGATACATCCACAAAAGCATTTTTAATTTGTCATAATGTTTGTTTAATAGAGCAGATAGATTTTTGACAATTTATTATTGTAAAACTTTTGACTGACAATGTATTTTTAGTAATTAATCTGTTATAAAATAAATATATTTGAATCTCTTGGTCAATGAAAACGTAAACAAAGAAAAAGTTATGAAGAAAAGATACGAGATTACTACGTAAAAATATAGAGGTAATGGTGGGAAGGTGAGTATTGTCTGTTTTTAGATTAAATTTTACACCTCCTTAGAGGTGTTCAGAAATTGCGGTTGGCACCACGTGTGGTGACATCGCGGGGTATTGGGAATAGTTTTCAACTAGCAATAACAACGCCTCGGAAAATCCTCATTGGCTATTGTATCGCCTCTGCGCAAAGCTACAGAATTCACGCACACACTCGCTATACATATCTCCGTTTGCATATCACCTCAGCGGTGCCAACTGTTTCTTTTTCTCGCATTAATTAAATCATTTCAGGATGGAAAATTACCTTCTGCCAATATTACCAACCACATAAGTATTATCAAAATTATCCACATGGTGTTTATTTATATGTGCATGTTAAAAACTTAAAATCTGTCTTTCTTTAATAAATATACACTATTACAGAAAGTTGTCTGCCCCTGACATCGTTCACCTTCAATCACCACATAAACATACAAGTCAAGGCGATCCTAGATACAGGCCTTTATAGCGTATGCATTTATCATCTTACTGGAGGCGAGTGTTTTTATTTTGTTATTCTATCAGTCGTAGTCAACGCTAACATGACTGGATATCAAATAACAATTGAATTGAATCTTTTAAAAAAATATATTTTAAACTTTTTACCATTAAATTTTCGCTTTTTAACAGTATAAATCTTAATTCATATCACTTTACAATATTTTATCTTTAGTGTAAAAAATATAAACAACATTTTCGATAATTTCAGAAATTTGTTAGAAAACACTTGTTCGTAATAACGAATATACTTATTAGAAAAATAATTTCTGTTTTTTTCATGATGTGGGTTTTAAAAAATGTACTTTGTAATAGCGAATATCAGTTTAATTGTAGAATACGGACGTTTGATTTTGCCTGATATTCGCCTACATGTCGGATAAAATGGATCCATCGTTTAAACGACACTTCTTGTCCGGACAGTATTTTAGAACGTATATAAAATGTTACTTCATGTGAAAAGTTGACACATTATCAAAAAGAAAATGGCGGCATCGTTGTTATTGAAGAAATATATACCAATATTGTAACTTCATTTGTGCTTTGACATTCGTAAAAGCTTTTTTCTAAGAAGTTTATTTTTTATGTCAAAAAGGTTGTTTTTGTGTGTAATGAAATTTAAAAGCATTTCTAATATTTTGGTCCAAAAAATATAAAACAATTTAAAAAGTAAATAATCAATTTTATGTCACGATTTGCTTTGAAGTAAAATTGTTATCGGTTGACTGTGCTCCGTAAGAAACAAAACCAAAAAACGGAATGTAATTTTTGTTTTTACTACTACTACTACAACAATAATAATAATAATAATAATAATAATAATAATGATGATGATGATGTAAGATTTAAATTCAGTAAATTTATTTGATACTCTTACAACTGCAAAAATTAAGAATGTCTCAATTGTACTACAGGGAGCCTTGCTATTTTCGCTCATTTAGCTTGGTATTCGTCAAAATTTAGATAAAGTTAACTGTTGCCCTAAAATTTATTTGTCATCAAAAATTGTTATATAATTTTTAAAGTGTTGATTTAATGTTTTAATCGCTGGTGACCATTGGCTTTTTGTGCTCGTCTTTTATAAAAATCTTTTGACAACTGTTAGATCAAAAACAAACTTTTAGCATTGTTTTTACACAAAAAACACATGTTTTAACAATTGTTTAAAACAAAAATGTAGACGTTAAAACACAATGTTTAAGTAAAAATCCATTCCTGTAAGCAACTAAAATGTAGGGTATAACTAATAATTATTTTAGCTGTTTTTATAAAGATAATTTGAAAATAGTTTGTTGTACGATACATCCACAAAAGCATTTTTAATTTGTCAGAATGTTTGTTTAATAGAGCAGATAGTTTTTTTGACAATTTATTATTGTAAAACTTTTGACTGGGAATGTATTTTTAGTAATTAATCTGTTATAAAATAAATATATTTGAATCTCCTTGTCAATGAAAACGTAAACAAAGAAAAAGTTATGAAGAAAAGATACAAGATTACTACGTAAAAAGATAGAGGTAAAGGTTGGAAGGTGAGTATTGTCTGTTTTTAGATTGAATTTTACACCTCCCTAGAGGTGTTCAGAAATTGCGGTTGGCACCACGTGTGGTGACATCGCGGGGTATTGGGAATAGTTTTCAACTAGCAATAACAACGCCTCGGAAAATCCTCATTGGCTATTGTATCGCCTCTGCGCAAAGCTACAGAATTCACGCACGCACTCGCTATACATATCTCCGTTTGCATATCACCTCAGCGGTGCCAACTGTTTCTTTTTCTCGCATTAATTAAATCATTTCAGGATGGAAAATTACCTTCTGCCAATATTACCAACCACATAAGTATTATCAAAATTATCCACATGGTGTTTATTTATATGTGCATGTTTTAAACTTAAAATCTGTCTTTCTTTAATAAATATACACCATTACAGAAAGTTGTCTGCCCCTGACATCGTTCACCTTCAAGCACCACATAAACATACAAGTCAAGGCGATCCTAGGTACAGGCCTTTATAGCGTATGCATTTATCATCTTACTGGAGGCGAGTGTTTTTATTTTGTTATTCTATCAGTCGTAGTCAACGCTAACATGACTGGATATCAAATAACAATTAAATTGAATCTTTTTAAAAAATATATTTTAAAATTTTACCATTAAATTTTCGCTTTTTAACAGTATAAATCTTAATTTATATCACTTTACAATATTTTATCTTTAGTGTAAAAAATATAAACAACATTTTCGATAATTTCAGAAATTTGTTAGAAAACACTTGTTCGTAATAACGAATATACTTATTAGAAAAATAATTTCTGTTTTTTTCATGATGTGGGTTTTAAAAAATGTACTTTGTAATAGCGAATATCAGTTTAATTGTAGAATACGGACGTTTGATTTTGCCTGATATTCGCCTACATGTCGGATAAAATGGATCCATCGTTTAAACGACACTTCTTGTCCGGACAGTATTTTAGAACGTGTATAAAATGTTACTTCATGTGAAAAGTTGACACATTATCAAAAAGAAAATGGCGGCATCGTTGTTATTGAAGAAATATATACCAATATTGTAACTTCATTTTCGCTTTGAAATTCGTAAACGTTTTTTTATATCAAAAAGGTTGTTTTTGTATGTAATTAAATTTAAAAGCTTTTCTAATATTTTGATTCCAAAAAATATAAAACTATTTCAAAAGTAAATAATCAATTTTATGTCAAGGTTTGTTTTTAAGAAAAAATGTTATCGGTTGACTGTGCTGCGTAAGAAACAAAACCAAAAAACGGAATGTAATTTTTGTTTTTACTACTACTACTACAACAACAACAACAATAATAATAATAATAATAATAATAATGATGATGATGATGATGTCAGATTTAAATTCAGTAAATTTATTTGATACTCTTACAACTGCAAAAATTAAGAATGTCTCAATTTTACTACAGGGAGCCTTGCTATTTTCGCTCATTTAGCTTGGTATTCGTCAAAATTTAGATAAAGTTAACTGTTGCCCTAAAATTTATTTGTCATAGAAAATTGTTATATAATTTTAAAAGTGTTGATTTAATGTTTTAATCGCTGGTGACCATTGGCTTTTTGTGCTCGTCTTTTATAAAAATCTTTTGACAACTGTTAGATCAAAAACACTTTTAGCATTGTTTTTACACAAAAAACACATGTTTTAACAATTGTTTAAAACAAAAATGTAGACGTTAAAACACAATGTTTATGTAAAAATCCATTCCTGTAAGCAACTAAAATGTAGGGTATAACTAATAATTATTTTAGCTGTTTTTCTAAAGATAATTTGAAAATAGTTTGTTGTACGATACATCCACAAAAGCATTTTTAATTTGTCATAATGTTTGTTTAATAGAGCAGATAGTTTTTTTGACAATTTATTATTGTAAAACTTTTGACTGGGAATGTATTTTTAGTAATTAATCTGTTATAAAATAAATATATTTGAATCTCCTTGTCAATGAAAACGTAAACAAAGAAAAAGTTATGAAGAAAAGATACAAGATTACTACGTAAAAAGATAGAGGTAATGGTTGGAAGGTGAGTATTGTCTGTTTTTAGATTGAATTTTACACCTCCTTAGAGGTGTTCAGAAATTGCGGTTGGCACCACGTGTGGTGACATCGCGGGGTATTGGGAATAGTTTTCAACTAGCAATAACAACGCCTCGGAAAATCCTCATTGGCTATTGTATCGCCTCTGCGCAAAGCTACAGAATTCACGCACGCACTCGCTATACATATGTTCGTTTGCATATCACCTCAGCGGTGCCAACGGTTTCTTTTTCTCGCATTAATTAAATCATTTCAGCATGGAAAATTACCTTCTGCCAATATTACCAACCACATAAGTATTATCAAAATTATCCACCTGGTGTTTATTTATATGTGCATGTTAAAAACTTAAAATCTGTCTTTCTTTAATAAATATACACCATTACAGAAAGTTGTCTGCCCCTGACATCGTTCACCTTCAATCACCACATAAACATACAAGTCAAGGCGATCCTAGATACAGGCCTTTATAGCGTATGCATTTATCATCTTACTGGAGGCGAGTGTTTTTATTTTGTTATTCTATCAGTCGTAGTCAACGCTAACATGACTGGATATCAAATAACAATTAAATTGAATCTTTTTAAAAAATATATTTTAAAATTTTACCATTAAATTTTCGCTTTTTAACAGTATAAATCTTAATTTATATCACTTTACAATATTTTATCTTTAGTGTAAAAAATATAAACAACATTTTCGATAATTTCAGAAATTTGTTAGAAAACACTTGTTCGTAATAACGAATATACTTATTAGAAAAATAATTTCTGTTTTTTTCATGATGTGGGTTTTAAAAAATGTACTTTGTAATAGCGAATATCAGTTTAATTGTAGAATACGGACGTTTGATTTTGCCTGATATTCGCCTACATGTCGGATAAAATGGATCCATCGTTTAAACGACACTTCTTGTCCGGACAGTATTTTAGAACGTGTATAAAATGTTACTTCATGTGAAAAGTTGACACATTATCAAAAAGAAAATGGCGGCATCGTTGTTATTGAAGAAATATATACCAATATTGTAACTTCATTTTCGCTTTGAAATTCGTAAAAGTTTTTTTATATCAAAAAGGTTGTTTTTGTATGTAATTAAATTTAAAAGCTTTTCTAATATTTTGATTCCAAAAAATATAAAACTATTTCAAAAGTAAATAATCACTTTTATGTCAAGGTTTGTTTTTAAGAAAAAATGTTATCGGTTGACTGTGCTGCGTAAGAAACAAAACCAAAAAACGGAATGTAATTTTTGTTTTTACTACTACTACTACAACAACAACAACAACAACAACAACAACAACAACAACAACAATAATAATAATAATAATAATAATGATGATGATGATGTCAGATTTAAATTCAGTAAATTTATTTGATACTCTTACAACTGCAAAAATTAAGAATGTCTCAATTTTACTACAGGGAGCCTTGCTATTTTCGCTCATTTAGCTTGGTATTCGTCAAAATTTAGATAAAGTTAACTGTTGCCCTAAAATTTATTTGTCATAGAAAATTGTTATATAATTTTTAAAGTGTTGATTTAATCGCTGGTGACCATTGGCTTTTTGTGCTCGTCTTTTATAAAAATCTTTTGACAACTGTTAGATCAAAAACACTTTTAGCATTGTTTTTACACAAAAAACACATGTTTTAACAATTGTTTAAAACAAAAATGTAGACGTTAAAACACAATGTTTATGTAAAAATCCATTCCTGTAAGCAACTAAAATGTAGGGTATAACTAATAATTATTTTCGCTGTTTTTCTAAAGATAATTTGAAAATAGTTTGTTGTACGATACATCCACAAAAGCATTTTTAATTTGTCATAATGTTTGTTTAATAGAGCAGATAGTTTTTTTGACAATTTATTATTGTAAAACTTTTGACTGGGAATGTATTTTTAGTAATTAATCTGTTATAAAATAAATATATTTGAATCTCCTTGTCAATGAAAACGTAAACAAAGAAAAAGTTATGAAGAAAAGATACAAGATTACTACGTAAAAAGATAGAGGTAATGGTTGGAAGGTGAGTATTGTCTGTTTTTAGATTGAATTTTACACCTCCTTAGAGGTGTTCAGAAATTGCGGTTGGCACCACGTGTGGTGACATCGCGGGGTATTGGGAATAGTTTTCAACTAGCAATAACAACGCCTCGGAAAATCCTCATTGGCTATTGTATCGCCTCTGCGCAAAGCTACAGAATTCACGCACGCACTCGCTATACATATGTTCGTTTGCATATCACCTCAGCGGTGCCAACGGTTTCTTTTTCTCGCATTAATTAAATCATTTCAGCATGGAAAATTACCTTCTGCCAATATTACCAACCACATAAGTATTATCAAAATTATCCACATGGTGTTTATTTATATGTGCATGTTAAAAGCTTAAAATCTGTCTTTCTTTAATAAATATACACCATTACAGAAAGTTGTCTGCCCCTGACATCGTTCACCTTCAATCACCACATAAACATACAAGTCAAGGCGATCCTAGATACAGGCCTTTATAGCGTATGCATTTATCATCTTACTGGAGGCGAGTGTTTTTATTTTGTTATTCTATCAGTCGTAGTCAACGCTAACATGACTGGATATCAAATAACAATTAAATTGAATCTTTTTAAAAAATATATTTTAAAATTTTACCATTAAATTTTCGCTTTTTAACAGTATAAATCTTAATTTATATCACTTTACAATATTTTATCTTTAGTGTAAAAAATATAAACAACATTTTCGATAATTTCAGAAATTTGTTAGAAAACACTTGTTCGTAATAACGAATATACTTATTAGAAAAATAATTTCTGTTTTTTTCATGATGTGGGTTTTAAAAAATGTACTTTGTAATAGCGAATATCAGTTTAATTGTAGAATACGGACGTTTGATTTTGCCTGATATTCGCCTACATGTCGGATAAAATGGATCCATCGTTTAAACGACACTTCTTGTCCGGACAGTATTTTAGAACGTGTATAAAATGTTACTTCATGTGAAAAGTTGACACATTATCAAAAAGAAAATGGCGGCATCGTTGTTATTGAAGAAATATATACCAATATTGTAACTTCATTTTCGCTTTGAAATTCGTAAAAGTTTTTTTATATCAAAAAGGTTGTTTTTGTATGTAATTAAATTTAAAAGCTTTTCTAATATTTTGATTCCAAAAAATATAAAACTATTTCAAAAGTAAATAATCACTTTTATGTCAAGGTTTGTTTTTAAGAAAAAAATGTTATCGGTTGACTGTGCTGCGTAAGAAACAAAACCAAAAAACGGAATGTAATTTTTGTTTTTACTACTACTACTACAACAACAACAACAACAACAACAACAACAACAACAACAACAACAATAATAATAATAATAATAATAATGATGATGATGATGTCAGATTTAAATTCAGTAAATTTATTTGATACTCTTACAACTGCAAAAATTAAGAATGTCTCAATTTTACTACAGGGAGCCTTGCTATTTTCGCTCATTTAGCTTGGTATTCGTCAAAATTTAGATAAAGTTAACTGTTGCCCTAAAATTTATTTGTCATAGAAAATTGTTATATAATTTTTAAAGTGTTGATTTAATCGCTGGTGACCATTGGCTTTTTGTGCTCGTCTTTTATAAAAATCTTTTGACAACTGTTAGATCAAAAACACTTTTAGCATTGTTTTTACACAAAAAAACATGTTTTAACAATTGTTTAAAACAAAAATGTAGACGTTAAAACACAATGTTTATGTAAAAATCCATTCCTGTAAGCAACTAAAATGTAGGGTATAACTAATAATTATTTTCGCTGTTTTTCTAAAGATAATTTGAAAATAGTTTGTTGTACGATACATCCACAAAAGCATTTTTAATTTGTCATAATGTTTGTTTAATAGAGCAGATAGTTTTTTTGACAATTTATTATTGTAAAACTTTTGACTGGGAATGTATTTTTAGTAATTAATCTGTTATAAAATAAATATATTTGAATCTCCTTGTCAATGAAAACGTAAACAAAGAAAAAGTTATGAAGAAAAGATACAAGATTACTACGTAAAAAGATAGAGGTAATGGTTGGAAGGTGAGTATTGTCTGTTTTTAGATTGAATTTTACACCTCCTTAGAGGTGTTCAGAAATTGCGGTTGGCACCACGTGTGGTGACATCGCGGGGTATTGGGAATAGTTTTCAACTAGCAATAACAACGCCTCGGAAAATCCTCATTGGCTATTGTATCGCCTCTGCGCAAAGCTACAGAATTCACGCACGCACTCGCTATACATATGTTCGTTTGCATATCACCTCAGCGGTGCCAACGGTTTCTTTTTCTCGCATTAATTAAATCATTTCAGCATGGAAAATTACCTTCTGCCAATATTACCAACCACATAAGTATTATCAAAATTATCCACATGGTGTTTATTTATATGTGCATGTTAAAAACTTAAAATCTGTCTTTCTTTAATAAATATACACCATTACAGAAAGTTGTCTGCCCCTGACATCGTTCACCTTCAATCACCACATAAACATACAAGTCAAGGCGATCCTAGATACAGGCCTTTATAGCGTATGCATTTATCATCTTACTGGAGGCGAGTGTTTTTATTTTGTTATTCTATCAGTCGTAGTCAACGCTAACATGACTGGATATCAAATAACAATTAAATTGAATCTTTTTAAAAAATATATTTTAAAATTTTACCATTAAATTTTCGCTTTTTAACAGTATAAATCTTAATTTATATCACTTTACAATATTTTATCTTTAGTGTAAAAAATATAAACAACATTTTCGATAATTTCAGAAATTTGTTAGAAAACACTTGTTCGTAATAACGAATATACTTATTAGAAAAATAATTTCTGTTTTTTTCATGATGTGGGTTTTAAAAAATGTACTTTGTAATAGCGAATATCAGTTTAATTGTAGAATACGGACGTTTGATTTTGCCTGATATTCGCCTACATGTCGGATAAAATGGATCCATCGTTTAAACGACACTTCTTGTCCGGACAGTATTTTAGAACGTGTATAAAATGTTACTTCATGTGAAAAGTTGACACATTATCAAAAAGAAAATGGCGGCATCGTTGTTATTGAAGAAATATATACCAATATTGTAACTTCATTTTCGCTTTGAAATTCGTAAAAGTTTTTTTATATCAAAAAGGTTGTTTTTGTATGTAATTAAATTTAAAAGCTTTTCTAATATTTTGATTCCAAAAAATATAAAACTATTTCAAAAGTAAATAATCAATTTTATGTCAAGGTTTGTTTTTAAGAAAAAATGTTATCGGTTGACTGTGCTGCGTAAGAAACAAAACCAAAAAACGGAATGTAATTTTTGTTTTTACTACTACTACTACAACAACAACAACAACAACAACAACAACAATAATAATAATAATAATAATAATAATAATAATAATAATAATAATAATAATAATAATGATGATGATGATGTCAGATTTAAATTCAGTAAATTTATTTGATACTCTTACAACTGCAAAAATTAAGAATGTCTCAATTTTACTACAGGGAGCCTTGCTATTTTCGCTCATTTAGCTTGGTATTCGTCAAAATTTAGATAAAGTTAACTGTTGCCCTAAAATTTATTTGTCATAGAAAATTGTTATATAATTTTTAAAGTGTTGATTTAATCGCTGGTGACCATTGGCTTTTTGTGCTCGTCTTTTATAAAAATCTTTTGACAACTGTTAGATCAAAAACACTTTTAGCATTGTTTTTACACAAAAAACATATGTTTTAACAATTGTTTAAAACAAAAATGTAGACGTTAAAACACAATGTTTATGTAAAAATCCATTCCTGTAAGCAACTAAAATGTAGGGTATAACTAATAATTATTTTAGCTGTTTTTCTAAAGATAATTTGAAAATAGTTTGTTGTACGATACATCCACAAAATCATTTTTAATTTGTCATAATGTTTGTTTAATAGAGCAGATAGTTTTTTTGACAATTTATTATTGTAAAACTTTTGACTGGGAATGTATTTTTAGTAATTAATCTGTTATAAAATAAATATATTTGAATCTCCTTGTCAATGAAAACGTAAACAAAGAAAAAGTTATGAAGAAAAGATACAAGATTACTACGTAAAAAGATAGAGGTAATGGTTGGAAGGTGAGTATTGTCTGTTTTTAGATTGAATTTTACACCTCCTTAGAGGTGTTCAGAAATTGCGGTTGGCACCACGTGTGGTGACATCGCGGGGTATTGGGAATAGTTTTCAACTAGCAATAACAACGCCTCGGAAAATCCTCATTGGCTATTGTATCGCCTCTGCGCAAAGCTACAGAATTCACGCACGCACTCGCTATACATATGTTCGTTTGCATATCACCTCAGCGGTGCCAACGGTTTCTTTTTCTCGCATTAATTAAATCATTTCAGCATGGAAAATTACCTTCTGCCAATATTACCAACCACATAAGTATTATCAAAATTATCCACATGGTGTTTATTTATATGTGCATGTTTTAAACTTAAAATCTGTCTTTTTTTAATAAATATACACCATTACAGAAAGTTGTCTGCCCCTGACATCGTTCACCTTCAATCACCACATAAACATACAAGTCAAGGCGATCCTAGGTACAGGCCTTTATAGCGTATGCATTTATCATCTTACTGGAGGCGAGTGTTTTTATTTTGTTATTCTATCAGTCGTAGTCAACGCTAACATGACTGGATATCAAATAACAATTAAATTGAATCTTTTTAAAAAATATATTTTAAAATTTTACCATTAAATTTTCGCTTTTTAACAGTATAAATCTTAATTTATATCACTTTACAATATTTTATCTTTAGTGTAAAAAATATAAACAACATTTTCGATAATTTCAGAAATTTGTTAGAAAACACTTGTTCGTAATAACGAATATACTTATTAGAAAAATAATTTCTGTTTTTTTCATGATGTGGGTTTTAAAAAATGTACTTTGTAATAGCGAATATCAGTTTAATTGTAGAATACGGACGTTTGATTTTGCCTGATATTCGCCTACATGTCGGATAAAATGGATCCATCGTTTAAACGACACTTCTTGTCCGGACAGTATTTTAGAACGTGTATAAAATGTTACTTCATGTGAAAAGTTGACACATTATCAAAAAGAAAATGGCGGCATCGTTGTTATTGAAGAAATATATACCAATATTGTAACTTCATTTTCGCTTTGAAATTCGTAAAAGTTTTTTTATATCAAAAAGGTTGTTTTTGTATGTAATTAAATTTAAAAGCTTTTCTAATATTTTGATTCCAAAAAATATAAAACTATTTCAAAAGTAAATAATCAATTTTATGTCAAGGTTTGTTTTTAAGAAAAAATGTTATCGGTTGACTGTGCTGCGTAAGAAACAAAACCAAAAAACGGAATGTAATTTTTGTTTTTACTACTACTACTACAACAACAACAACAACAACAACAACAACAATAATAATAATAATAATAATAATAATAATAATAATAATAATAATAATAATAATAATAATAATAATAATAATAATAATAATGATGATGATGTCAGATTTAAATTCAGTAAATTTATTTGATACTCTTACAACTGCAAAAATTAAGAATGTCTCAATTTTACTACAGGGAGCCTTGCTATTTTCGCTCATTTAGCTTGGTATTCGTCAAAATTTAGATAAAGTTAACTGTTGCCCTAAAATTTATTTGTCATAGAAAATTGTTATATAATTTTTAAAGTGTTGATTTAATCGCTGGTGACCATTGGCTTTTTGTGCTCGTCTTTTATAAAAATCTTTTGACAACTGTTAGATCAAAAACACTTTTAGCATTGTTTTTACACAAAAAACATATGTTTTAACAATTGTTTAAAACAAAAATGTAGACGTTAAAACACAATGTTTATGTAAAAATCCATTCCTGTAAGCAACTAAAATGTAGGGTATAACTAATAATTATTTTAGCTGTTTTTCTAAAGATAATTTGAAAATAGTTTGTTGTACGATACATCCACAAAATCATTTTTAATTTGTCATAATGTTTGTTTAATAGAGCAGATAGTTTTTTTGACAATTTATTATTGTAAAACTTTTGACTGGGAATGTATTTTTAGTAATTAATCTGTTATAAAATAAATATATTTGAATCTCCTTGTCAATGAAAACGTAAACAAAGAAAAAGTTATGAAGAAAAGATACAAGATTACTACGTAAAAAGATAGAGGTAATGGTTGGAAGGTGAGTATTGTCTGTTTTTAGATTGAATTTTACACCTCCTTAGAGGTGTTCAGAAATTGCGGTTGGCACCACGTGTGGTGACATCGCGGGGTATTGGGAATAGTTTTCAACTAGCAATAACAACGCCTCGGAAAATCCTCATTGGCTATTGTATCGCCTCTGCGCAAAGCTACAGAATTCACGCACGCACTCGCTATACATATGTTCGTTTGCATATCACCTCAGCGGTGCCAACGGTTTCTTTTTCTCGCATTAATTAAATCATTTCAGCATGGAAAATTACCTTCTGCCAATATTACCAACCACATAAGTATTATCAAAATTATCCACATGGTGTTTATTTATATGTGCATGTTAAAAACTTAAAATCTGTCTTTCTTTAATAAATATACACCATTACAGAAAGTTGTCTGCCCCTGACATCGTTCACCTTCAATCACCACATAAACATACAAGTCAAGGCGATCCTAGATACAGGCCTTTATAGCGTATGCATTTATCATCTTACTGGAGGCGAGTGTTTTTATTTTGTTATTCTATCAGTCGTAGTCAACGCTAACATGACTGGATATCAAATAACAATTAAATTGAATCTTTTTAAAAAATATATTTTAAACTTTTTACCATTAAATTTTCGCTTTTTAACAGTACAAATCTTAATTTATATCACTTTACAATATTTTATCTTTAGTGTAAAAAATATAAACAACATTTTCGATAATTTCAGAAATTTGTTAGAAAACACTTGTTCGTAATAACGAATATACTTATTAGAAAAATAATTTCTTTTTTTTTCATGATGTGGGTTTTAAAAAATGTACTTTGTAATAGCGAATATCAGTTTAATTGTAGAATACGGACGTTTGATTTTGCCTGATATTCGCCTACATGTCGGATAAAATGGATCCATCGTTTAAACGACACTTCTTGTCCGGACAGTATTTTAGAACGTGTATAAAATGTTACTTCATGTGAAAAGTTGACACATTATCAAAAAGAAAATGGCGGCATCGTTGTTATTGAAGAAATATATACCAATATTGTAACTTCATTTTCGCTTTGAAATTCGTAAAAGTTTTTTTATATCAAAAAGGTTGTTTTTGTATGTAATTAAATTTAAAAGCTTTTCTAATATTTTGATTCCAAAAAATATAAAACTATTTCAAAAGTAAATAATCAATTTTATGTCAAGGTTTGTTTTTAAGAAAAAATGTTATCGGTTGACTGTGCTGCGTAAGAAACAAAACCAAAAAACGGAATGTAATTTTTGTTTTTACTACTACTACTACAACAACAACAACAACAACAACAACAACAATAATAATAATAATAATAATAATAATAATAATAATAATAATAATAATAATAATAATAATAATAATAATAATAATAATAATGATGATGATGTCAGATTTAAATTCAGTAAATTTATTTGATACTCTTACAACTGCAAAAATTAAGAATGTCTCAATTTTACTACAGGGAGCCTTGCTATTTTCGCTCATTTAGCTTGGTATTCGTCAAAATTTAGATAAAGTTAACTGTTGCCCTAAAATTTATTTGTCATAGAAAATTGTTATATAATTTTTAAAGTGTTGATTTAATCGCTGGTGACCATTGGCTTTTTGTGCTCGTCTTTTATAAAAATCTTTTGACAACTGTTAGATCAAAAACACTTTTAGCATTGTTTTTACACAAAAAACATATGTTTTAACAATTGTTTAAAACAAAAATGTAGACGTTAAAACACAATGTTTATGTAAAAATCCATTCCTGTAAGCAACTAAAATGTAGGGTATAACTAATAATTATTTTAGCTGTTTTTCTAAAGATAATTTGAAAATAGTTTGTTGTACGATACATCCACAAAATCATTTTTAATTTGTCATAATGTTTGTTTAATAGAGCAGATAGTTTTTTTGACAATTTATTATTGTAAAACTTTTGACTGGGAATGTATTTTTAGTAATTAATCTGTTATAAAATAAATATATTTGAATCTCCTTGTCAATGAAAACGTAAACAAAGAAAAAGTTATGAAGAAAAGATACAAGATTACTACGTAAAAAGATAGAGGTAATGGTTGGAAGGTGAGTATTGTCTGTTTTTAGATTGAATTTTACACCTCCTTAGAGGTGTTCAGAAATTGCGGTTGGCACCACGTGTGGTGACATCGCGGGGTATTGGGAATAGTTTTCAACTAGCAATAACAACGCCTCGGAAAATCCTCATTGGCTATTGTATCGCCTCTGCGCAAAGCTACAGAATTCACGCACGCACTCGCTATACATATGTTCGTTTGCATATCACCTCAGCGGTGCCAACGGTTTCTTTTTCTCGCATTAATTAAATCATTTCAGCATGGAAAATTACCTTCTGCCAATATTACCAACCACATAAGTATTATCAAAATTATCCACATGGTGTTTATTTATATGTGCATGTTAAAAACTTAAAATCTGTCTTTCTTTAATAAATATACACCATTACAGAAAGTTGTCTGCCCCTGACATCGTTCACCTTCAATCACCACATAAACATACAAGTCAAGGCGATCCTAGATACAGGCCTTTATAGCGTATGCATTTATCATCTTACTGGAGGCGAGTGTTTTTATTTTGTTATTCTATCAGTCGTAGTCAACGCTAACATGACTGGATATCAAATAACAATTAAATTGAATCTTTTTAAAAAATATATTTTAAACTTTTTACCATTAAATTTTCGCTTTTTAACAGTACAAATCTTAATTTATATCACTTTACAATATTTTATCTTTAGTGTAAAAAATATAAACAACATTTTCGATAATTTCAGAAATTTGTTAGAAAACACTTGTTCGTAATAACGAATATACTTATTAGAAAAATAATTTCTTTTTTTTTCATGATGTGGGTTTTAAAAAATGTACTTTGTAATAGCGAATATCAGTTTAATTGTAGAATACGGACGTTTGATTTTGCCTGATATTCGCCTACATGTCGGATAAAATGGATCCATCGTTTAAACGACACTTCTTGTCCGGACAGTATTTTAGAACGTGTATAAAATGTTACTTCATGTGAAAAGTTGACACATTATCAAAAAGAAAATGGCGGCATCGTTGTTATTGAAGAAATATATACCAATATTGTAACTTCATTTTCGCTTTGAAATTCGTAAAAGTTTTTTTATATCAAAAAGGTTGTTTTTGTATGTAATTAAATTTAAAAGCTTTTCTAATATTTTGATTCCAAAAAATATAAAACTATTTCAAAAGTAAATAATCAATTTTATGTCAAGGTTTGTTTTTAAGAAAAAATGTTATCGGTTGACTGTGCTCCGTAAGAAACAAAACCAAAAAACGGAATGTAATTTTTGTTTTTACTACTACTACAACAACAACAACAACAACAATAATAATAATAATAATAATAATGATGATGATGATGATGATGTAAGATTTAAATTCAGTAAATTTATTTGATACTCTTACAACTGCAAAAATTAAGAATGTCTCAATTGTACTACAGGGAGCCTTGCTATTTTCGCTCATTTAGCTTGGTATTCGTCAAAATTTAGATAAAGTTAACTGTTGCCCTAAAATTTATTTGTCATAAAAAATTGTTATATAATTTTTAAAGTGTTGATTTAATGTTTTAATCGCTGGTGACCATTGGCTTTTTGTGCTCGTCTTTTATAAAAATCTTTTGACAACTGTTAGATCAAAAACAAACTTTTAGCATTGTTTTTACACAAAAAACACATGTTTTAACAATTGTTTAAAACAAAAATGTAGACGTTAAAACACAATGTTTATGTAAGAATCCATTCTTGTAAGCAACTAAAATGTAGGGTATAACTAATAATTATTTTAGCTGTTTTATAAAGATAATTTGAAAATAGTTTGTTGTACGATACATCCACAAAAGCATTTTTAATTTGTCATAATGTTTGTTTAATAGAGCAGATAGTTTTTTTGACAATTTATTATTGTAAAACTTTTGACTGGGAATGTATTTTTAGTAATTAATCTGTTATAAAATTTTGAATCTCTTGGTCAATGAAAACGTAAACAAAGAAAAAGTTATGAAGAAAAGATACAAGATTACTACGTAAAAAGATAGAGGTAATGGTTGGAAGGTGAGTATTGTCTGTTTTTAGATTGAATTTTACACCTCCTTAGAGGTGTTCAGAAATTGCGGTTGGCACCACGTGTGGTGACATCGCGGGGTATTGGGAATAGTTTTCAACTAGCAATAACAACGCCTCGGAAAATCCTCATTGGCTATTGTATCGCCTCTGCGCAAAGCTACAGAATTCACGCACGCACTCGCTATACATATGTTCGTTTGCATATCACCTCAGCGGTGCCAACGGTTTCTTTTTCTCGCATTAATTAAATCATTTCAGCATGGAAAATTACCTTCTGCCAATATTACCAACCACATAAGTATTATCAAAATTATCCACATGGTGTTTATTTATATGTGCATGTTAAAAACTTAAAATCTGTCTTTCTTTAATAAATATACACCATTACAGAAAGTTGTCTGCCCCTGACATCGTTCACCTTCAATCACCACATAAACATACAAGTCAAGGCGATCCTAGATACAGGCCTTTATAGCGTATGCATTTATCATCTTACTGGAGGCGAGTGTTTTTATTTTGTTATTCTATCAGTCGTAGTCAACGCTAACATGACTGGATATCAAATAACAATTAAATTGAATCTTTTTAAAAAATATATTTTAAACTTTTTACCATTAAATTTTCGCTTTTTAACAGTATAAATCTTAATTTATATCACTTTACAATATTTTATCTTTAGTGTAAAAAATATAAACAACATTTTCGATAATTTCAGAAATTTGTTAGAAAACACTTGTTCGTAATAACGAATATACTTATTAGAAAAATAATTTCTGTTTTTTTCATGATGTGGGTTTTAAAAAATGTACTTTGTAATAGCGAATATCAGTTTAATTGTAGAATACGGACGTTTGATTTTGCCTGATATTCGCCTACATGTCGGATAAAATGGATCCATCGTTTAAACGACACTTCTTGTCCGGACAGTATTTTAGAACGTGTATAAAATGTTACTTCATGTGAAAAGTTGACACATTATCAAAAAGAAAATGGCGGCATCGTTGTTATTGAAGAAATATATACCAATATTGTAACTTCATTTTCGCTTTGAAATTCGTAAAAGTTTTTTTATATCAAAAAGGTTGTTTTTGTATGTAATTAAATTTAAAAGCTTTTCTAATATTTTGATTCCAAAAAATATAAAACTATTTCAAAAGTAAATAATCAATTTTATGTCAAGGTTTGTTTTTAAGAAAAAATGTTATCGGTTGACTGTGCTCCGTAAGAAACAAAACCAAAAAACGGAATGTAATTTTTGTTTTTACTACTACAACAACAACAACAACAACAATAATAATAATAATAATAATAATAATAATAATAATAATAATAATAATAATAATAATAATAATGATGATGATGATGATGTAAGATTTAAATTCAGTTAATTTATTTGATACTCTTACAACTGCAAAAATTAAGAATGTCTCAATTGTACTACAGGGAGCCTTGCTATTTTCGCTCATTTAGCTTGGTATTCGTCAAAATTTAGATAAAGTTAACTGTTGCCCTAAAATTTATTTGTCATAAAAAATTGTTATATAATTTTTAAAGTGTTGATTTAATGTTTTAATCGCTGGTGACCATTGGCTTTTTGTGCTCGTCTTTTATAAAAATCTTTTGACAACTGTTAGATAAAAAACAAACTTTTAGCATTGTTTTTACACAAAAAACACATGTTTTAACAATTGTTTAAAACAAAAATGTAGACGTTAAAACACAATGTTTATGTAAGAATCCATTCTTGTAAGCAACTAAAATGTAGGGTATAACTAATAATTATTTTAGCTGTTTTATAAAGATAATTTGAAAATAGTTTGTTGTACGATACATCCACAAAAGCATTTTTAATTTGTCATAATGTTTGTTTAATAGAGCAGATAGTTTTTTTGACAATTTATTATTGTAAAACTTTTGACTGGGAATGTATTTTTAGTAATTAATCTGTTATAAAATTTTGAATCTCTTGGTCAATGAAAACGTAAACAAAGAAAAAGGTATGAAGAAAAGATACAAGATTACTACGTAAAAAGATAAAGGTAATGGTTGGAAGGTGAGTATTGTCTGTTTTTAGATTGAATTTTACACCTCCTTAGAGGTGTTCAGAAATTGCGGTTGGCACCACGTGTGGTGACATCGCGGGGTATTGGGAATAGTTTTCAACTAGCAATAACAACGCCTCGGAAAATCCTCATTGGCTATTGTATCGCCTCTGCGCAAAGCTACAGAATTCACGCACGCACTCGCTATACATATGTTCGTTTGCATATCACCTCAGCGGTGCCAACGGTTTCTTTTTCTCGCATTAATTAAATCATTTCAGCATGGAAAATTACCTTCTGCCAATATTACCAACCACATAAGTATTATCAAAATTATCCACATGGTGTTTATTTATATGTGCATGTTAAAAACTTAAAATCTGTCTTTCTTTAATAAATATACACCATTACAGATAGTTGTCTGCCCCTGACATCGTTCACCTTCAATCACCACATAAACATACAAGTCAAGGCGATCCTAGATACAGGCCTTTATAGCGTATGCATTTATCCTCTTACTGGAGGCGAGTGTTTTTATCTTGTTATTCTATCAGTCGTAGTCAACGCTAACATGACTGGATATCAAATAACAATTAAATTGAATCTTTTAAAAAAATATATTTTAAACTTTTTACCATTAAATTTTCGCTTTTTAACAGTACAAATCTTAATTTATATCACTTTACAATATTTTATCTTTAGTGTAAAAAATATAAACAACATTTTCGATAATTTCAGAAATTTGTTAGAAAACACTTGTTCGTAATAACGAATATACTTATTAGAAAAATAATTTCTGTTTTTTTCATGATGTGGGTTTTAAAAAATGTACTTTGTAATAGCGAATATCAGTTTAATTGTAGAATACGGACGTTTGATTTTGCCTGATATTCGCCTACATGTCGGATAAAATGGATCCATCGTTTAAACGACACTTCTTGTCCGGACAGTATTTTAGAACGTGTATAAAATGTTACTTCATGTGAAAAGTTGACACATTATCAAAAAGAAAATGGCGGCATCGTTGTTATTGAAGAAATATATACCAATATTGTAACTTCATTTTCGCTTTGAAATTCGTAAAAGTTTTTTTATATCAAAAAGGTTGTTTTTGTATGTAATTAAATTTAAAAGCTTTTCTAATATTTTGATTCCAAAAAATATAAAACTATTTCAAAAGTAAATAATCAATTTTATGTCAAGGTTTGTTTTTAAGAAAAAATGTTATCGGTTGACTGTGCTCCGTAAGAAACAAAACCAAAAAACGGAATGTAATTTTTGTTTTTACTACTACTACAACAACAACAACAACAACAATAATAATAATAATAATAATAATGATGATGATGATGATGATGTAAGATTTAAATTCAGTAAATTTATTTGATACTCTTACAACTGCAAAAATTAAGAATGTCTCAATTGTACTACAGGGAGCCTTGCTATTTTCGCTCATTTAGCTTGGTATTCGTCAAAATTTAGATAAAGTTAACTGTTGCCCTAAAATTTATTTGTCATAAAAAATTGTTATATAATTTTTAAAGTGTTGATTTAATGTTTTAATCGCTGGTGACCATTGGCTTTTTGTGCTCGTCTTTTATAAAAATCTTTTGACAACTGTTAGATCAAAAACAAACTTTTAGCATTGTTTTTACACAAAAAACACATGTTTTAACAATTGTTTAAAACAAAAATGTAGACGTTAAAACACAATGTTTATGTAAGAATCCATTCTTGTAAGCAACTAAAATGTAGGGTATAACTAATAATTATTTTAGCTGTTTCATAAAGATAATTTGAAAATAGTTTGTTGTACGATACATCCACAAAAGCATTTTTAATTTGTCATAATGTTTGTTTAATAGAGCAGATAGTTTTTTTGACAATTTATTATTGTAAAACTTTTGACTGGGAATGTATTTTTAGTAATTAATCTGTTATAAAATTTTGAATCTCTTGGTCAATGAAAACGTAAACAAAGAAAAAGTTATGAAGAAAAGATACAAGATTACTACGTAAAAAGATAGAGGTAATGGTTGGAAGGTGAGTATTGTCTGTTTTTAGATTGAATTTTACACCTCCTTAGAGGTGTTCAGAAATTGCGGTTGGCACCACGTGTGGTGACATCGCGGGGTATTGGGAATAGTTTTCAACTAGCAATAACAACGCCTCGGAAAATCCTCATTGGCTATTGTATCGCCTCTGCGCAAAGCTACAGAATTCACGCACGCACTCGCTATACATATGTTCGTTTGCATATCACCTCAGCGGTGCCAACGGTTTCTTTTTCTCGCATTAATTAAATCATTTCAGCATGGAAAATTACCTTCTGCCAATATTACCAACCACATAAGTATTATCAAAATTATCCACATGGTGTTTATTTATATGTGCATGTTAAAAACTTAAAATCTGTCTTTCTTTAATAAATATACACCATTACAGAAAGTTGTCTGCCCCTGACATCGTTCACCTTCAAGCACCACATAAACATACAAGTCAAGGCGATCCTAGATACAGGCCTTTATAGCGTATGCATTTATCCTCTTACTGGAGGCGAGTGTTTTTATTTTGTTATTCTATCAGTCGTAGTCAACGCTAACATGACTGGATATCAAATAACAATTAAATTGAATCTTTTAAAAAAATATATTTTAAACTTTTTACCATTAAATTTTCGCTTTTTAACAGTACAAATCTTAATTTATATCACTTTACAATATTTTATCTTTAGTGTAAAAAATATAAACAACATTTTCGATAATTTCAGAAATTTGTTAGAAAACACTTGTTCGTAATAACGAATATACTTATTAGAAAAATAATTTCTGTTTTTTTCATGATGTGGGTTTTAAAAAATGTACTTTGTAATAGCGAATATCAGTTTAATTGTAGAATACGGACGTTTGATTTTGCCTGATATTCGCCTACATGTCGGATAAAATGGATCCATCGTTTAAACGACACTTCTTGTCCGGACAGTATTTTAGAACGTGTATAAAATGTTACTTCATGTGAAAAGTTGACACATTATCAAAAAGAAAATGGCGGCATCGTTGTTATTGAAGAAATATATACCAATATTGTAACTTCATTTTCGCTTTGAAATTCGTAAAAGTTTTTTTATATCAAAAAGGTTGTTTTTGTATGTAATTAAATTTAAAAGCTTTTCTAATATTTTGACTCCAAAAAATATAAAACTATTTCAAAAGTAAATAATCAATTTTATGTCAAGGTTTGTTTTTAAGAAAAAATGTTATCGGTTGACTGTGCTCCGTAAGAAACAAAACCAAAAAACGGAATGTAATTTTTGTTTTTACTACTACTACAACAACAACAACAACAACAATAATAATAATAATAATGATGATGATGATGATGATGTAAGATTTAAATTCAGTAAATTTATTTGATACTCTTACAACTGCAAAAATTAAGAATGTCTCAATTGTACTACAGGGAGCCTTGCTATTTTCGCTCATTTAGCTTGGTATTCGTCAAAATTTAGATAAAGTTAACTGTTGCCCTAAAATTTATTTGTCATAAAAAATTGTTATATAATTTTTAAAGTGTTGATTTAATGTTTTAATCGCTGGTGACCATTGGCTTTTTGTGCTCGTCTTTTATAAAAATCTTTTGACAACTGTTAGATCAAAAACAAACTTTTAGCATTGTTTTTACACAAAAAACACATGTTTTAACAATTGTTTAAAACAAAAATGTAGACGTTAAAACACAATGTTTATGTAAGAATCCATTCTTGTAAGCAACTAAAATGTAGGGTATAACTAATAATTATTTTAGCTGTTTTATAAAGATAATTTGAAAATAGTTTGTTGTACGATACATCCACAAAAGCATTTTTAATTTGTCATAATGTTTGTTTAATAGAGCAGATAGTTTTTTTGACAATTTATTATTGTAAAACTTTTGACTGGGAATGTATTTTTAGTAATTAATCTGTTATAAAATTTTGAATCTCTTGGTCAATGAAAACGTAAACAAAGAAAAAGTTATGAAGAAAAGATACAAGATTACTACGTAAAAAGATAGAGGTAATGGTTGGAAGGTGAGTATTGTCTGTTTTTAGATTGAATTTTACACCTCCTTAGAGGTGTTCAGAAATTGCGGTTGGCACCACGTGTGGTGACATCGCGGGGTATTGGGAATAGTTTTCAACTAGCAATAACAACGCCTCGGAAAATCCTCATTGGCTATTGTATCGCCTCTGCGCAAAGCTACAGAATTCACGCACGCACTCGCTATACATATGTTCGTTTGCATATCACCTCAGCGGTGCCAACGGTTTCTTTTTCTCGCATTAATTAAATCATTTCAGCATGGAAAATTACCTTCTGCCAATATTACCAACCACATAAGTATTATCAAAATTATCCACATGGTGTTTATTTATATGTGCATGTTAAAAACTTCAAATCTGTCTTTCTTTAATAAATATACACCATTACAGAAAGTTGTCTGCCCCTGACATCGTTCACCTTCAATCACCACATAAACATACAAGTCAAGGCGATCCTAGATACAGGCCTTTATAGCGTATGCATTTATCATCTTACTGGAGGCGAGTGTTTTTATTTTGTTATTCTATCAGTCGTAGTCAACGCTAACATGACTGGATATCAAATAACAATTAAATTGAATCTTTTAAAAAAATATATTTTAAACTTTTTACCATTAAATTTTCGCTTTTTAACAGTACAAATCTTAATTTATATCACTTTACAATATTTTATCTTTAGTGTAAAAAATATAAACAACATTTTCGATAATTTCAGAAATTTGTTAGAAAACACTTGTTCGTAATAACGAATATACTTATTAGAAAAATAATTTCTGTTTTTTTCATGATGTGGGTTTTAAAAAATGTACTTTGTAATAGCCAATATCAGTTTAATTGTAGAATACGGACGTTTGATTTTGCCTGATATTCGCCTACATGTCGGATAAAATGGATCCATCGTTTAAACGACACTTCTTGTCCGGACAGTATTTTAGAACGTGTATAAAATGTTACTTCATGTGAAAAGTTGACACATTATCAAAAAGAAAATGGCGGCATCGTTGTTATTGAAGAAATATATACCAATATTGTAACTTCATTTTCGCTTTGAAATTCGTAAAAGTTTTTTTTATATCAAAAAGGTTGTTTTTGTATGTAATTAAATTTAAAAGCTTTTCTAATATTTTGATTCCAAAAAATATAAAACTATTTAAAAAGTAAATAATCAATTTTATGTCAAGATTTGTTTTTAAGAAAAAATGTTATCGGTTGACTGTGCTCCGTAAGAAACAAAACCAAAAAACGGAATGTAATTTTTGTTTTTACTACAACAACAACAACAACAACAACAACAATAATAATAATAATAATAATAATAATAATGATGATGATGATGTCAGATTTAAATTCAGTAAATTTATTTGATACTCTTACAACTGCAAAAATTAAGAATGTCTCAATTGTACTACAGGGAGCCTTGCTATTTTCGCTCATTTAGCTTGGTATTCGTCAAAATTTAGATAAAGTTAACTGTTGCCCTAAAATTTATTTGTCATAAAAAATTGTTATATAATTTTTAAAGTGTTGATTTAATGTTTTAATCGCTGGTGACCATTGGCTTTTTGTGCTCGTCTTTTATAAAAATCTTTTGACAACTGTTAGATCAAAAACAAACTTTTAGCATTGTTTTTACACAAAAAACACATGTTTTAACAATTGTTTAAAACAAAAATGTAGACGTTAAAACACAATGTTTATGTAAAAATCCATTCTTGTAAGCAACTAAAATGTAGGGTATAACTAATAATTATTTTAGCTGTTTTATAAAGATAATTTCAAAATAGTTTGTTGTACGATACATCCACAAAAGCATTTTTAATTTGTCATAATGTTTGTTTAATAGAGCAGATAGTTTTTTTGACAATCTATTATTGTAAAACTTTTGACTGGGAATGTATTTTTAGTAATTAATCTGTTATAAAATAAATATATTTGAATCTCTTGGTCAATGAAAACGTAAACAAAGAAAAAGTTATGAAGAAAAGATACAAGATTACTACGTAAAAAGATAGAGCTAATGGTTGGAAGGTGAGTATTGTCTGTTTTTAGATTGAATTTTACACCTCCTTAGAGGTGTTCAGAAATTGCGGTTGGCACCACGTGTGGTGACATCGCGGGGTATTGGGAATAGTTTTCAACTAGCAATAACAACGCCTCGGAAAATCCTCATTGGCTATTGTATCGCCTCTGCGCAAAGCTACAGAATTCACGCACGCACTCACTATGCATATGTTCGTTTGCATATCACCTCAGCGGTGCCAACGGTTTCTTTTTCTCGCATTAATTAAATCATTTCAGCATGGAAAATTACCTTCTGCCAATATTACCAACCACATAAGTATTATCAAAATTATCCACATGGTGTTTATTTATATGTGCATGTTAAAAACTTAAAATCTGTCTTTCTTTAATA
The DNA here is from genome assembly GCA_963556195.1 of Sepiola atlantica. Taxonomy (NCBI): domain Eukaryota; kingdom Metazoa; phylum Mollusca; class Cephalopoda; order Sepiida; family Sepiolidae; genus Sepiola; species Sepiola atlantica. Next base: position 107,603,445 of record OY744525.1, read on the forward strand.
AATATACACCATTACAGAAAGTTGTCTGCCCCTGACATCGTTCACCTTCAATCACCACATAAACATACAAGTCAAGGCGATCCTAGATACAGGCCTTTATAGTGTGTGCATTTATCATCTTACTGGAGGCGAGTGTTTTTATTTTGTTATTCTATCAGTCATAGTCAACGCTAACATGACTGGATATCAAATAACAATTAAATTGAATCTTTTAAAAAAATATATGTTAAACTTTTTACCATTAAATTTTCGCTTTTTAACAGTATAAATCTTAATTTATATCACTTTACAATATTATATCTTTAGTGTAAAAAATATAAACAACATTTTCGATAATTTCAGAAATTTGTTAGAAAACACTTGTTCGTAATAACGAATATACTTATTAGAAAAATAATTTCTGTTTTTTTCATGATGTGGGTTTTAAAAAATGTACTTTGTAATAGCGAATATCAGTTTAATTGTAGAATACGGACGTTTGATTTTGCCTGATATTCGCCTACATGTCGGATAAAATGGATCCATCGTTTAAACGACACTTCTTGTCCGGACAGTATTTTAGAACGTGTATAAAATGTTACTTCATGTGAAAAGTTGACACATTATCAAAAAGAAAATGGCGGCATCGTTGTTATTGAAGAAATATATACCAATATTGTAACTTCATTTTCGCTTTGAAATTCGTAAAAGTTTTTTTTATATCAAAAAGGTTGTTTTTGTATGTAATTAAATTTAAAAGCTTTTCTAATATTTTGATTCCAAAAAATATAAAACTATTTAAAAAGTAAATAATCAATTTTATGTCAAGATTTGTTTTTAAGAAAAAATGTTATCGGTTGACTGTGCTCCGTAAGAAACAAAACCAAAAAACGGAATGTAATTTTTGTTTTTACTACAACAACAACAACAACAACAACAACAACAACAATAATAATAATAATGATGATGATGATGATGATGATGTCAGATTTAAATTCAGTAAATTTATTTGATACTCTTACAACTGCAAAAATTAAGAATGTCTCAATTGTACTACAGAGAGCCTTGCTATTTTCGCTCATTTAGCTTGGTATTCGTCAAAATTTAGATAAAGTTAACTGTTGCCCTAAAATTTATTTGTCATAAAAAATTGTTATATAATTTTTAAAGTGTTGATTTAATGTTTTAATCGCTGGTGACCATTGGCTTTTTGTGCTCGTCTTTTATAAAAATCTTTTGACAACTGTTAGATCAAAAACAAACTTTTAGCATTGTTTTTACACAAAAAACACATGTTTTAACAATTGTTTAAAACAAAAATGTAGACGTTAAAACACACTGTTTATGTAAAAATCCATTCCTGTAAGCAACTAAAATGTAGGGTATAACTAATAATTATTTTAGCTGTTTTTATAAAGATAATTTCAAAATAGTTTGTTGTACGATACATCCACAAAAGCATTTTTAATTTGTCATAATGTTTGTTTAATAGAGCAGATAGTTTTTTTGACAATTTATTATTCTAAAACTTTTGACTGGGAATGTATTTTTAGTAATTAATCTGTTATAAAATAAATATATTTGAATCTCTTGGTCAATGAAAACGTAAACAAAGAAAAAGTTATGAAGAAAAGATACAAGATTACTACGTAAAAAGATAGAGGTAATGGTTGGAAGGTGAGTATTGTCTGTTTTTAGATTGAATTTTACACCTCCTTAGAGGTGTTCAGAAATTGCGGTTGGCACCACGTGTGGTGACATCGCGGGGTATTGGGAATAGTTTTCAACTAGCAATAACAACGCCTCGGAAAATCCTCATTGACTATTGTATCGCCTCTGCGCAAAGCTACAGAATTCACGCACGCACTCGCTATACATATGTTCGTTTGCATATCACCTCAGCGGTGCCAACGGTTTATTTTTCTCGCATTAATTAAATCATTTCAGCATGGAAAATTACCTTCTGCCAATATTACCAACCACATAAGTATTATCAAAATTATCCACATGGTGTTTATTTATATGTGCATGTTAAAAACTTAAAATCTGTCTTTCTTTAATAAATATACACCATTACAGAAAGTTGTCTGCCCCTGACATCGTTCACCTTCAATCACCACATAAACATACAAGTCAAGGCGATCCTAGATACAGGCCTTTATAGCGTATGCATTTATCCTCTTACTGGAGGCGAGTGTTTTTATTTTGTTATTCTATCTGTCATAGTCAACGCTAACATGACTGGATATCAAATAACAATTAAATTGAATCTTTTAAAAAAATATATGTTAAACTTTTTACCATTAAATTTTCGCTTTTTAACAGTATAAATCTTAATTTATATCACTTTACAATATTTTATCTTTAGTGTAAAAAATATAAACAACATTTTCGATAATTTCAGAAATTTGTTAGAAAACACTTGTTCGTAATAACGAATATACTTATTAGAAAAATAATTTCTGTTTTTTTCATGATGTGGGTTTTAAAAAATGTACTTTGTAATAGCGAATATCAGTTTAATTGTAGAATACGGACGTTTGATTTTGCCTGATATTCGCCTACATGTCGGATGAAATGGATCCATCGTTTAAACGACACTTCTTGTCCGGACAGTATTTTAGAACGTGTATAAAATGTTACTTCATGTGAAAAGTTGACACATTATCAAAAAGAAAATGGCGGCATCGTTGTTATTGAAGAAATATATACCAATATTGTAACTTCATTTTCGCTTTGAAATTCGTAAAAGTTTTTTTATATCAAAAAGGTTGTTTTTGTATGTAATTAAATTTAAAAGCTTTTCTAATATTTTGATTCCAAAAAATATAAAACTATTTCAAAAGTAAATAATCAATTTTATGTCAAGGTTTGTTTTTAAGAAAAAATGTTATCGGTTGACTGTGCTCCGTAAGAAACAAAACCAAAAAACGGAATGTAATTTTTGTTTTTACTACTACTACTACTACAATAATAATAATAATAATAATAATAATAATGATGATGATGATGTCAGATTTAAATTCAGTAAATTTATTTGATACTCTTACAACTGCAAAAATTAAGAATGTCTCAATTGTACTACAGGGAGCCTTGCTATTTTCGCTCATTTAGCTTGGTATTCGTCAAAATTTAGATAAAGTTAACTGTTGCCCTAAAATTTATTTGTCATAAAAAATTGTTATATAATTTTTAAAGTGTTGATTTAATGTTTTAATCGCTGGTGACCATTGGCTTTTTGTGCTCGTCTTTTATAAAAATCTTTTGACAACTGTTAGATCAAAAACAAACTTTTAGCATTGTTTTTACACAAAAAACACATGTTTTAACAATTGTTTAAAACAAAAATGTAGACGTTAAAACACAATGTTTATGTAAACATCCATTCTTGTAAGCAACTAAAATGTAGGGTATAACTAATAATTATTTTAGCTGTTTTATAAAGATAATTTCAAAATAGTTTGTTGTACGATACATCCACAAAAGCATTTTTAATTTGTCATAATGTTTGTTTAATAGAGCAGATAGTTTTTTTGACAATCTATTATTGTAAAACTTTTGACTGGGAATGTATTTTTAGTAATTAATCTGTTATAAAATAAATCTATTTGAATCTCTTGGTCAATGAAAACGTAAACAAAGAAAAAGTTATGAAGAAAAGATACAAGATTACTACGTAAAAAGATAGAACTAATGGTTGGAAGGTGAGTATTGTCTGTTTTTAGATTGAATTTTACACCTCCTTAGAGGTGTTCAGAAATTGCGGTTGGCACCACGTGTGGTGACATCGCGGGGTATTGGGAATAGTTTTCAACTAGCAATAACAACGCCTCGGAAAATCCTCATTGACTATTGTATCGCCTCTGCGCAAAGCTACAGAATTCACGCACGCACTCGCTATACATATGTTCGTTTGCATATCACCTCAGCGGTGCCAACGGTTTATTTTTCTCGCATTAATTAAATCATTTCAAGATGGAAAATTACCTTCTGCCAATATTACCAACCACATAAGTATTATCAAAATTATCCACATGGTGTTTATTTATATGTGCATGTTAAAAACTTAAAATCTGTCTTTCTTTAATAAATATACACCATTACAGAAAGTTGTCTGCCCCTGACATCGTTCACCTTCAATCACCACATAAACATACAAGTCAAGGCGATCCTAGATACAGGCCTTTATAGCGTATGCATTTATCCTCTTACTGGAGGCGAGTGTTTTTATTTTGTTATTCTATCAGTCATAGTCAACGCTAACATGACTGGATATCAAATAACAATTAAATTGAATCTTTTAAAAAAATATATGTTAAACTTTTTACCATTAAATTTTCGCTTTTTAACAGTATAAATCTTAATTTATATCACTTTACAATATTATATCTTTAGTGTAAAAAATATAAACAACATTTTCGATAATTTCAGAAATTTGTTAGAAAACACTTGTTCGTAATAACGAACATACTTATTAGAAAAATAATTTCTGTTTTTTTTCATGATGTGGGTTTTAAAAAATCTACTTTGTAATAGCGAATATCAGTTTGATTGTAGAATACGGACGTTTGATTTTGCCTGATATTCGCCTACATGTCCGATAAAATGGATCCATCGTTTAAACGACACTTCTTGTCCGGACAGTATTTTAGAACGTATATAAAATGTTACTTCATGTGAAAAGTTGACACATTATCAAAAAGAAAATGGCGGCATCGTTGTTATTGAAGAAATATATACCAATATTGTAACTTCATTTTTGCTTTGAAATTCATAAAAGCTTTTTTCTAAGAAGTTTATTTTTTATGTCAAAAAGGTTGTTTTTGTGTGTAATGAAATTTAAAAGCATTTCTAATATTTTTGGTCCAAAAAATATAAAACAATTTAAAAAGTAAATAATCAATTTTACGTCAAGGTTGGCTTTTAAGAAAAAATGTTATCGGTTGACTGTGCTCCGTAAGAAACCTAACCAAAAAACGGAATGTAATTTTTGTTTTTACTACTACTACTACTACTACTACAACAACAACAACAATAATAATAATAATAATAATAATGATGATGATGATGATGATGATGATGATGTCAGATTTAAATCCAGTAAATTTATTTGATACTCTTACAACTGCAAAAATTTAGAATGTCTCCATTGTACTACAGGGAGCCTTGCTTATTTGCGCTCATTTAGCTTGGTATTCGTCAAAATTTAGATAAAGTTAACTGTTGCCCTAAAATTTATTTGTCATAAAAAATTGTTATATAATTTTTAAAGTGTTGATTTAATGTTTTAATCGCTGGTGACCATTGCCTTTTGGTGGTCGTCTTTTATAAAAATCTTTTGACAACTGTTAGATCAAAAACAAAGTTTTAGCATTGTTTTTACACAAAAAAACACATGTTTTAACAATTGCTTAAAACAAAAATGTAGACGTTAAAACACAATTTTTAAGTAAAAATCCATTCATTTAAGCAACTAAAATGTAGGGTATAACTAATAATTATTTTAGCTGTTTTTATAAAGATAATTTTAAAATAGTTTGTTGTACGATACATCCAAAAAAGCGTTTTTAATTTGTCATAACGTTTGTTTAATAGAGCAGATAGTTTTTTTGACAATTTATTATTGTAAAACTTTTGACTGGCAATGCATTTTTAGTAATTAATCTGTTATAAAATAAATATATTTGAATCTGTTGGTCAATGAAAACGTAAACAAAGAAAAAGTTATGAAGAAAAGATACGAGATTACTACGTAAAAAGATAGAGGTAAAGGTTGGAAGGTGAGTATTGTCTGTTTTTAGATTGAATTTTACACCTCCTTAGAGGTGTTCAGAAATTGCGGTTGGCACCACGTGTGGTGACATCGCGGGGTATTGGGAATAGTTTTCAACTAGCAATAACAACGCCTCGGAAAATCCTCATTGGCTATTGTATCGCCTCTGCGCAAAGCTACAGAATTCACGCACGCACTCGCTATACATATCTCCGTTTGCATATCACCTCAGCGGTGCCAACTGTTTCTTTTTCTCGCATTAATTAAATCATTTCAAGATGGAAAATTACCTTCTGCCAATATTACCAACCACATAAGTATTATCAAAATTATCCACATGGTGTTTATTTATATGTGCATGTTAAAAACTTAAAATCTCTCTTTCTTTAATAAATATACACCATTACAGAAAGTTGTCTGCCCCTGACATCGTTCACCTTCAATCACCACATAAACATACAAGTCAAGGCGATCCTAGATACAGGCCTTTATAGCGTATGCATTTATCCTCTTACTGGAGGCGAGTGTTTTTATTTTATTATTCTATCAGTCGTAGTCAACGCTAACATGACTGGATATCAAATAACAATTGAATTGAATCTTTTTTTAAATATATTTTAAACTTTTTACCATTAAATTTTCGCTTTTTAACAGTATAAATCTTAATTTATATCACTTTACAATATTTTATCTTTAGTGTAAAAAATATAAACAACATTTTCGATAATTTCAGAAATTTGTTAGAAAACACTTGTTCGTAATAACGAATATACTTATTAGAAAAATAATTTCTGTTTTTTTCATGATGTGGGTTTTAAAAAATCTACTTTGTAATAGCGAATATCAGTTTAATTGTAGAATACGGACGTTTGATTTTGCCTGATATTCGCCTACATGTCGGATAAAATGGATCCATCGTTTAAACGACACTTCTTGTCCGGACAGTATTTTAGAACGTATATAAAATGTTACTTCATGTGAAAAGTTGACACATTATCAAAAAGAAAATGGCGGCATCGTTGTTATTGAAGAAATATATACCAATATTGTAATTTCATTTTTGCTTTGAAATTCATAAAAGCTTTTTTCTGAGAAGTTTATTTTTTATGTCAAAAAGGTTGTTTTTGTGTGTAATGAAATTTAAAAGCATTTCTAATATTTTTGGTCCAAAAAATATAAAACAATTTAAAAAGTAAATAATCAATTTTATGTCAAGGTTTGCTTTTAAGAAAAAATGTTATCGGTTGACTGTGCTCCGTAAGAAACAAAACCAAAAAACGGAATGTAATTTTTGTTTTTACTACTACAACAACAATAATAATAATAATAATAATAATGATGATGATGATGATGATGTCAGATTTAAATCCAGTAAATTTATTTGATACTCTTACAACTGCAAAAATGTAGAATGTCTCAATTGTACTACAGGGAGCCTTGCTTATTTGCGCTCATTTAGCTTGGTATTCGTCAAAATTTAGATAAAGTTAACTGTTGCCCTAAAATTTATTTGTCATAAAAAATTGTTATATAATTTTTAAAGTGTTGATTTAATGTTTTAATCGCTGGTGACCATTGCCTTTTGGTGGTCGTCTTTTATAAAAATCTTTTGACAACTGTTAGATCAAAAACAAAGTTTTAGCATTGTTTTTACACAAAAAAACACATGTTTTAACAATTGTTTAAAACAAAAATGTAGACGTTAAAACACAATTTTTAAGTAAAAATCCATTCATTTAAGCAACTAAAATGTAGGGTATAACTAATAATTATTTTAGCTGTTTTTATAAAGATAATTTTAAAATAGTTTGTTGTACGATACATCCAAAAAAGCGTTTTTAATTTGTCATAACGTTTGTTTAATAGAGCAGATAGTTTTTTTGACAATTTATTATTGTAAAACTTTTGACTGGCAATGCATTTTTAGTAATTAATCTGTTATAAAATAAATATATTTGAATCTGTTGGTCAATGAAAACGTAAACAAAGAAAAAGTTATGAAGAAAAGATACGAGATTACTACGTAAAAAGATAGAGGTAAAGGTTGGAAGGTGAGTATTGTCTGTTTTTAGATTGAATTTTACACCTCCTTAGAGGTGTTCAGAAATTGCGGTTGGCACCACGTGTGGTGACATCGCGGGGTATTGGGAATAGTTTTCAACTAGCAATAACAACGCCTCGGAAAATCCTCATTGGCTATTGTATCGCCTCTGCGCAAAGCTACAGAATTCACGCACGCACTCGCTATACATATCTCCGTTTGCATATCACCTCAGCGGTGCCAACTGTTTCTTTTTCTCGCATTAATTAAATCATTTCAGGATGGAAAATTACCTTCTGCCAATATTACCAACCACATAAGTATTATCAAAATTATCCACATGGTGTTTATTTATATGTGCATGTTAAAAACTTAAAATCTGTCTTTCTTTAATAAATATACACCATTACAGAAAGTTGTCTGCCCCTGACATCGTTCACCTTCAATCACCACATAAACATACAAGTCAAGGCGATCCTAGATACAGGCCTTTATAGCGTATGCATTTATCCTCTTACTGGAGGCGAGTGTTTTTATTTTGTTATTCTATCAGTCGTAGTCAACGCTAACATGACTAGATATCAAATAACAATTGAATTGAATCTTTTTTAAATATATTTTAAACTTTTTACCATTAAATTTTCGCTTTTTTACAGTATAAATCTTAATTTATATCACTTTACAATATTTTATCTTTAGTGTAAAAAATATAAACAACATTTTCGATAATTTCAGAAATTTGTTAGAAAACACTTGTTCGTAATAACGAACATACTTATTAGAAAAATAATTTCTGTTTTTTTTCATGATGTGGGTTTTAAAAAATCTACTTTGTAATAGCGAATATCAGTTTGATTGTAGAATACGGACGTTTGATTTTGCCTGATATTCGCCTACATGTCCGATAAAATGGATCCATCGTTTAAATGACACTTCTTGTCCGGACAGTATTTTAGAACGTATATAAAATGTTACTTCATGTGAAAAGTTGACACATTATCAAAAAGAAAATGGCGGCATCGTTGTTATTGAAGAAATATATACCAATATTGTAACTTCATTTTTGCTTTGAAATTCATAAAAGCTTTTTTCTAAGAAGTTTATTTTTTATGTCAAAAAGGTTGTTTTTGTGTGTAATGAAATTTAAAAGCATTTCTAATATTTTTGGTCCAAAAAATATAAAACAATTTAAAAAGTAAATAATCAATTTTATGTCAAGGTTGGCTTTTAAGAAAAAATGTTATCGGTTGACTGTGCTCCGTAAGAAACCAAACCAAAAAACGGAATGTAATTTTTGTTTTTACTACTACTACAACAACAACAACAATAATAATAATAATAATAATAATAATAATAATAATAATAATAATAATGATGATGATGATGATGATGATGTCAGATTTAAATCCAGTAAATTTATTTGATACTCTTACAACTGCAAAAATTTAGAATGTCTCCATTGTACTACAGGGAGCCTTGCTTATTTGCGCTCATTTAGCTTGGTATTCGTCAAAATTTAGATAAAGTTAACTGTTGCCCTAAAATTTATTTGTCATAAAAAATTGTTATATAATTTTTAAAGTGTTGATTTAATGTTTTAATCGCTGGTGACCATTGCCTTTTGGTGGTCGTCTTTTATAAAAATCTTTTGACAACTGTTAGATCAAAAACAAAGTTTTAGCATTGTTTTTACACAAAAAAACACATGTTTTAACAATTGTTTAAAACAAAAATGTAGACGTTAAAACACAATTTTTAAGTAAAAATCCATTCATTTAAGCAACTAAAATGTAGGGTATAACTAATAATTATTTTAGCTGTTTTTATAAAGATAATTTTAAAATAGTTTGTTGTACGATACATCCAAAAAAGCGTTTTTAATTTGTCATAACGTTTGTTTAATAGAGCAGATAGTTTTTTTGACAATTTATTATTGTAAAACTTTTGACTGGCAATGCATTTTTAGTAATTAATCTGTTATAAAATAAATATATTTGAATCTGTTGGTCAATGAAAACGTAAACAAAGAAAAAGTTATGAAGAAAAGATACGAGATTACTACGTAAAAAGATAGAGGTAAAGGTTGGAAGGTGAGTATTGTCTGTTTTTAGATTGAATTTTACACCTCCTTAGAGGTGTTCAGAAATTGCGGTTGGCACCACGTGTGGTGACATCGCGGGGTATTGGGAATAGTTTTCAACTAGCAATAACAACGCCTCGGAAAATCCTCATTGGCTATTGTATCGCCTCTGCGCAAAGCTACAGAATTCACGCACGCACTCGCTATACATATCTCCGTTTGCATATCACCTCAGCGGTGCCAACTGTTTCTTTTTCTCGCATTAATTAAATCATTTCAGGATGGAAAATTACCTTCTGCCAATATTACCAACCACATAAGTATTATCAAAATTATCCACATGGTGTTTATTTATATGTGCATGTTAAAAACTTAAAATCTGTCTTTCTTTAATAAATATACACCATTACAGAAAGTTGTCTGCCCCTGACATCGTTCACCTTCAATCACCACATAAACATACAAGTCAAGGCGATCCTAGATACAGGCCTTTATAGCGTATGCATTTATCCTCTTACTGGAGGCGAGTGTTTTTATTTTGTTATTCTATCAGTCATAGTCAACGCTAACATGACTGGATATCAAATAACAATTAAATTGAATCTTTTTTAAATATATTTTAAACTTTTTACCATTAAATTTTCGCTTTTTAACAGTATAAATCTTAATTTATATCACTTTACAATATTTTATCTTTAGTGTAAAAAATATAAACAACATTTTCGATAATTTCAGAAATTTGTTAGAAAACACTTGTTCGTAATAACGAACATACTTATTAGAAAAATAATTTCTGTTTTTTTTCATGATGTGGGTTTTAAAAAATCTACTTTGTAATAGCGAATATCAGTTTGATTGTAGAATACGGACGTTTGATTTTGCCTGATATTCGCCTACATGTCCGATAAAATGGATCCATCGTTTAAATGACACTTCTTGTCCGGACAGTATTTTAGAACGTATATAAAATGTTACTTCATGTGAAAAGTTGACACATTATCAAAAAGAAAATGGCGGCATCGTTGTTATTGAAGAAATATATACCAATATTGTAACTTCATTTTTGCTTTGAAATTCATAAAAGCTTTTTTCTAAGAAGTTTATTTTTTATGTCAAAAAGGTTGTTTTTGTGTGTAATGAAATTTAAAAGCATTTCTAATATTTTTGGTCCAAAAAATATAAAACAATTTAAAAAGTAAATAATCAATTTTATGTCAAGGTTGGCTTTTAAGAAAAAATGTTATCGGTTGACTGTGCTCCGTAAGAAACCAAACCAAAAAACGGAATGTAATTTTTGTTTTTACTACTACTACTACAACAATAATAATAATAATAATAATAATAATGATGATGATGATGATGATGATGTCAGATTTAAATCCAGTAAATTTATTTGATACTCTTACAACTGCAAAAATTTAGAATGTCTCCATTGTACTACAGGGAGCCTTGCTTATTTGCGCTCATTCAGCTTGGTATTCGTCAAAATTTAGATAAAGTTAACTGTTGCCCTAAAATTTATTTGTCATAAAAAATTGTTATATAATTTTTAAAGTGTTGATTTAATGTTTTAATCGCTGGTGACCATTGCCTTTTGGTGGTCGTCTTTTATAAAAATCTTTTGACAACTGTTAGATCAAAAACAAAGTTTTAGCATTGTGTTTACACAAAAAAACACATGTTTTAACAATTGTTTAAAACAAAAATGTAGACGTTAAAACACAATGTTTAAGTAAAAATCCATTCATTTAAGCAACTAAAATGTAGGGTATAACTAATAATTATTTTAGCTGTTTTTATAAAGATAATTTTAAAATAGTTTGTTGTACGATACATCCAAAAAAGCGTTTTTAATTTGTCATAACGTTTGTTTAATAGAGCAGATAGTTTTTTTGACAATTTATTATTGTAAAACTTTTGACTGGCAATGCATTTTTAGTAATTAATCTGTTATAAAATAAATATATTTGAATCTGTTGGTCAATGAAAACGTAAACAAAGAAAAAGTTATGAAGAAAAGATACGAGATTACTACGTAAAAAGATAGAGGTAATGGTTGGAAGGTGAGTATTGTCTGTTTTTAGATTGAATTTTACACCTCCTTAGAGGTGTTCAGAAATTGCGGTTGGCACCACGTGTGGTGACATCGCGGGGTATTGGGAATAGTTTTCAACTAGCAATAACAACGCCTCGGAAAATCCTCATTGGCTATTGTATCGCCTCTGCGCAAAGCTACAGAATTCACGCACGCACTCGCTATACATATCTCCGTTTGCATATCACCTCAGCGGTACCAACTGTTTCTTTTTCTCGCATTAATTAAATCATTTCAGGATGGAAAATTACCTTCTGCCAATATTACCAACCACATAAGTATTATCAAAATTATCCACATGGTGTTTATTTATATGTGCATGTTAAAAACTTAAAATCTGTCTTTCTTTAATAAATATACACCATTACAGAAAGTTGTCTGCCCCTGACATAGTTCACCTTCAATCACCACATAAACATACAAGTCAAGGCGATCCTAGATACAGGCCTTTATAGCGTATGCATTTATCCTCTTACTGGAGGCGAGTGTTTTTATTTTGTTATTCTATCAGTCGTAGTCAACGCTAACATGACTGGATATCAAATAACAATTGAATTGAATCTTTTTTTAAATATATTTTAAACTTTTTACCATTAAATTTTCGCTTTTTAACAGTATAAATCTTAATTTATATCACTTTACAATATTTTATCTTTAGTGTGAAAAATATAAACAATATTTTCGATAATTTCAGAAATTTGTTAGAAAACACTTGTTCGTAATAACGAACATACTTATTAGAAAAATAATTTATGTTTTTTTCATGATGTGGGTTTTAAAAAATCTACTTTGTAATAGCGAATATCAGTTTAATTGTAGAATACGGACGTTTGCCAGCAACACAGCCTTCAAACATCCATGCAGACACAGAACAACATGGACGGGTCATACCGCTGACAGCAACCGAGAGACAAGCTCCAAGGTCAAGAATACAATATTCAACCAGATCGACTTTGTACTATGCCAGAAGAATGTCACTGCAATACTGAAAGATTTGCGCTCCTATGGGGCACTGACTTGAACTCCAACCACAAAACTGTCATCACACGACTCAGGATGGACAGATTACATCTAGTGCATAAGCATCACTCCAAAGGCACAGGCCAGGCATGTATTGACATTGACAAGCTCTGCAAAGACCCTTCAGTGCAACAGTCCTACCAGGAGCAACTGCACAACTCACTGACTAAACTCCACCAAAGCCAGGACCCCAATAAAGCACTGAATGACCTGCTGGACTGCCTGAAGACCTCAGCAGCAAAAACAGTCGGCGAGATCAAAAAATGGAAGAGAACACAACACACAGCTTATCCCATAGTCACCAAGCTGTCAGAACATCAAAAAGCACTGAGGCTCAAGATCTACAAACATGGCAAAAGTGAAAACTGCACCCCACTCCGAAAGGAGTGCAACAACATCCTGCGCCTCATAATCAAAAGGTTGAAGGTAGTCGCAGTGGAAGAGGCAGACGCCATAGCAGATGAAATCACCTCAACCGATGACTGTCGAAAGATGTACCGTGCAGCAAAACAGCTTCGTTCAATGAAACCCACTCCACCCATCCTTGTCCAAGACACTGACGGCAACCTCATGGGAACTGATGAAGGCAAAGCAAGAATCATCAAAGACTGGTTCCAGCAGCAGTTCACCGACCAACAGGACGAACCACTATAGCCATTTTAGGGCACCCCAAGGCCACTCCAGACCTCCATAACATAAGAGGAAGTAAAAACTGCCATCACTGCACTTCAAAATGGCCATGCCACCGGTCCAGATTTTGTGAACAGCGAGCTGTTTAAGCACTCAAAGAACATTGTTTCTCGCCCATTGGCTAAAACCATCAACTCATCTGTCGAACACCACACACCTATAGAGACACTAGGAGAAGGCACACTTATCACCTTACCCAAGCCAAAGAAGCCCCCTGGGCCACCAGCCAATAGCCCTGCTTAACAGCATAAGAAAGATTCTGTCCATCATTACCATGTGCTGCATCAGAGACACAATCGACTGCTTCATGGGACCCTACCAAAGTTGTTTCAAAAGAGGCAGAAGCTGCGCAGACATTGTATGGGCACAACATATGCTGACCTCAGTAGTGATGACAAAGAAATGGGACTTCCACAAGATGGGCATTGATATGTCGCGAGCCTTCGATACTATCAAGCGACAACGCATCCTAGATGTCCTACTGCAATAGGCTGCAATGATGACGAACTAAGACTTGTAAGATCTCTGTTAACAGGGACAAAGCTAAGAGTCCGAGTGAAAAACGAACTGTCTGACTCATTTGAGACCACCATAGGCTCCCCCCAGGACGACAGCCTCTCACCGGTGCTCTTCACCTGCTATCTCGCTGCAGCACTCTCATCCGTCCGAGAAAGCTCTAACAGGCCCAACCCACCAGTCTCCAGCCTGGGTCTGCCATTAGAAATGGAATACGCAGACGACGTTGATTTCCTGGACATAGAAAAGAAGCCTCTGGATCAGCTTCAGCCAATAGCGGCAGAGAAACTAAAAACGGACAATCTCTTCATGAATGAGATGAAAACAGAGTTTAGCCATGTATACCGTGCAGAAGCCACAGAGTTGGACCCACAAGGCAAGACCCTCTGCGGCAATGAGAGCTGGCGCAAGAACAAGACCCTGGGCTTCCTTGTTGTGCAGCACTACAGACGTCACAGCCCACTGTATACATAGCAATGTAGCGATTCATCCATTATGTAAACTCTGGAGCTGGCGAACCAAGATCCCGTTGAAGATTAGACTCTGTCTCTATAACGCGTACTGCGTGTCTATCATGCTCTACAATAGCAACAGCTGGGCAATTACAAAAGCCATGCTTGACAAGCTAATGAGTGCCACCGCAGACACCTCCGTTCCATCACAGGTCACTGCTGGCCGAAAAAACTTATCAGCAACAAGGCACTATACGAGCTGCACAACGAAAAACCCCTCTCCACAAAAGTCGCTGAACAAAGATGGTCTATGTTAGGCCATGTTCTACGAATGGACCCTGACACTCCCGCACAGAGGGCACTAGACTTTGCCGTTACTGGCTCGCAAGCCTACCAACTGTGACTAGGACGGCACTGCACAAATCTGCCGGGCACACTACGTGCTGACCTCAAGCAGGCGGGACTAGGACCACTACGTAGCGAAACAACTTCATTGCCGACGACAACTTGCGCATGACAAGGCCAGATGGCCTGGGACTAGCATGGAGGACTGATTGCAGCTACGGGATGTCATTTGACTACCGTAGCTGCAGAACACAGTTTTAATAAATAAAAATTCTTTATTTTTAAATGATTGTGATTGAGTCACGTGAGCCAATGCCTGGCGGCAGGTTGTGGCGGATCTTTTTTGAAAAGTAACAAAATAAAAATAAATCGAAAAGAAAAATATTGTATTGGGGGGATAAAACACCGAAAAGTACAATATATTTAAATCGAAAGCAGACTTAGGAATGCGCGGAAAATCCATCAACGTTAATTCTATTTGAAAAAGTAACAAAATAAGGCACTTCTGCCGTATATATGAAGCAGATGCCGATTAAGAAATCGAAATTGAAGAGTTCCATTTTTTTTTCTCCAAGTACCATTCATTCAGAATTCACCGGAAGTTGAATTTAGTATTTAGAAAATGGAGTTAAATGAGATTAATCTTCGCGACATTGGTAATTTAATGAACCAGCTGCAAAAAACAATAAATTTTTTACAGGCACACCGCCTGATTTCTTAGGTTTAGGGTTAGGGTTAGGAGTTAGGGTTTTTATTTAAAAAATTTTACTTCAGAAATTATTAATTGTTTCTTGTTACCCAAAAACAAATCAGTCTTGCATTTTTTTTTTATGTTGTAAAAAAATCACTTCCGGTTGAATTACCTCTCTTTATTTTCAGTAGAAGGACAGAAAATCTGCTGCTTCATATATACGGCAGAAGTGCCCAAAATAAAAATAAACCGAGGTCTCTAATTTAATAACTTGTAAAAATGCAGAATAGTTAACAATCAAGTAATCGAGAAAAAAAAGAAACAACACAAACAAATAACTGATAACAAACGCACGCAGTAGAATTCAATTCTCTCCCGACCTGTATACTACTAACATGCTTAAACCGTATTTAAGTTGGTTTTTTTTTTTTAATTATTATTTCAAAATATTATTTCGTTATAAGCGGTCTATAAGAAAACAAAACAGGAGAAAACAAAAACATATGCCTGCTTGTCGCTTAACTGAAGGGGGGGGGGAGTTCATTAGTGAAAATTTAAAGAATAAATGACTTACATTAACAAATGATAGTCATAGATTTTTTTACAATTTTTTCAGGAATGAAGCCCCTAACTGTTAAGCGACAAAAGCGACCTTTTATTTCCCGTGACAACCTAAAAAAATTAAATAACAAACTTAAAAACTGTTTCAGCAAGTTAAAAGTATACAGGTCGGTAGATAATTTAATTCTACTGCGTTTGGTATAAGGCATGAGTTGTTTTTTTCTGTTTACGATTTCTCAACTGTTAGCTATTCTGCACTTTAACCATTTAATCTGTTGTTCCTATTTATTGCCTCCCCACGAGGGCAGAGAGAGAGAGGGAGAGAGAGAGAGAGACACACACACACACAAGGTCGGTTTTAATGTGGTGAAAATCGAGCTCCCCCAAAAGGGGGCATTCTGGATTGGAGCAAACATAAAAATTACCTCAGGCTAAAAGGACTTCTCCTTCACTGACTTAGGACAGAATAGTCAACGAACAGATACTATACGTTGTTCCTAGTCAAAAGGCCAACAGTCATGTTTTTTTCATCTGTTTTTAGTACTAATTTTTCAACATGATTATTACATTTAATTGTCAGCGTTGATCTTAGCACCTTTTCTAAGACGCCATGAATGTCAACATCTTAGCGAAGCGATGGTTCGCGCTGTTATAGGGTTTTACTTAACTAAAACATGGGTATTTTATTTAAAAGGTTTATAAAATTAAGTTTTTTGAGCGAACTTTTTAAGAAAATAAGTAAGAAATTTTTCCACATGTAAAAAAAAAAAAAACATAATATTTACTTGCCTCTGCATGCGAGCAGAGTTAGACAAAAGGTAGGTTTTTCATGTGGGGAAAATCCAGATTCACAAAAAGGAGTACTCTTGATTGGGATAAACATAAAAATTGGATACTGGTACAGCTTTTGAACCAGATAAACCCAACTTTTGCCGACGCAGAATTACGTAAACAACAGGTAAAAGCCGAATGAAAACGAGCCGGCGTCAAATTAAAAACAAGGCTGCATTCCAATAGAAAAAAAATAATGAAACACCATTTAAAGAAAGAAAAAACACTCACCGTATGTTTATTTTTATAAAAAAATATTTATTTTTTGACAACTGTCTTAATGTTTGTTTGTTTGTTTTTTCAGAAAAAAGTTAGATTATTTTTTTTTTCGGTACTGGTCCAGCTTTTAAACCAGACAAAGACCGAACTGTTTTGTTTTTTTTTAAACCCAACCCTAAACTGCTTTTATTGCCTTTAGTTATATATATTTTGTTTTTTGTTTTTGTTTTTTTCACCCCTTTTTTCTCTGTTGGAAATTCTTGACAATCGCCAATTTACGATTTAATCAATGTGTAGCAGTTACCTCCTCCTTTCACACATAACTGCACCGGTTGGCCGTTAGGTGTCGCTTATTCACTGACATGTGGCACCGAAAAGCAACACCAGAGTTATCTGCCCTTCTGCTTATAAAAACCGGTGTAAACGAAAAATCACTCTCTTCTCCATTCAATCGGCCTCGCAGAGACGACCTCCTGGCACCAGCCTGGACACATCACAGAGAGCACCGGCGAGGAACGAGGAAACGCTCTCTCTCCCGCCGCCGTCACCTCACTCGACGACTACTACCATCTTCACATGAAGAAATCCACGGGCGGCCCTAAGAACTATTATATTCTCCCTCTTCCTCAACCGGACACTGTCCCACTCTCTTCTACCTATACCAAACGGTATAGGTAACCCTCTGTTAAATGAACGCCTATTTTGTTGCCTGTTACTCAGTTTTTGTTCGTTCAATTCATTTCGTGCGATAAATATAAGGAAGGGACCAACACCCCTTTCAATTACAAATTTACTCGTCTGCTTTTCTCGCCTTCTGATTGGATAAGTGCTTTGGCATCTTCCGACTAGTCACGTACACAGTCGGAAAAGGCCGAACGAAAATTCGGGTTTGTCGAGTTAAAAGGCTGTACTCGTACAAAAATTGCTTAAGTCTAGAAAGATTTCTCCATCACTGACCGAAGACAGATAGGTATCGTATAGTATCAGAATAGATACAACACTTTAATGTTAATTCTATTTTGTAAAAGTTTTAAAAAACAAAAAAAATATATATTGTAAAATCGGCAAATATTTAAATCATATGAAGTCTTTTTCACTTTTAAATTATTCAGAGCAGACGAAAAAAAATCATTGATTGTGATCGATGGCGGGCATAAGAAGTGCTGCTCACGTAACAGACCTGAAATGGTCGAAGCAGTTTACGATTTGAAAGCCTAGAGAAAAAAAAAACATGTAAACAACCGGACGACACTGAAGCATGCAAATGCAAAAACAAAATGAATGTAACAACAGTCTCCCACAGAATGATCCCCCATTTCCAGGCCATTATACTGTTTTAAGACACGTCTGTTAACCATTTTTTTCTTTTACTATGGGAGATAAATTCTGTGTGTTTTACTTTTTAAGGCGACTTCATGTGGTTTTATGACTTTGCCAGTCGGACTAAGGGTTAAAGATTAAAAAAATAGTAAACTGCTCTAAAAAGTTAGAATTCGAAAATAACTTTTTTGGGGTATTTAAACATAAAAAAAAGTAGAATCCCATTTTTTGGGGGTGGGGGGTCCTCATCTACTTTTAAATATAAATATAATTTCTTTTTAATTTTACAAACTTTTTAATGTTTTCCTTTTATGTATTGTATAAAACTCCAAGATTTTGATAAACTCGTGAGATTTTTATCTAGATTTTTCCCTTGTGCCACTTTTTCCTATTTATCCATGTTTGCCAGTTTTACCGGTGACATTCTTACCTAAATCTAATTTATATATATATATATATATATATATATATATATATATATATAGAGAGAGAGAGAGAGAGAGAGAGAGAGAGAGAGAGAGAGAGATAGAGAGAGAGAAAGAGAGAGAGAGAGAGCAAGGATTGCAGAATCCGCGGTGAAGCCCGGCTCTGCTCGCCGAAACAAGGAAGCGCGGAAAATATAGCTCGCTCACTGACCGTTTCGTCTTCCAACCAATTTCAATGGAAACGTCGGGTGTGCTTGGCCTTGGGACTGTTAAATTTTTTCAGGACATTGGACGGAGGATTTCAACGTCTAGGCACGAGCCCCGTGAGTCAGCCTGGTTGTTCCAACGCATCTCCCTGGCTATCGTTCGTGGCAACGCTATGTCAGTAATGGCGGCGTCACTTCTGTTCTAATCATCATCTGTTGACTCTCTCTTTCTTTCTCTTCCCCTATCTAGTTATATATATATATATATATATATATAGAGAGAGAGAGAGAGAGAGAGAGAGAGAGAGAGGGGGGTATTAGAAGGCTATCACAATGCAATAAATGGAAATATGAATGCGCTGAGAAGCAAGACAAAAAACAAGTGATTTTTTTGTTTTGTTTTTTATAGTAAATTTTATTTGATTAGTCAAGACTTTTACACAATGATCTAAGGTGTTTTGAGGAAATACCTCTTTATTTATATATATATATATATATATATGAATGATGAAAATAAAAGTTGCACAGTTGTTGGGATTAAAATAATCCTGAAATAAAGTTCAATTCTCCCACGTGAGAATGGGGTAACCATGTGCAGATAAATTCATCAAAGATATATAGGACGGAAGTCTGAAGAAGGAACACAAAACACCAGGGTGTAATTTCATATAAATTTAGTAAGAAAGAGAAAGTTGGATTGAGTATTTACAGTTTCAAAAAGTTCATTTAGGCATTGGTAAATCATAGAGAGGATGGTAAAGAGGTTGGTTGCGAAAACGTGGTTCGCGAGAACTTATCTGTTTTAAAGTTCTGGTAACGGCGGGAGGTCATTCTCTGTGATGCCGTCGTAGGCTGTATCACTGAGAAAACCAGCCGATGTGTTGTTGACTCGAGCAGAGTCGTCGAAAAAGAGGGCGGGAAGCCATATACAAGGGTTTTTAAGGGCTGGCTCACGTGACACCTATACTAAAAAGGGGTTGCAATGCCTGACAGCCAATCCGTGAGGCCCTTAAGGGACATGGCAACAGCTAATCAGTGAGGGGGGGATTTAACAAATTCCAACACAGTTACAATATTTATTAAATCATCAGAAGTTAAAAACCAAGGAGGTATCTCATTATCCTTAATCCATGGATTTTTAAATAAATTTTTTTTTTATCAGAAGATATAAGTCGGTAATGTAAGTAGTACCGACTTATATCCTCTGATAAAAAAAAAATTTCTTTGAAAATCCGTGGATTAATGGTTATAAAATCCTTTCTAATTTTTGAACTTCTGATGATTTAATAACTATTGTAATTGTAAAACTTTTATTATCATCATTCATTTTCTGTATATATAGTCTAAAGAAGCTTTGAATCATTTTAAACAACAAAAAAAGAAAATGCAGTTTAAATTCCCAGAGAAACTAACTAAATCCAAGATATTGCAGACTTAGCCCTTGCATAAGCCGACCCACCATTAGAAAATTCATAAATAAACGGGATTCAAGTATCTAACAGTGAAACAAAAACAGGGGAGAAAAAAAAGAGCGTGAAATATTAAAACGGGGATAATCATCTGTTTACCATGTAACTGTTTCGGAGATTTAAAAACAGGACAGTTATAATATTCATGGCTCTCCAATGGTACTGATCAAACGGCCATTTCCCCAATCAATGGTAGAAATAATTCAGCTTAAATTTCACTAATATATACATAATTTATTTACCTCCTCGTCAGGAGGTTAGGCACAAGGCCAGGTTTATCTTACTCCCACAAGGTAAGATGTGACCCAAGGTCGGGTCGGGAAAGTGGGACTTGAAAAGCCAGTGCCCGAGAAGGTGAGCACTCTGACCATTAAAAATTTCCTGGGCAACCCCGTCGGCATTCCCCAGTAGGGGCGCCTCAAGCAGAAAGCAATAAACTTACTCCTCCCAAAAGAGGGGAAGAATAATAATTATAATAATAATATATTACCCTTAAGACTACCGTGTGATATGGTAATTTGCATATCAAATAACATTAATTATAACAATAATAATAATAACACTATCCAAACACTCTACCCAAGAACCATTCTGCGATATGGTAGCTAGCAATAAAATTATCTAAGAGTAAAAGTTGCATTAAAAAAAAAAGCTTAAGTACCTTAGGTACGAGATAGGCAAGTAGATAAGAGGAAGGAAACCTAGCCATACAGATCTAAATACCCAAAATATAGTCTATATTAATAAACAATGTCAAACATAACAGTATTCTTCTGCTTGATTATACTTTTTTTTTTAAATAATCTTTTTCGTGTGAAAATAAAAAAAAAATGTTCCAGATGTATCACATAAGTTTTCGATTATTTGTCGAATCATCTTCAGGTAATAAATACAAATGTTACTCGAAGATGATTCGACGAAGAATTAAAAACATCTGATTCTTCGACGGGGTGGGTATACAACTTGCACTATTATTGGGTCTACATTTATCGCATATTCTCATGGCAGACATTCAATGCCGCTAAATACATCTGAAAATTTGTGGAGAATCTGTTCCCATACTTTGGGGTTTCCTCTTGCCAAATTGAGAATCACAATGCCCAACTTTCTGGAGGTTTGTAGTCCAAGTATAATCGGCCTCTTAGTTTGAACCACATGAAATATCACACTAGTGAATCTGTCCTGGTATTTCACTCCCAGAAGACATGATCCTGCTTGCTCTATCACAGAGCCTTCAAATGCAAAGTCACACTGGTGTTTCCCACATACGTAAGGCTGCTATACGTAAGGCTGTCATTATTGATAACCCCTGCCTTCTTTTAACAGCGACTTTTGGGTTACCTTGAGGTTTAGTCCAAATATAAATAAGTCTCTTATACGCAATTTTTATTATTTGTATCAGCTTCTTTAGGAGCGCATGGGCTGGCCCATTCTCCTCTTGGCAGCTCTGTAAAAGTGAGTGTGAAGACACTTGAAAATTTGGCTGAGGACTGACATAATTACTGAAATGTTTCATGTAGTTGTCTACTCTCTTACCTCTACGTATAGCTGTGAGCATGTAGGTGTTTCCCCAGAACGTTTAATGTCACCTAAACATGACAAATATCACTATAAAACGTGATTGTCACTGAAAAACATTTTTGTGTTTTTTGTCACACGTCTGACACCATGTTTTCTTTCGCCGGTTAAGGTTGACTTGGATTAAAAACAAGCATAGACGGAGAGTAAACGTATACCTACTTTATTTACATGGGACGCCATTACAAGTGGGGACAGGAGTTGGGGGTAGTCTAAGGGCAGATAATTACCGAAAGTTCCAAAGGTAAGCAAACATCACGGCATGGACATACTGATACAACACCATTCTCCTGCTAGATTCGATATGTAAAATGCAGGGTTGCCCATTTTAAGAAGAACTTGCTTTGCACCAAAAAATTTAAAAAGGGCTTTGCAATTATACTTCTATGATTTTCTCACTTCAAGAATATAATACACTAAAGTGATATAAATAGGACACAGCAAAACTTTTAATTAGATAGTGAAAAAATAGGTACTTATACCTAACATGAACCAGTTTTTGGGAACTTCACGTCGGCAGAGTTCAGACATGTTACGTAAACACCCGAGAGATGCCGAAGCAAATGTTGACAGACGATTACTCTGATACATTGTCGCGTCATATTTTTTTCAATTATATTTTCAAGAAAGATAACAAATAATAACAAAAAAAAAACGAACAATTTAGAAAACAATGCTAAACAACTGTTAATAAATACATTTTATGATATGTTTTGTATTTCTTTTTGTATTCAGTCAACTGGTTTAAAAAAAGTATTTGTGTTTCTTAAAATTGAAAAAGATTTTGTGTGTGTCTTGAGAGGGCTGTTTTGACATTGTCTTTTTTAATCCATCGGGTTAGGGTCCGGTTAGGGTTAAACAGACTCGTCTATCTCAACCGTATGCCCTAGGCCTCTGATCTAATGAGGTTTTCGTAACAAAAGGTCTTCGCAGACCTCCCTAAAAAAATTCTTCCAATCGGTATGCGTTTTCAGTGATCCAATGCCGCATTCCTTCCATATCGTCTGCCAGCTAATCGCCTCGGCATTTCTCGGGTGTTTACGTAACATGCCCGAACGCTGCCAACACAAAGTTCCCAGACACTAGCTCATATTGAATATGACATATTCGATATCTAGGGACCTCCACAGCTAACCATAGAATTTACCCCCTCCTATATGTAACACGATGTAACTTTAATATATGTTTATATTATTATTATCATAACTTTTTTACCATTCAAAAGAAGAAACATAAAATAAACTGCTGATGATTTTCAAAATTTCTTTTCAGCGTAGGAAAATAATGAAAATGAGAAACTAAAAACGTGTGTACTTTATTTACGCCTTAAAACAACGTTCTTATGTTGTGACCAATTTTTATGCGCTAACACCCATGTATTTAATAAATCTAGCAAAAATCAAGTAATGGTCAGATTTTCACAAAATTTTCGATACTTATGCATTATTGGACTAATTTATCTTTAATATGCTGTTTTTGTAAAATATATTAGGTAAAATATATTTCTTTCAGTAAATCTGAACGAAATATATCCAGGTCGGTCGATATTTTAATGTTATATAAAGGAAAAGAGTTTTACAAAACATCCGATTTACTTAATTATATTTTATGTGGGCATAATTTGTTACACTGGCCCATAATTTCACAACTAAAAAGTAGAAATAAATGCAATATTATTATGTTTTGAAATTTTTTACTACCTTTTCTCAATAAAATATACTGTGATCTATTGCATTGCGAAGAAAAAAATTGTTCTAGAAAATAAATCATTTTTTAGAGATTTTAATCCATTTAAACGAATTCATCATTTAGCCAAAGTAGAAGTTTAAACAGCTATTTTGAAAAAACGCCTTCCCAATTTTTGAGAATATTTTAATATAATATAGCACTAACTGTTTGATATCAACTTAATAATATAGACTTTCGAAAAGCTTATTTGCTAGTAGTAAGTTAGCATTTTTCGTCATTTCTCCGGAGATACGAAACTATGGAAGCCCATTTATTACAGTTCGGATTAGAAATTTACTGAAACGATAACTACTGTTTTATTGAATAAATATTCTTCTGAGAAGAACCAACATTGTTATTATTGTAATATTTTTAGGGCATCTTTTACGAGACTCAGCAGAGTAAAAACGCTAAAAAAACAAATATACAACAAATAAAAGTAACTGTAAGCTGTAAAAGTAAGTTTCAAACTTGCATGTGCTATTTGTTTGTATTTTAAACCCGTTTGAAGTGCTATTCATTAGAAATTTATGTTCGACAGACGGTTTTCGAAGAATTCAAAATGGCCGCTCTACGTAATAATATAGAGGGACTGGCCGCCATTTTTCTTTGAGAAACTAGATGTTTTAAAAAACAAGAAATTTTTTTTAACATCTAATAAAAAGCCATTTATACTACGTAAAAATACAAACAAATTACATAGGTAAGTAGAAAAATGTCTATTCTAGACATAAGTCAACTTTACTTGTTGCAAATTTATGTTTTTAAACTCTTTCTCGTTCTTTTTTTGGACCCCGTTCGCGCCTCTGATGAGCGTCGTAACATATACCCTATTTTTAAAAAGAACCAAAGAAAGTCACAAATCGGCTATTTATTAATATATATATATATATATATATATATATATATATATATATATAGTATGAAACTAAAAGTACACTTTTAGACAATTTAACCTATAGTGAAATGGTTTAAGCTCAATATACGAGATAGACATCCGAATGTGCGTCTCATCTACGGTTGAACTAAACACCTTTCTATTGGATTTATTTCATTTTGAACATTTCTAACGCTGTCTCCACGAAACCCCTTTTCTATCTTTAAAACTTTCCTTCACCGGACATTTTATCAACGGACATTCACCAACTGGACAAACTCCATATTTTGTAAACTTTTTTCTACACGCACACTCTTACTTTCCATCACTTTATATTTTTTTCAAATTTTGAATTTTGGCTATTCCACTGCCAACTTATCCATCTATATAATTCCTCTGATGATAAGATTTTAATCTTTGAAAAGTCTGGCTTAAGGAAAGAAAAATAAACATGTTTTTATCGAGTACACCTTGCATTAAACAATCGAAGATGAAATAGATTTGTCAATCCGTACATCTTTATCTTTTTTCCTTCATTTATCTTTATACAGTCGGCAAAACAGGGATCAGGGAGGGAGTTCCAAAGAGTTATAATTTTGGTTCTTGGCGATTTGTGACTTTCATACTTTCGGTTTCACTCAGCAGCAAATGACGTCGTTTGTCATATACGGATGGCCAGAAATTATTATTAAAAAAAAAACTTTCTCCACAATTAATACCAATTTCAGACTTGTCCAACGAATGTATTACTTTTATTTCTTAATAAACAAAGAATTAACAGAATACCGGATCGATTTTTTTTAATAATTTATTTGTTTTTTATTTCATTGTTTTGAACACTTTCTTTTATGTTTTAACAAATTGTTTTTTGGAACACTTTTTTTTATTGTTTTCTCAAATTGTTTTTGGTTTAAAATTCTTAGGCAGATGCGCATAACAAGAAGGAGCGCTGGCTTCCGGTGGAAAAAGCTTGAAGAAAGTGTCTACGGATGCCTGTATCACAACAATTTTTTTTATTCATATTAATTTCAGACTTTTCTTTTTTTCATATTAATTTCAGACTTTCCTTTTTTTCATATTAATTTCAGACTTTTCTTTCATCATAATCTAATAATTAACATAATACAGACAATGAAAAAAAAAATTATTTGTTTTCAAAACATTTTTTTGCAATAATAGTGAAAACCTTTTTTCTTGGAAATGGAGTAACTTCCGGAATCAAACTTTTTTCTTAGAAATGGAAATGTCCTAACCCTAAACCCTAAACCTTAACCGTAAACCCTAACCCTTCCAAAAAACAATCAAATAATTTTTTCAAATAGTCTATATTATGTTAATTATTAGAATATGATGAAAGAAAAGTCTGAAATTAATATGAAAAAAAGAAAAGTCTGAAATTAATATGAATAAAAAAAATTGTTGTATCACTGTCAGGCATCCGTAGACACTTTCTTCAAGCTTTTTCCACCGGAAGCCAGCGTTCCTCTTTGTTATGCGCATCTGCCAATTCTTAATACAAATTCTCAAATTGCTTTTTGTTCAAAATTCTTAATACAGACATAATAGTGTTGTTTTTTTTTCTTTAATGTTTTCACAAATTGTTTTTTTGTTTAAAATTTTAAAGTTTCACAAATTTTAAAAAAAATAGACCCGGTATTCTGTAAATTATTTGTTTATTACAAAATAAAAGTAATATATTCGTTGGACAAGTGTGAAATTGGTATTAATTGTGGATAAAGTTGTTTTTTTTATCATTTGTGGCCATCCGTATATGACAAACGGCGTCATTTGCTGCTGAGTGAAAACGAAAGTATGAAAGTCACAAATCTCCAATAAATATAGTATTTGTAAATATCAAAATCCTAAAATTATCCATTTTAATATTCTTTTCAGTAAAAAAAGTAATAATCTGTCTAAAAAATGTGCAACTCCATGAATTAAAAAAAAAAAAATAGGGTTTAAAAACCCCGGTAATTTTGTCTACAACATAATGAAAGTAATTCTATCACTTTTGGCCATCCATAAGTACATAACATCTCGCAATGTCTCACATGATAATGATAATTTTGTGTGTAAACAATACATCCAGCCGTAGAAAAAGAAAATTTCGTACTTGTATCGAAAGATAAAGAAGGGTTTATTTCCAAATTAGATAATTTAATCTTTAAATAAACTATTTTACTTTAAAACAACTTTTTATAAGTATAACTTTATTTTAGGGAGATTTTTAAACACGCTAAATGGAACGCGAACGCATGCATTTCTTAAAGAAAGCAAAAACCGGTGACGTCAACGATTCTATTGCAACGCTTGGGGGTCCCTACAACTGGTTAAAAAGTAAGGTTTTTTTTGTGTTTCTTAAAATTGAAAAAGATTTCTGTGTGTGTTTTGAGAGGGCTTTTTAGACATTGTCTTTTTTAATCAGTCGGGTAAGGGTTGGGGCCAAACAGAGACTCGTCTATCTCAACCGTATGCCCTAGGCCTCTGATCTGACGAGGTTTTCGTAACAAATGGTCTTCGCAGACCTCCCTAAAAAATTCTTCCAATCCGTATGCGTTTTCGGTGATCCAACGTCCATTCCTTTCATGTCGTCTGCCAGCTGACAGCTGATTGGCTAATCGCCTCGGCATTTCTCGGGTGTTTACGTTACATGTCCGAACGCTGCAGACACGAAGTTCCCGAAAACTAGTTCATATTGAATATGACATATTCGATATCAGTATTGAAAATAGGGATAGTCATTCGTGGCCCAATTCCATTCCCACAGCAGGAATATGTGACACAAGGTCGGAAAGTGAGGGAGGAGTAAAGCCAGCGCCCCTAAAGAAAGAGCACTCTGGCCTAGCAAAATAGACTGGGCAGCCCCGTCGGCATTCCCCGGTCAGCGCGCCTCAGGCAGCAAGCGATAAACTTACTCCTCCCCAAAGGGGGGGGGGGCAAGACCTGGGAGGCTGGACCTCCTAGAACTGCACAGGACAAACCCACAGACCGGCGGAATCAAGACCCGAAGCCCAAGACGATACCGGTCTATAGGGTGTAGTATTCATCGGAACAGATACTACACTTTGAAATATTTATTTGCAGAAAATACATATTTATATGGGTGGCACTTTTATCCCCCACCCAACGCGGCCCAGCCCCTGGCGCCAGCATTTTGGCTCACGTGACTCAATCGTAGTCACTTATGAACAGAATAGTCTTCCGTATTAACAATTAGCATGCATCCCACCCCAATACATTTTTTTGTTTATTAATTATTTACCTTACAAAATAGAATGAAGATTGATGGATTTTTGCCCACCACCGCCCAGCGCGGTGGTGGGCAAAAATCCATCAATCTTCATTCTATTTTGTAAGGTAAATAATTAATAAACAAAAAAAATGTATTGGGAGGGGGGATATATGCTAAGTGTTAATAACGAAGAATATTCTGTTCATAAGTGACTACGATTGAGTCAAAATGCTGGCGCCGGGGGCTGGGCGGCAGTGGGCGGCGGTGGGCAAAAATCCATCAATCTTCATTCTATTTTGTAAGGTAAATAATTAATAAACAAAAAAAAATGTATTGGGGGGGGGGGATATATGCTAAGTGTTACTAACGAAGAATATTCTGTTTATAAGTGACTACGATTGAGTCACGTGAGTCAAAATGCTGGCGCCGGGGGCTGGGCGGCCTGGGCGGGGGATAAAAGTGCTGCCGTATTTATATTCAAAACAAATTAGGCACAAGGCCATCAGATATTACACTTTGATCTTGGCCCACTTCACCTGGGAGTATCCTACCTTATTGTAATAGCGATTGTTTTTACATTAAATAAAGTAGGTGTTTTCAATTTTTAATCAGAAAAAAATATTGGTTACTTCCTATTTTAGTCACGTATATTATTACAAATTAAATGAGTGTTTGCAACTTTTTTAAGTTGAGATAAGTCATCTCCCTTGATATGAAAATTCGTTACTTTAGTAAACTAAACCGAATCTGTTTGTATGTGTTGAAATTTGGAGTATTTGCCGTGGGCTGCATTTTTTTTGGGGGGGGGGGGGGTGATTAGTTTGGCGGGAGACTGACCAGCAGCTGTCACCGTGGTTAAATTAATTTCGTTTTTGCATTCGCCTACTTTAGTGTCGTCCGCTTTTTTACATGTTTTTTTTTTTCACAGCTTTCAAATCGTAAACTTCTTGGCCATTTCCGGTCTGTTCCGTAAATCACAATTGCAAACATTCGTATCGATATGGGTGCTAGAAGCATCAAATATTGTTAACAAATATAATTAATGGAAAAAAATAATCAAAGAATCCCGATAAAGATTTAATTTTTAAAAAAAAAGGACTTACCTTTTTAAATTTCAATTGAATAAAGTTCGATAAATTTCGTCGTTTTTCTTTCTCGTCGGAAACAATGTAAGAATTTAAAAAAGAAAATCGGTGTTCACCGAAATTAGGTCCCTTCTTAATAAAGGGCCTAAATCTTGGCATCATCGGTATTGATATTTAACTACTTTTCGACTGATGCTCCCTTCAATCTTCTGCAGGTTTCTGGTTTATAGCGTAATCGAATATACACATAATTTCCTAATGTATGACTCTTATTTATTTGCTTCCCGACGAAAGCAAAGTTAAATATAAGGTAGGTGTTTTATGTGGAAGATAACCAGCTTCCCAAAAAGAGGTACTGGGTGGCACAAAAATTAAAAATGTCCCAGTCAAGAACGATTTCTCCTCCACTGACTGAGGACAGATACTACACTTTCTGTTATTTATTAGCAAATAATATAAAAATGCATTTGAACAAATTAGGCACAGAGCCATCAAACGTGTGATGAGGTGGAGGGGGGATCGGTAGTCATCCTCTGTCCATTCTACTCTTAGCTAGAATCATTGAAGGTCACCACAATACCACATTTACTCTAGGGAGTCATCCTACTTTGAATATCCACAATTTTTGTAAATATAATTTTATTTATATGTATATTGTTTTTAAGATAAATAAATAATTTATTTTAAAAACATAAAGAAATGCGTTGTCCAGGTTTTTCAAAATGTTTTTTTCAAAATATTCTCTGTATCATTGCCATTTCATCAACGCTCCCAAGTGTGGACTTTTCATTCTATATATATATATATATATATATATATATATAGATAAAGATGATTTATATATATATATATATATATGATTATACACTGAAGAGCTGTGATACAGCGAAACAGTCTGTCTGTGGATGACTATAATGATCGTTAATGATATCGCCTGCTACCACTTTAGCGTAATGTAAAACTATTTGTAAATAAAAAAAATAAAGCACTGTAAAGTAGCGGTTGTTATAAACGTGACTCCATGGCACCAATCTTATAAACGTGTAAATTAGCATCGAATGTTAATTATGCATAAGGTTGGAAACCCCCGCTCCCCTCACCACACGTCTCCTATCCGTTATGTTTTAATCTGGCCCGTGGGTTACATGTTAAGACTTTTCATTAAAACGATAAAAGGGAGAACAGCATGTAATCATGGTAGAGAAAGAACGGGACACATTTGAATCACAATTTATAAACATAAAATAAGAAATACCACACTTGTAAGAATTAACAAAAGGCGACATTATGCTAAAACTAACTTATTGTCGTCAAACTGTTGTAAAACCCTATCACTCCTAAATATCTTATCTCCAGTCTTTTTGTCTTAGTCACCGACAAGCCCTCAGCTCTGAACAATAGAAACGGACCACTCCTTGTTGATTGTCCACCCTATTTCCGATCGTCTTTTACGGCAGGCAACGTTTTATGGCAAAAAGTTAACGGTTTGTGACTCAGAGAGAAGACGACCAGTTGGGATTCAACCTGAACAGAGAGCGGATCGGGGCGGATTGGACTGATTAAGCGACGAGATTGTTATTGGGTCGGGCGGATCAAAGCTTCCAATATTTATGGGAAAAGCCGCAGAGTTTCAACCACTGGTAGCTGTCTTACAAAGAAAGCCAGGATACACCAGTTATCATCCTCGGAATTAGTTTCTTGGCCTACGATTACGCTGACAGAGTGGTATCAACATATGTTGGACTATATTTGGACGAAAATCATCAGGGTAGTTGGACAAATTTATTAGAACAACTGACTAACGAATACGGGGAATTTGTCTGTGTGGCTGATGTTGCTAGAGCCTTAGAGTCAAGCAGGAGAAAGAAATATCTCTGTCAGAGCCTGCCAGTAGAGTTTTAGGTTTGGCTAAATTAACCTATAAGGATGCTGTGCAAAGAGAGGGGGAGGCAGTTCAAACACAATTAGCCGAATATTATGCAGATTCAATAAACAATCAATTTGTGAGGGATGACACCGTGAAGGCCACCCCCACCTCACTGGCAGAGGCGTCCATCGTGGCCCAAACGTGTTTAAGGTTACACAATTGGCTAGTGGTCTCTATAACTCAGGTACATGGGGTGAAACAGACCAGAAGAGAAGACACAAGAAGGAAAAACGAGATTCATTTTGGAGTGCGCAGTCGACCAGCTTATGATGAGGGTCACTATTCTCAGGAAGTAGGCTAGGGTGATAATGTGCTGGGGATGTGGACGCCTTGGACATATGAGAAGAGAATGCGCCTGGGAGAGAAATGTCCGATCAGGAGAGAGAAGTTGGAGGAGAGATCAAGGAAACAGAATGGGGCCACCTAACAAGTGGTAGGGGTAGCCCATAGCTTTGCCTTATTTGGACAGGAATCCGATTTAACCAGCAAGGTGCATGTAGGTGGGAGGGGGGAAGTACAAGCGCTGTTCGACACAGGGGCCGCCATCTCAATGATTGGCTTAGGAGAGTTTTATAACTTAGGGTTCCAGAGAAATGAACTGGAGACTCTGAATCTACGAATAGTGCAGGCAGACAGGAGAGAAATCGAGGTGTCAGGTATGGTATATTTATCTGTACGAGTGGGGGTGGAAGACACTATGCAAAAACTTTATGTGGCTTCCACCATTTGCAAATCTATGATCTTGGATAGCATAACAAAGCACACATCGGTCTCAACCCGGCCCTATTGAGGGTTGGGGTGAAGAAATACCTCTAGGAGTGTGGGGAATAAAGGAGATAACGCTGCTGACCACCGAAGATCTCGTACTTCTTCCGCGCACAGGTATAGCCTGCAACGGAAGTCTATCCCCTGTGGATTCGCCTATTGTATGCAAACCCTGGTGTGCTAGTGGAAGTGAATAATCTGAAGTCTGAGCCTTTCAGATTATCCAGATCTCTTCGTCAGGGATGTCCGCTTTCACCAATCCTCTATGTGCTTGTGTCGGAGCCCTTCCTTCACAGGCTAAGGGTGAATCCGATCCTACATGGGATTACTTTGGCAGATGCTTGCACCATGTTAAAGTACTCTGCCATTGCCAAACAAAGAAATCAGAATGTATGAAACGATAACAGCGTCCCAAATTAACTGTTACAAGTTTGTGGGCTTGCACATTATTGCCTGAAAAGGTGTATACCTGCAGTTAGCTTTAAGCTGGACTGACGGGCCTTGCAAGCTACTCGGCATCTGTTTCGGTCCTAGTCTTCAGCTGGAGAAAAATTGGTCGGAAGTATTGAAAGCAATTCGGACCGTAGCTGGTCTGTGGATCCGTAGAAATATTTCGTTAAAGGGGGGAGCGGAGGTGTGTTGCTCTCACATTCATCCGATCATCCTATATTGTCTATCAGTGCTTCCACTCCTGTCGGATACGTTGCTTGAGATGCAGCAGACTCTTTTCAAGTTTTTGTGGCTTGGCAAGGCCCCTATGTTTTGTCGCATGATTTGTTATCTACATCCTTCTGAAGGCGGTCTGGGTATGGCAAGCATCGAGATTCAACGTCATACACTTCGGCTTTTTTATCTAGATCGAATGAGTTCACAAACTGAGGTAAACGGTGGCTTCTGGAAGAAGACACTAAGAAAGTTTTTCCGGCTTTAAAAAGTGTGCACTTAGATGAGGAGGAGGCACACAGGTTGCCCCGAGGTGAGTGCTCCTTTTATCGCGAATGTAGAGCCACTTTGAAGTTCTTCTTACGGGTGAATGAAAGCCTCTCTGACAACCTGCTTTTGTCCTGAAGGGCATTATATCAAGTTATGTTGAGGGGAACCGTTCAAGATGATAAGATTGAGAGGCTCACTTTGGCGAGGAGGGATCTATGCTCAATCTGACCTTGGGCGCTTGGGTCAAGAATATTCGATAATGATAAGGCATCTCTGGCCTGGCTGGTGATAAGAAATGCACTCTGCGTCGGCAAGAATCTTCATTCAGCTGGCTTGGTGAGTTCACCGACTTGTGTTAGATGAGGTGATGAAGACGAGACGGTGAGTCACGCTTTCTTTTATTGCTGCATCGTTGTGTCGCTGATTAGGCTTGTTGCAGATCTCATGTTTTGTATACTTAATGTATCGTCTTTTGACCTGGAACCTATCAATGTATTTAGCAACTGGGCTCTGACAAAAGATATGCCGAAACGTTTTGTGTTCCGAAGCATACTAGCCATTATGAGAGACGCTCTATGGAAAACTCATATAAAGGCAGTCTAGGGAGCTGAGACCTACACTTCTCTCGACCTTATTGCAATTTTCAAATATTACCTGAACGACCACCTTAAGGCCGAGAGGGTGAGACTCTCTTTGGCAGATTTTGGTGAAAGGTGGGTGAGAGGTGCACGACTGTGCAGAGTGACTGGAGCTAGATTGAAGTGGTATTTAGACATATCTTAAGAAAAGAGTATTGGATTACAAAAACGAACGTCGATTATGACCCATTTGGGCGCCTGGGTTTAAATGGTTCGATAATTATGAGGCATCACTCACCTGACTGATAATAAAAAATGCACTTTGGGTCGGCAAAAAACTTTACGCAGTGGGATTAACTGTAAGACCATGTTGTGTCTGATGTGGTGATTGGGAGGAAACAACCAGTTATGCTTTCTTTTCTCGCGCCATCGTTCGCCTTCTGTGTGAGTTAGTTAAAGGCTACACCGTTCGCATATTGAACGGACATTTCTTTGTTCTGGAGTCTTTTTCGACTTTGTAATAGGGTGCCGACCATGAAGTTGGAGGAACACTATGTGTTTCTTTGCTTATTGGCTGTTATGAGAGGCGTGATTTGGTCGACACGACAGAAGGAAGTTTACGGTGAAGAGAACTTCACTGTTCCCCAGCTTGTCCTCATTTTCAAACATCGCCTGAATATGTGTATCAGGCTGGAGAAGGTGAAACTCCCTCTGGCAAATTTCAGTGAAAGGCGAGTGAAAGTTGTGTGTTTGTGTCGAGTGAATAGATTTAATCTTGAGTTGTATTTAGACGTGTCTTAGATAGAATATTGGGTAGTCAAAACGAACACTGACCCTTTTATTTGACCTGGTTAGACAAGAGTAGGTTATGTTTTATTCCTTCCCCTTTGTTAATTAGCTAGTGTATGTAAGAAGCCATAGACCCTTTTATTTTTGTCCTTTCCCCTCCCGTTTTCTTTTCTCCACTTTTACTTTATAATTCCAGTTCCCGACCCCAATTAGATGACAGATTTGCTGTTTTGTCAGAGATGCAGGTTTGCTTTAGTATTTTCGAAAGAGGTGTAAGCAATAAAGCTTTCGAGACCTGCATCATATTTTTTTCAAGTGGCAAAACTACTTATGTACCACCTGCTTTAGTGGCAGGTTCTTATGCTAACACTGACATTTTTTTCATTGTATATATTTCATTCATTTGTATATAAAAATGTTATTCCCCAACTTTCCATTTCATGTTTATATTGTCATTTTTGGTTAATCATGGAGTGAATTTGTTTTGGTTATCGTGACGAGTTAAGTTAATTAATGTCAGTTAGGTTTACACTCTCCCCTAGCCCCCTTTTTCGGTCTTGTGCCACATTTTGTAATATTTATATTTTACAAATACATATTGACTGTATTCGACTGTATTATGTTAATCCGATTGGATTATCGGCAGTGCTATTGTTTTGTACAAGATATACGTTGAAATAAACCACCCTCTTTTAAAGACCTTACATTCTGGTTATTTTTGTTATTATAACTTCCAACCAAGTTATATCACAAATGCTGTAAAGACTATCACAGAAAGGTGAGGACTGGTCTATCAAAATGAATAGATCGTTCACTTCATGCGATTTGGAGTTGGATGGGCAGTAATTAAGGTTGAGCATCGCTAAGACATAGACACCTTGCAATAATTTATTCATAATAATATGGGTCTATAAGAAAAACATTATACAAATTAAGTATTTGATTTAAAATATTTGAATGTATTTTTTACCAGAAAAAAAAACTAGTTATCCCTTTTAAACATACCCACACCCAAAACTGATTTTCAAAAAATTAAGAAAATGGCCAGGATTTTGAAAGACCAAAAAAAGGTTATATGCTCTTAAAAAAGCTATCTGGTCTGGAAGTTGGTGATGATTTTAAAATCAATTAATATGCAGAACAGCTCCTTTACTCTATTTTGTCTTATTTCTTTTCACGACCAGGTTTTTCAGGCTGTTTATATGTAATTGCCAAAAAAGGTAGAATTTCTATTTTTGCGGGCGGGGACGGGGGATTAGCATATGATTAAAGACTCAAGCAATACCTTATTTTCTTCTAAAAATCGTGATTTATTTTAAGAAATCAAACTTTTTCTTCTGTAAAATTTCTTTTGGTCTTGATATTTCAAAATCCATCATGGCTGAATGCGAAGATATCTTCAAACATTTATTATCTACAGTAAAAATAGATTATTTTGATAAAAGTTTCGTTTGAAATTAAAAAAAAAAATGTTTATGCATTCATTTTTTTAAAATGTAATAACGAGTCACCACGTATAAAGTCCCAAAGGTCACTCTAGGATAAAGGTTAATAGGTTTGTCCGGAGGATTAATAACAGAGCCGAACTTGTAAACATTGGACTTGAGAACGACCATGTTGTAGTCAGTTGGGAAGCAAACCCATAGTATTGTGTTCCACAGACGGGAAGTTCTTAGAAAGAAACTTTTTTCATGGAAGTTCCGTTTAGTTTTGGATGCACAAAGAAAGAAAAGAAAATCATTTACAGTAGTTTTTGCTGTGAATGTTTTACAAGAGAACCATAGATTTGATCTCTTTCAAGCACCTACCATGAAAATAACGATAGAGTAGAGAAAGACTAGCAACAGCTTTTCTGTGAGAAAGAGGCTGTAATGAAAAGAAGAAGACATCCCCACTGGATTTCGAAGTCGGTTTTGTACATTGTCAAGGCAGGAAAGGATGCTCTGAGTGGCACCTCCATGGATGTGGCAACGGTACTCAATATTTGGGACGTATTTTACTTTTATACAGGTAGAGAATTGCGTCAGATAATTTCTAGAGCAGTAGAATGATCCAACCACTTTTCTGACGACCTTAGAAACAGATTTTATGTAAGTCTTCAATTTCAGGTCTAGAGTGAAGGTCAGTCCTAGAAGTTTATCAAGGTAGGGGATTCCTCAAGGAGTAAGCCATTCATTTCATTTGGGTCAAAGTGATGTGGTGAAAGGAGAGGAGCTTTGTTTTAGATGTATTAAAAGTAACCAGCCACCTTTTTCCCCATTGCAATACGTGCTGCAGGTTGGAAGAGAGAGAAACAGAGAGATCTTGATCATTAATGCTCTTCACAGTGGTGCCATAGATGGTTGTGGCATCTGCATAAATGTAAACAGATGATCATAAAATGTGATTTGGGAGATCATTGATATAGATCAGTTTACAGCCAAAGATCGGTTAATGTAAGAGTTAATACCTTTTTTCTCTATAACCTACGAAATAAAACAAACAATAGTTTTGCAGTATATATAGGCATAACTCATTAGGTAAAACTAATTCGAGCTCCCGGCACTTGCAATGTTTACATTGAGATTTACTTGCATTCAGTCAGTGTCGTATGATAGCGCAGGGGTAGGATCGCGAACTGTCAGCTCGACGGTTGAGTTTCAATCCTGGCTTGAGGCACTAACTGGTCTAACCACACTGATGAGCTGTGATACAGCGAAACAGTATGTATGTGGATGACTATATGAATATTCCTCCCTGGGTAGAGCTTATTTGTAAGAATATCGCCAACTGCCATTAGCTTTAAGGCATAGCTCATTAGGTGAATCTAATTCGAGCTCCCGGCACTTGCAATGTTTACATTGAGATATTACTTACAGTCAGTCAGTGTTGTATGATAGCGCAGGGGTAGGATCGCCAACCGTCAGCTTTCAATCCCGGCTTGATACAGCGAAACAGTCTGTATGTGGATGACATATATATATATATATATATATATATATATATATATATATATATATATATATATATATATATATCTTAGGTACACTTAATTACGACATGATCTTTTATTTACACTCTAAGAATTCAACAGAAACAACATTTTGTGTGCAATCATTTCTGAGACGATAGGGGTTGTTTTATTAATATCGAGTTTCTTCATCATCATAGGGTATAGACACCAACTTGGAAGCCAACAACCAGCATCAGGATCATAGAGTTGAACATTCTCAGTTAAACAGCTAATTAGAAAAGAGTACAAATCCGATTAAACGGTTATACAAAAGGATACTAAGGGGGGGGGGGCTGTTATTAGATTACAGGTAAGGAAAACACACCTCAAGGAAAAGGAAGAATTTTAAAAAAAGGAGAAATATATTATCATATACAGTGAGAAAGGTAGTTAATGGTTCAATTAACAATCTCTCTCTCTCTATATATATATATTATTTCTCTCTCTATATATATATATACAAATAAATAAATAACTTGAGACTAACAGAAGATAACACAAAGATCCAAAAGATGTTCCTTCTGTCTACAGCAAGTGCTCCACAATTTTTTGCTAGACATTACGGCAGCATTTTACCACTGCAACGACGACATCCAGCAGCAGCAGCAACAGTATTTTCCCATCGAATCCCTGCTGGACGGAATAACATTTTCAATACCACGACGATAGTCAGCAATCAGTCGCAACAGCTTTGACCTGACTGCCATTGCAATCGTCACAGCAATTACAACAGCTTGTTTCTACCCAAAAACTAACTGTAGCTCGAATCATCATCATCATCATCATCATCATCATCATCATCACCATCATCTGTAGCTTGTTCTCCAGCAAGCCAAAGTTCTGCAGCATCTACGTCAAAAGCAACAGCTCCCAGCGAAAAGACAAAAGGACACTTTAGCAAGGATAACCATCACCACCATTCTACGGTAACGATCCATCATCTTTCCTGTCGACTTACTGAATCAGGAACTCATTTCCTAACCGACACATATTTACTTCTTTGAATTAGATGCTATCTTTATATTTTGATGAACACCCGTTTTTGTTTTCCTTTCTTTGTCATTACCGTATTTTGTGTCTGTGTCTTTTTTCTTAGTTGGCTCCTGCAACATTCGAAAGGATATACGTCTTGCCCTTGATACAACCAGGCTGGCCAGTGATGACAGTGATGGATCATCTGATAGCTAAACCAGTGTGAACCTGAAGACTAAATTGCCGAGATAATGGCTGCACACAGTAAGTGTACCTTCAAACGAATGTCCACAACAAGAGGCCAAATACATCCTGCAGTTTGTGAGGATAATGGGATCATACCCACCTTCTTCTTCTTCAATTGCAGCAAAGTCGCTTCCTACTTCTTTTGCAGTTCCCCCCTCACAATAAAACCCTCAAACAACTAGAACTAGCAACAACCCCTACAAACAAAGACCGAAAGTATAATAAATAAAAAGTAAATAAATACAATTTATCGCCCTCCGTTCTCAATCTGGACGACCAAAAAAAAAATTGTAACAGTCACATTTTTGATGGACAATTTTCTTTTTATGTAAGCTAATGTTTCTATGTGGAGTGATTGATCTATTATCCAATGAAAACAGTTTGTCGTATGCACTTCCCTGGGGGTGCTTATACATTTCCCCCCTGCATCGAAGGCAGTTGGATTTAAGATACCAATCAAAGCGACTCACTCAATCATAAACTCTTCTTAACAGTGACATATTTATTTTGATTTTAAAAATAAATGTCATCTTTACATTTTCCTGCACCCACGAGTTAGTTTTTCCTTCATTGTCATTGCCATGTTTCTCATGTCTGTGTCTCCTTTCTTAGTTGTAAAGCCGATCACCAGCATCGACCCCTGCAACAGAAACATTCATTCTCAGACTTTTACTTTGCATAGCTTTGCTCCAAACTTGTAAACCTCCTATTGTTTAACGGGAAAACACTTGTAATGATGGGAGTTGATGCAATGTCCATTATGTAGGCCTCGTTCCGTTAGAAGAAAAAGAGGTCTCCGTTACCTTGATTACATTTTTAAATCAATTTTATTCATGCATAGTGTAGCAGCCATCATGCAGGTCCACAGGAAAAACGAGTGAGGATTGTGCTGTGTATTGTCCATTGGGGATTGAACCCAGAGTGTTCCAATTACAAAGTGGAAACTTGTAACTTTTGTCACACGATGAGAGTACACGTTTGCAAATGAGCATTGTTTTGCATGGGCTAATTCTCATTGTCATAAAAAAAGTAGACGCTTTGCTCCGGGGAGCGGATGAGAAAGGTTGATCTTGTGACTACGTCAGCTGCTGAGAAAGAAAGAGAAAAAAGAAATTCAATTTTTGACTAGACGTTTGGTTGTGAACACCACGTGATTCATATGCGTGTTGGACTGTTGTTAGTGAAAAGAATAGAAAGAATAATTCGGCGTCCCATTTAGACTCAGTGGTAGAGCATTCTTTCAACTCTTAGTAATGAACACAATACATTTCATTTCAGTTTATTAACTCTTCGTTACCCATAGTTTCACCAACAAATAGGGACTGTAGAACAGAATGACAATGTTTTATTCAAACATTTAAAACAACTTTATTGGCAATCTTCATTGATATGTACAGGAAAGAAATAAGGAAAGTTTGTTGGCAGACAAAAGTCTACGAGCAGTTTATCTTCGAGTGAAGATAGCCGGTGCTTGGGAATCTAATGGAAAAAGGCAGGAGAGAGGATAATATATCCAGAAGTCTGGACGAGGAAAAAGGTTTGAAAGTTCATATAAGAAGAATGTTCTATAAAAAAAGTCTGTTTGTTGTTTAAAGGAAGACCGAGTTCATGTGTGTTTGATTTTACTTCAATCGAAGTTCTCAGAAATCAAGGGGCCCCTTTCTGTGGCTAACAATTTATCTCTATATGAGATACATAGATATTCGAGTGTTCCATTAAAGTTCTCCTTTACTTGTCAAACGTTGAGTTTGCAAAGAAGTTAAGAACATTAATTTATCTCTCTTCAATTGACCAGATAACTATGTTATAGTATAGCTTTCTTGTGGTCTCTTGGTCTAACCGGATTCCAGGACAAGAATTCATCTAGTCTGGTGGAGTATCCAGCGAAGTGCTGTTACTAGAGATAATATAACCTGGAGAAAGTGCACCATTCATCGTATGAGTCAGTGTATAGGTGTGTCGAGGGGATCTTATTTGGGTTTCGAATACTATGTTATTTTGAATATTTGGTCAGGGTTTACTTGTAGGGTGAAGTAGCTTGTCCTTACAAACCCTTGTACAGAGAGACCGAAGACACTCGAGGATACTGTCTAGTAGGTAATTAAACTCCCCTTGTATGTATGCATGTGTATGTGTGTTATAATGGTATCAGCCCATGTGCGATTGTCTGGTCGACATGTTGAATCCCTGAGTCTTGCAATTTGGGGGTTGAAAGAAGCTACATGCATGAGTCAGATAGCTGTGTCGTCTCATGGCATAAAGAGTTTAGTTTTTTATTGAGAGGTTATGTAGTTAGTTGGATAGGAAGAATGTCAAGATGAAGAACGTAACTTGGTAGAGTTAGTTGTATCTGGCCGCATCTGACTGAAATAGAATATTGAACAAGAAAAAGGGTCACCATATTCCGTAAATAACACCACATCTCCACAACTAAATATGTATCAACTTTTATTCAAGGAAAACTAGAAGACAACAAACATTGTTCAGTAGGCTGGCTCCTGTCGATAAACGAATGCTGGGAGTTCCATTCTAGACAGCAACTCAGCTAAATCGAGAGCATCCTATCAAGAGCCGATCGAAACAAGAACTGATTTGAATTGTCTTTTTGGTTGCAAGACACGTTTACACATATTAATCTTGTATCTGCAAGAACGTATCATAACACCCACACAGTTAACAGTTCAGGCCTGAGTGCGTGAGCGCAAAGCAAAACCACAGCTTAATCTAATGCATGATACTGTGCGTACATTTAAACAAAATAGGTCCCTCATGTAAATGCTACAAGAGGAAGAATCGCAGTTGGTACTCCTTTTTATCAACCCTGGAACCGGTCTCTGCTCTCATGAGGGATTGCTTTTGATTGGGCAATCCAGAAACGAAGTTAATTCTTTGCATCCAGCTTAGAAGTCCCGCAGAGATTCAAACTATTGTCAATGGCGGATTGTTGCAGCCCCTGGTTCCATTGCCGTTTGTAGTAAAGTAAACAGGGCCCAGAAAGAGCTATGTAGCCTGAAATACAAAAGAATGCTGAGTCAGTGGGTGCACATGCATCTGTACCATTGGTTTGGTCTTGACTAGCCTTGTTTAGCACATGTCTAGTCTTTGTTTGGGTCGACAATGGAACATAGCCATTTTTCAGCTTCACATCTACAGTTTGAACTAGTTAAAAAGTGGGGAAAAAGTATACAACAGTTCAGCGGAAGTGCCTCCCACACAAAATGTCTTGATTGTATAATATACAAATCACTCCGTGTGTGAAAACAAACTTGCGCAAAAAAAAATAGATCATAAACATATAACTGCCACACACTAAATCATCAGCATAAAGCATTTTTTTCAAACATACTGTACAAAAGTTAATCTAATAGCTCAATAGTGTATATAATACGACGAGAGCTCCTAATGTAATATAATAATAATTATTCAGAAAACATTCCAGATTTCATCCAATAACACTTTATTATCAGACAATTGTTTCTGCCCATTTCATAAATATATATTTTTCTCATATACAAAATATCCTAAACACTTACGAAAAGGCTTTATTAGTGTACAGTCACCTGAATATGAGTAAAAAAAAAAAAAAAGATATATAAATTAAATGAATACGGAAACATTGATTTCCTTTGGCCTGATTGTGGTGAATGTAAGTTGATGAAGCCTTTTCGAAAGTCCCTCCCATGCAAAGTGTTCTGATTGTATAATGTACCAATCACTCCGCGTGTGAAGACAAACTTGCACAAAAGAAAATAGATCGTAAACATAACTGCTAACAGCATGAAGCATCTCCTTTAAACAACCTGTACAAAACTTCTAAGACAGATGAAAAGCAACTCAAATACTTATCCAATTAATATATTTTTTAAATTTAAAACCTGAGTTAGTATTTTAATGCAATAGTTTGCTATCAAAACTACTTTCTTAGATGACTAGCATATAATTTATAGGAGGTTACAATCAAATAAGGTTGGGAAACACTACTGTAGACTTTTCAAACATGAAACCTGTTCCATTTTTCATTTGTATACATTCATTGTCTTTAAGCAGAGTGTACAAGCCAAATTATCAGCAGCCGCGTTCATGTGACCAACAATAGTTAACTTATGCTGGGAGGGTGAGAAAAAAGGAACACAAAGGACTTTCCCAGCTCGTTTTACTGAAATTGAAAGCATACAAGATTATTTCTATGATATATATCTTATATACGTACTAGCAGAGCTACCCGGCATTGCTCAGGGCCATAAAAACACAT
Source organism: Sepiola atlantica (assembly GCA_963556195.1). Taxonomy (NCBI): domain Eukaryota; kingdom Metazoa; phylum Mollusca; class Cephalopoda; order Sepiida; family Sepiolidae; genus Sepiola; species Sepiola atlantica. Next base: position 107,646,112 of record OY744525.1, read on the forward strand.
AATAGAAGAAAAATCGCGTGTGTAACATCTTTATATTCAAACTTCTATTTCTCTCCCTCTCTCTATAGCCGTTCCTTTTCTCTCTCCTGGTCGCCCCATTTCACCGCTACTTTCTCATTTTGCCTTTTGCAAAAGCTGTTTCTTCAGCAGCATTCCTCTTCTGTTGCCCAGGCAAAAGTATGACATATTTCTATAAAAAAGTAGCACCTCTGTCTGCACCTTCTGCACCTTCTACTAATCTCCGCACCGATGTGCATACTGTATATGTACCTGTTGCCGTCCCAGTGCGCATACTATATATGTACCTATCTGTGCCTCGGTGCACATACTATCTACGTACCTACCTCTCGAGCACTGGCTTTTCAACCCCCACTTTCCGACCCGACCTTGGGTCACATCTTACTTGTGGGAGTAGGATAAAACTGGCCTTGTGCCTAACTCCTGGAGAGGAGTAAATAATACTATCTACGTACCTATAGTTGCCCCAGTGCGCATACTATATACGTGTGTGTGTGGGGGGGGGATGCGTGTGTGTATTTCTCGCTTTTACGGAACTTTGAAAATTATTGTTTAATCTATTTACAATTAATCTATTATTTATTAAAAACAAGATGCAATCCTGTGAAATAAAACAAAATTTTATGATCCCTTTAAAAAATTATTTAATTGCAAAATTAAATCCATCCCAATGCATTTGTGTTTCTTGAGAAAAAAAAAAAGAAGAATAGTAAATTTGTAGATTAACACTCTCTGCTACCCCCTCCACACGACTAAAATAAATAGATTGTAGTTTATTTAGGCGAATACGCCCTGGGAAACTTGTCGGGAATAAGAAAAGAAAACAAACAAACAAAAAACTATTTTAGTATTTAGAGTGGGGAATCAGTTTCGTATATAAAATTAACATAAAATGATCCTCTATTTCTGTATCATACTAGCTTTTTACGACAGATAACCACATTTCTTTCCACAAAATCTAAGTTTTATTTATTTATCATTTTTACTTTTGATTAAGCCCCAAACAAGGCACATTGCCACTGAGAAGTAAGGGCCTACTGTGATTAGGGATAAGAATTATAAGGGGCATATTAAGTGGGGAGTTGGGCAGCAAGATGTTTTCCATATTACATTTAAATTCCTGCATATTGATACAGTTTGGGAAACAGGGAGCAGGGAGGGAATTCCAAAGGTAAGCAGTCTAAGGAGCTATTAGAGTAGAAAGTTCTCCAGCATCTGGGGACTTCTACAGTGAAGGGGTGGGATTTTGCGGCTAGTCGGGTTTGTCGGGGGTATTTACATTGAAGGGTAGCCATTTCGTTAGAGCACATCCCGTGGAAGTACTTGTAACACAAGCTCAGGGATGCACTGTAGCTTGGCAGACAGTTTTGGACCTGTTAGGTTAGAGACTCTTATGTTACCCTGTCCAAGAAGGAGAGTAGTGGTTGGTGCACCAGCCCAGTTGAGGTAACAATATTCCATGCACGGCGAATGGTAGCTTTATAGAGATATAGGATACTGGCAGGTGTGAGAAGTTTACTAGCCCGGTCAAGAGAACCCACCTTCTTTGCAGCAGACTTGGCATGATCTTCAAGTATTTATTCCAATTCATGTTGCCTGTGAATGTTAGAACAACGAGTTTGAACGTTAGATTTTCAGGAAGGGTGCAATCAGCCATGGCAATCGGTGGTTCGTAAGGTGGTTCTGTTGAAACTTTCTAGTGACTTGTTGTCCCTTGCAACTCTTTTATGAGCAATAATGAAGATATATAGAAATTGGACGAAGTTCATTTCTAATATTACAAACAACTTTATTGATCATTTTCGGTAACATGTGAATAAAAAAAAGAAATGAAAGCGGAGGTTAGTGTTAGTGAATGAATACATCCATGAGGATGGACGAAGAGGAAGGTTAGAAAGTCCATGCGGGGTTAAATAAATGTCCTGTTACAAGGGTAGAGCGTAAAGGTCATATATGAAGGATATGTGTCCGTACACAGCTGTGGAAGTCAGGTGATATCCTGTTTGTAATAAAAGAGAAAGAGTTCACCTATGAAGAATGTTTATGTCTGTACACAGGTGTGTAAGTCCGGCCGTGGGGAAGTAGTTATGTGTGTGTGTGTTATATTATGTCCATGTGGGCGGCGGTCGAAGTAGCCATGTTGAATTCTAAGATATTTTTGTCAAAGTTGAACCCCGGGCCAGAGGACCCGGGAAATTTCTGTTGTGTCCCAAGAGAGAAGTTGGGGATAGGTAGGAGCGCCATGGAATGAGTCAGTTCACTGTAAGTTCTCCATTCCCTTTCATCAACCTTTGTCAGGTGCTCAGCTCGCACGAGAGATTGCCTTTGATTAGGTAAGCCAGAAAGGAAGTTAAATACTTGCACTAATGAGTGCCAAGTTTAGAAATTAAGCACAGATTAAAAATCGTAATGGCGGCAACTGGTGTCGCTGCTGCTGTTGCTTGTACCTCACCTACAGATCCTCAGTCACAAGTTTATCCGTAGTTGCTACTTTAGTGTTCATCTCTCTCACCATGGTCCACATTGCTTTGCCTGGATCTTACCATGCTTCTTTTTTAAAGTTTCTTCACAATTTACCTTGTGCAAACACAGTCAAAACGCTTGATATGATCCTTCCTGCTAGCCACTGATTTCAAATCTCCGTTGCAATTCTTCAACTTAAATATTACGGATTTCAAGTTATTCAAGGAGCATTGAGTTGCAGCTAAGATTGAAGAATTATTTTATCCAGGACAAATAATCATGATGCACATTACTCTTTTCCAATATTCTGGTGCTTTCAGTCGTCTCTGGTTTCCAGCCCCCAAACCCACCCACGAATAGTACACAGAAACAGCTATTATTGCTCTAAATTGCTAGTAAATATTTAAAATGGCTCTTAAATGTCTAGAAAAGAGTGCCGTGTCATCAGCAAATATACTCATCTCGGAGTTGGCTAGAATGACCCATAAATTAGAGATCATTTTACATCAAATTTATATGTGAAACTGATGCCCCGCTCTAAATTCTAAAATATTTATTTTTTCCACAATCTTTATTTAGGTGTTCACATGTAATCGTTTGATAAAAGTAGAATCTCATTATTGGAGTTTGTGGGTTGGGGATTTAACAGAGGGTGTTAATCTACAATAATACAAAAAGACCAAATTACACTGTGACCATATAGAATTTGAAAGGAATTTTGAAGCATTTAAACTGTCTAATCGATAGTCATTTGTATTGGTTTAAAAATTCTGAGCAAATCCTCATGTATTGAAAGTTTTAGTAGCTATTTACACACATAAATTTGTTTTATAGAGATTAAAACCAATTTACCATAACAAAAATATTTATAGTTTTATTAATTTATTAGTTTGTTACGGTTTTTACGCATGATATTACGAGCCGCAAGGTTGTAGTTGCATATAAAGTCTGGGAAGGTTTGGCCCAGAAAACACAAAGGAATCAAACAGAAACAACGCTGTCACTCTCACTCTATTGATTTGTGGTTCTGTGCCTGACACACACATATATTCTGATGCTTTCAGTCGTCCCTGGTCTCCAGCTCCCAAACCAACGAATAATGCACAAAAACAGCTATTATCTGTTGCACCATATTGCTAGTAAATACTTCAAATGGTTCTAAAATGAAAGAATATTAAAAAAATTATCAAAGTTGTTCCAAACACCATGTTTATTCTGAAACTACATTATCCTGGTTACTTGGACACTTATATTTCATGTTGATCAACGAAAGAACAATATTATTGTGATGTCTGTGAAAAATGGTGGGATAATTCTACCGCTGCAGAAGATATCTCACTCCTGGCGCAATCCTCTACCTGTATAAAAGCCAAATATGCTCTAAGATGGAGTACTGGTGCCACATCTGGGAAGTTGCTGCTCAGAGCACCCTTTTCTTGATTTGACAGAGTACAAAACCGACTTCGAAATCTAGTGGGTAATGTCCTTTTCTCCTCCCTACTATCTCTTTCTCACAGAAGAGACATTGCTAGTCTTTCTCTACTCTATCGTTATTTTCATGGAAGGTACTCGATTGAGCTTCAATCTATGGTTCCCACTTGCAAAACATTCACAAAAAACTCATCTAGCTACAACCATTGTCAATAATTTCCCTCTCTCTGCCTACAACTAAGCAAAACTTCCATGAGCAAAGTTTCTTTCTAAGAGCTATCAGTCTGTCAGACACAATACCACAGGGCTGCTTGCACGCTGACTACATCACGCAATTCTCTACCTGTCTAAGAGTAAAATACATCCAAAATATGGAGCACTGTTGCCACATCTATGAAGGTGCCACTCAGAGCATCCTTTCCTGCCTTGACAATGTACAAAACCGACTTCGAAATCTAGTGAGCGATGTCCTCTTCTTTTTATTACAGCCTCTTTCTCACAGAAAAGATGTTGCTAGTCTTTCTCTACTCTATCGTTATTTTCATGGTAGGTGCTTGAAAGAGATCAAATCTATGGTTCTCTTGTAAAACATTCACAGCAAAAACTACTGTAAATAATTTTCCTTTCTTTCTTTGGGCATCCAAAACTAAACGGAACTTCTATGAGAAAAGTTTCTTTCTAAGAACTATCAGTCTGTGGAACACAATACTATGGGTTTGCTTCCCAACTGACTACAACATGGTCGTTCTCAAGTCCAATGTTTACAAGTTCGGCCCAGTTACCAATCCTCCGGACAAACTCATTGACCTTTATCCTAGAGTGACCTTTGGGACTTTATGCGTGGTGACTCGTTATTACATTTTAAAAAAATGAATGCATAAACATTTTATTTTTAAATTTAAAACGAAACTTTAATCTAAATAATCTATTTTTACTGTAGATAATAAATGTTTGAAGATATCTTCACATTCAGCCATGATAGATTTTGAAATATCAAGACCAAAAGAAATTTTACAGAGAAAAAAGTTTGATTTCTTAACATAAATCATGATTTTTAGAAGAAAATAAGGTATTGTTTGAGTCCTTAACCGTATGCTACCCCCCCCCCCCCGCAAAAATAGAAATTCTACTATTCTACTATTCTACCACAGAACTGCATGCACGCTGACCACATCATGGTCGTTTTCAAGTCCAATGTAAACAAATTCTCGTTGAGCTGTTCTCTTAAATAATTAAATTTTTCCCAATTTCCACCGTCATCACCAATCATCACGGTGTTGTCTCAACGTCCACCTAACACTCATTAACCCTTATCCTCGGATGGCCTTTCGGTCTTGATAAGTAGTGATTCTTTAGTAAAAAAAGCAAACAGCAAACAAAATATCAGACATGCACAAAATTGAAATTCAATTTCTCTTTATCTTTATTTATTTATAATTATCGATTTCTATAAATTATCGAAATGACAAAATAAGACAATAAATGTTAATAAGTCGTTCAGGACTTTAAAAAAAATGTAAACCTATAACCATTTCATGTTTCTTTCTTTCTTTATTACATTTTATTTAATTTATATTAAATTTATTTTTAGTTTAATAAATTTTATGTTATTTGTTTAAATTTTAACCTACGATTACTTACATTTTCTTTATTAATTTATTTTAATTTATTTAATTTTATATATTTTTAATTTTAACCTATGACAGGTTTCTGTTTCTAAATTAACTTTTATTTAATTTATTTTTCATTTAACTAATTTTATTTATTTTTTATTTTAACCCATGACAAGTATCTGTCTTTATTTATTTTTAATTTTAACTTATTGCAAGGTTCTGTTTTAATCTATTAAATTTATTTTATTCACTTTTAATTTAGTTCATTTTATATATTATTAACACAACAATTTTCTGTGATTTTTTTATTTTCTAATTTATTAGTTAAAGTAATTTATTTTTATTTTGTCACTTATTCATGTATATTTAGTTAAGTTTTATACATTAAAGTTTTAATGTATTAAATTTTATTTTATTTATTTTTAATTTAAATCTATAACCTGTCTCTGTGTCTTTATTAATTTTCGCAAATTTATTTTTAATCTATTAAATTATATTTAATTTATTTTTTTTAAATTTTAATTATTTTCAATAAAAACCTAAGTTTTTGATTCCTTCTTAAATTTTATTAAAGTTATTTTTAATTTAATTAAGTAATTCAATTAATATATTTAGTTTTTAATTTTACCCTATGTCAATTTTCTGTTAAAATTTTTTTATGAAATTAATTTTGATTTTTATTAATTTTACTTATTTGTAATGTTATCCTATGAATAGTTTCTGTCTCTCTATTAAATTTTATTGAAACTATTTTAATTTGACTAATTTTTAATTTAACTTATGACATATTTCTGTCTCTCCATTGATTTTTTTCATTTTTTCATTTTCATTTTTTTTATTTATTTGATTTATTGATTTTATTAAATTTTAACCTAGTTCTGTGTTTTTCTTTAGTTATTCGATTTATTTTTAAGTTATTAGATTAATTTATTTTTAATTTTAATCTATGACAAATTTCTGACTCGTTATTCATGTTTTTTATTTGTTCGATTTGTATTTTATTGATTTTTTATTTCTTAACCTATGATAATCTTTTATTTTAACTAATTTTATTACAACCTATGATTATTTCTGTTTCTTTTATTTGGAGTAATTTTATTACATTCATTTTTATTTTAAACCTATGACAATTTTTGTTTCTTTTATTTTAACTAATTCTATTATATTTATTTTTAACCTATGACAATTTCTGTTTTTTTTTTATTTTAAGTAATTTTATTACATTCATATTTATTTTTAACTTATGTTAACTTCTGTTTTTAATTAATCTTATTGACGTGAAGCAAGACCAGATCCAGAACATTCGATCAGACACTCTACTTAAGAAATTAGCGATCCCAAAACTTGATGTTCTACCAAGGATAATTTGTCTTCGTTGGTTCGGGCATGTTGTAAGAAGCAAGGGGTGTATCTGCACTTGAAGAGACTTAAGACTGGATAGCAAAAAGAAATCTGGGCGTCCTAAAAAGACAATGAAAGACACCATTAGACCATTATTATATCTGATATTCATAAACGACCTCCCTGATGAAATTGTGTCAGAGATGGGTATATGTACTGATGGCACCATGCTTTATACCAGACATGTGGGAAAAACGAATGCCCACATATCCAAGGCAATGTCTCAAACATTAGAAAATGACCTCCAGTCTGTAGTGGAATGGGGACGTAAATTAATGGTGACATTTAATGCTAAGACAAAGCTTCTTTCCATTAACAATTACAAGAAATTTTCTCAGCCACCGATTGCCATGACTAACAACACCTCTGCCTTAGAGTTCATCATTCAAACTCCCTGGCCTGACATTCACAAGCAACATTACTTAGAACAAATACATAAAAGACATTGCCAAGACTGCTGCAAGGAAGGTGGGGCCCCTCTTCCGCTCTAGAAAACTACTCACACCTGACAGTATCATATATCTCTACAAAGCCACCATTCGCCTATGCATGGAGTATTGTTGCCACATCTGGGCTGGTGCATCAACCACTAGTCTTTCCCTCTATTAGACAAGGTCCAAAAAAGATATATCTAATAGATTAAACCCCTGTCTCATCACCACAATGTTGCATTCATGTGCTTGTTTTACAAGCATTTTAATGAAATGTGCTCTGCCAGCTCGTGACCCCCCCCCCGTCATAAATACTACTAACCCGACAAGCAGCAAAATCCCACCCCATTCACTGTAGAGGTCCCCAGATGCCGGAAAGCTTTCTACTCTAATAGTTTTTTTTCTCCCTTGAACGGCTAGACTTTGGAATTCTATCCCTGTTTCCTGTTTCCCTGACTGTACTAACATGCAGAAATTCAAATGTAATGCGAACAGACATCTCGCTGCTCAACTCCCTACTTAGAGTGTCCCTCTAGGCATGGTCCCTAATAATAGCCCCTTACGTCCAAGTGGCAATGTGCCTTGTTTGGGTTGAACAAGAGTTAAAAAAAAAAATGTAAACAATGGCAAATCGACATAGTCAATCCCCATAATCGTGATCACTGGAGACTTAGCATAAGGTCAGCCAGACAGTGCCGAACCTCTTGTTGAAGGCAACAGAGACGATAAACCTGGATAGTGAGTGTGAGTGTGAGTGAAGTTATTTTAAATTATGGCAAACTGTTTTTTTTATTTAATCTATTTAGTCTATTTAAAATTTTAACCTATGAAAAGTTTCTGTTTATTTATTTTTAATTTTAATTTTAAAAAAATCTTATTTTAATTAATTTTATTTATTTTTAATTTTGACAGTTGACAAGTTTCACTTTATTTAATGTAAAACGTGTAATAGCGTAAATATCAAAGATAATTTTTTAAAATCCTATTTAATAACGAAATTAATTTCGGTGTTTCTCTAAATAAGTCAGCCATTTTAATCTTTTCTCAATAATTGGAAAAAAGAAAGAATGAATTACTTTTTTAACCCTTTGAAATCTGAAAGGAATTTGGAAGCATTTAAACTATTAAATAGAAAATTTGGCTTTAAAATTCTGAACAAATCGCCATTCTTCTCTTCTCACAAGACTTTCCAAGTCTTTCTTAGTCTATCGTTATTTTCATGGTAAGTGATCGAATAAGCTTAAATCTCTGACCCCCCCCCCCCCCGCCTTGAAAACATTCACAGCTGAAACAAGTCTAACTACAACTGGAAATAATTTTCCTTATTTTCTACGTGTACCTAAAGCTAAACGGAGTTCCATTAGCAAAGTCTTGTTCCAAGAACTACCTCTCTGTGGAACACAATACCACAGGAAAGCTTTCCAGCTGACTACAACATAGTCATTTTCATGTTTAATGGCAACAAATTCTTGTAAACAAATTCTTGTCGTCCTCATAAATAATCAAATTTTTACCAGTTTCAACCATCGTCTCAAATCCTCAAGATGTTTGTCTCATTGTTCATTTGACAAATCCCTTAACCCTTACCCCCAAACGGCGTTTGGGCCTTGAGCAGTGGTGACCGATTTGTAAAAATAAAACGAAAAGATTAATAGAGATTAAAACACTATTGCCGTAACTAAAATTAGTGATAGTTTTATAACAATCTGTTTCAATTGATAATTTGTAGCAGTTACAATCTATTTTAATTTGCACTAGCTTATTCTCACTCGTGGAGTGATTGATACATTATCTGGTAAGAACACTTTTGCATGGGAGGCACTTGCATTTTTCCACTCTTTTTAAACAGTCAGTGTTTTTATGTAAAGTTGACAAGGCAACATATCCATGTTTCGCCCCTAAGCCCCGACTTTGGCTAAGCGAGATGAAAGACCTTGACTCAATCGCACGTATCATCTACCGACTCAACAGAATTTTGTATTCTTGTCTATGTAACTCTTTTCAGACCATGCATGTTGTGTTGATCGAACTGCGTGAATAAAATTGATCAAAATTTTAATTGAACAAATGTGTCCTAATAACCAAGGAAAAAAATTCAGAAAAGTTGTTTTCTTGTCAGAAGGTTTGATTTGTTTTTTCCTTTTTACAAGTCGGGAGTCACTAATTTTATAGGAGTCTATCTTAGCATGGCCTGTAAGACAAACTCCTATTATATTATGTAACAAAACGGACGTCAAACAAAAGGAAAACAAAGCCCTTCTATAAACAATAATGATATATTTATTTGAGTGACATACACCTTTGGGTGTAGCTAGCCGAAAGTTTTTACAGTGAAAAAAAAAAGAAATCAAAGTAAGAAAGGTAGGTTAGCTGCCGAAAGTCTTCTTTGAGCAATATATCTTCAGTGAAGATAGCTTTGCTCCATGTCAGTGACAGAGGTAGGAGAGAAGAGACATCTTTTTTTCGTTGGTTCCAGGAAACTCCCTGACTGCAATTCCCAAAGGAGCTGGAAGTAGTCCTTCTAGGGTTCGGTTGAAATTAATGTACCTTGGAAGCCGATTGATTATCGTGTGACCAAACTACCTCACAGGGGCTGCTCTTCACACGAAGAAAGAGATGTAAATATTTATGACTGCTACAAAACTATCGTAATCGATTTTTCTTTCTACCCAGCAAGGCCTAGAGGATGGATATATTTGCAACAAACCTTTCCTCATATCATTCACGACTTATCATTCCATAAAAATTTAACGACCAAACCATGCTGCAACAAGTAAATATAACTTTCAAACTCCTACTTGATCATCATTAAGTTGTGCTAGTGTCACAACTTTTAAATCTCTGATGCGATACTATATAAAAATAATAATAATTTAGGTGAAAGTGTAGTATAATTAACAGCATGAAAAGGAGAAAATGAAAACAAATATACAACAAATAACTTCTACCAAACCCAAGAAAATTTCCTTTTCTACCTACCTTTTTTAATTAAAAAAAATATATATTCACCTAAAAAAAAGAAGAAAAAAAAAGCACATTGCCATTGGGACATAAGAGGCTACTGTGAATTAAGAGCAAGATTAATAGGGTCATCCAAATTGGGGAGTTGTGCAGGGAAATGTTTGTTAACATTACATTTAAATTTCTGCATGTTGGGACAGTCGGGGAAACAGGAGTAGAGAGGGAATTCCAAAGGCAAGCAGATTGAGACAAGAAGACATTAGAGAAAGAAAGCTTTCTGACATCTGGGGACCTCTACAGTGAAGGGGCGGGGTTTTGTTGATTATCGCTGGTATTTATGTTAAGGGTGCAGAAGTGCAGCAAGTTTATTGGAACACATTCCATTAAAGTACTGGTAGAACAAGCACAAGGATGCCCCATTGTGGCGATGAGACAGGGGCTAGAGCTTGGTAGACACTGAGGGACCTATTACATTAGAGGCTGTTTTTTTAACCCTGTCTAGGAGGGAGAAAATAGCGGTTGATGCACCATCGCAGAGGTGGCAAAACTACTCCATGCATATACCACCTGTATAAGTTTCAAGCGTGGATACTGATTGTAAAATTTATTATCTATGAATTTGTTATCATCACTTTTAATCTATCGTAAGAGTCATATTCCAAAATGTCACTCGAGTTTTTAGGGAGCTAGTTACTAATTCAAGGCTTAAAGGAAAGTTAAAAAAAAAACAAGCAGAAAAAGTTAGTGCAACTGTATGGCTAAGTCCGGGTTAGTTTCCAGTTGGATTAGGGTAAGTTTTTTTATTATCTTTTAAGTCATTCATAGATAATAAATGTTACAATCAGTATTGACACTTGAAACTTATACAAGGTAGGTAGAAAAGTAAATTTTATTGCGTTTGGTTATTTGTTGCATATTTGTTTTTTAAATTTTTTTTGGCCTATAGACTTTTCCATGATTTAATAATATAAAAATTATACATTATTTTTAAATGAGGATAAATAATTTGTATTATTTGAATTATTCGGACTACTGTTCTCATCTTGAGTGTTATTCTCACAACGTTTCGGTCGATGTAACCTCCGACCTTCTTCAGGTGCATCTTGTTGAACTTGGGAATGTTTATACATTCTTCAGGTGTAAGAACAGAATATATAACTCAAGAACTAGTAAAGAAACAAACGTTAAAATCACAATTTATATGAATCAAATTAGAATTTTTTACATTTTTTTTACATAGTTCACCCCAAACAAGGCAGGCCACTACTGTAGACATAAGGGGCTACTGAGAAAAAGGGTGACAGTTTTTTGGGGGGTTTTTGGGGGGGGGGGTCAACCTAAATTAGGAGCTGTGCAGCAAGATGTCTGTTTACATTAGTTTAAAATTTCTATATGTCAGTACTGTCAGGAAAACAAGGAGCAGGAAGGGAGTTCCAGAGTTCAGCAGCACGAGGAAAGAAGCTTTTAAAGTAGAAAGCTCTTCGGCATCTGAGGACCTCCACAGTGAATGATGGGATTTGGCAGATTGTTGGGTTGGTCTAGTGATTTTGCGTCGGGGGGCACCAGAGCAGCAACTTCATAATTTACAAAACATGCTCACAAAACAATCTACAAAGCATTTGTATTCAAAGCATGTGTACAGTTTGTGCATTTATTGACCAACTTGGGTTGATATGCTATAAAATCCTAGATCAAATCAAAGCTTTGTGCCACATGAATAACTTCAACAGGGATGCAATTAGCCAAAATAAGATAAAAGTGATAAAAATTTTCCAACTTGCAAGAGGCACAGTAATTCTACGGATGTGTGGAGAGAGTCATGGGATACCATAGACTACCCATATTCCCCACAGCTCGGACCATCAGAAAGATTAGCTAGAAAAGTGAATGATAATAAAAGGACTGGATGATCCATTGAGTTTCACAAACAAACGAGGCCATAACTGTTACTTAACTTTCTGGGTGGTCCGGTAGCGGTGGAGAAAGTGAGCATGAGAAAGGGTGTGGACATATCTAGTTTCCGGTTGTAGTAAGCTTAGAGTAACTGAGAAAAAACACTCGGACATCTAGGATTTCCGGTCGAGAGTAGATATATTGACCTTGAGGAGAATTACAAGAGAAGAACCTTAAGACAGATCAACAGTGAATCGTCTTCACGGGCAGGTCAGCAACAAAGCCTGTGGGAGAAAGGTCGTATGACAGAGTTAGTCTAAGCTGTGATCCTGAATTTCATAGATAAGTGGTTTACCTCCTATGTAGACGCTAGCGACGGGACCCTAACAAAATACACACACCATTTTTGAACAAGTCGCTTGTTTGCAAATGCCTCAAGTTGTTTTTATAATGTATGCTAAAACGTGAATAGACATGGCCAGAATAAGACGAAGAAAAACAAGGAACGTTCGAGGGGGTTGGTATAGTTATACAGTAACACAAAAAATAACTGAAAACAACTTGGATGACGTTTAATTTGATTAAACGTTTAACTAGTGAAATAGCAATTTTGGTGAACCAAAAACCTGGCACATTTATAAATAAGTTAATAATCAGATGAATTGAGCTGACAGGTTAATTTTTTTGATTATTAATTTGGCTGTTTTTACCTAAACAACTCAAATCAGTTTAAGCTAAGAAAGTGAAAATTAAGAGAAATACTCTAAGTGTTCATGTGGAAGGAATGGGACAGGAAGTCATTATTTGATGGAAAAAAAAGTCATTTAACTCCCCTACCTCTAATCAGTAATCGTTTGAAGTATTAGCCTTCATGACAAAATTAACATTTTCAGTTTTCAGAGAGAACTCTCACAAGGAAAAGGAATGCAAGAGAAAGAAGAAAGTAAAACCAGGAAATGAGAACGCTTAAGTAAGAGATAGGAACAAAGAGAAAGAGAAATAAAAATCCAGCCAAATAACGACACACTAATAAGAAGGTCAGATTGTAGTCATTTGGTAGATATCAGTTTGTTCTCATTTAAAAGTAAAGTCAGATGTTTACCCAAAAGTGGAGAAATCTGTTTTTTTTAAATTAAAAAGCAGAGAACTTACATCACTGCAAAATAACAACAAAAAAATAAGGAGGTAAGATTTTAGTGGTTTGGCAGAAATCAGCTTTTTTTCTTATTAACAAAAGCTTATTTTATCAAAGAGTAGAGAACTTATATCTGTGTCAAAAAAATTATTAAAGTTCAAAGATATATTTAAAAAAATACAAACATGCTTTTTGTTTTTAAAATGTTTATTTCAAATAATGGATAAAAAAATGTTAATCTCATATTATTTTATTTGTCTCGGGTGTGAAATTGTGAAGCGATACTTTTGAATTTATTTTCTGACAACATTGATTCATGAGGAGATTTTGTCTCCTGCATGTGTTTGCATATGTCGGTTCAAATCTGACTTTTGGCCAAAAGAAGAACTGCATAATACACAAGGATATGCTTTCATTCCGGTATGTTTTTGGATGTGCAGATTTAATTGTGATTTCTGTGCGAAAGAAGAACCGCAGACATCACAAAAATATGGTTTCTCACCCGTGTGTCTTCGCATATGTATCTTCAAATGTGGTTTCCGAGAACAGGAAAAACCACACACTTCACAAGTATACGGTTTATCGCCAGTGTGTTTCCTCACATGTGCTACTAAATTCGACTTCTGTGCAAAGGATAAGCTACACACTTCACAAGAATATGGTTTCTCTCCAGTATGTGTTTGCATATGTCTTGCAATTTGTGATTTATAATCAAAAGTAGCACCACACTCTTCACAAGCATAAGGCTTCCCTCCGTTATGTTTTCGCATATGTACAACTAAATTTGAATTTTTTGAAAAGGTTGAACCACACACTTCACAAACAAATGGTTTTTCTTCAGTGTGTGTGCGTATATGTACTACCAAACTTGATTTTTGAGTAAAATTCGAATCACACAATTGACAAGTATATGGTTTATGTGTTTTTGTATGTACATCTAAATTTGCCTTCTCTGAAAAGGAAGAGTCACAGAATTTACAAGAATATAGTTTCTTTCCAGCGTGTGTTTTCATATGGATTATTAATTTCGACTTTTGTGGAAAGGATAAGGCACACACTCCACAAGAATATGGTTTTTCTTCAGTGTGTGTTCTCATATGTGTTATTAAATTCGACTTCTGCAGAAAGGATAAGCCACAGACTCCACAAGAAAATGGTTTCTCTCCAGTATGTGTTTTCATATGCTTTACAACATGTGATTTATGATTAAACGAAAGACTACACACTTCACAAGAATATGGCTTTTCTCTAATGTGTGTTTGCATGTGTTCTGCCAAACTTGATTTCTGAGTAAAAGATAAGCAACATATTTCACAAGAATAGGATTTATCATTTGTAAGTTTCCACATTTTCTGTTTATGTTTTATGTTACCTTTAAATGTTAAGTGCTATTTGTTGAAGTCTGCATTAAAATTGATATGCATTTAATATAAGATCGTTGCACACATGTATGAATTCTCTCCAGGATTTGTAAAACTTTCTCATTCGATTCAATTTGAAAGATAATGCATCTCCAGACAATCGATATCCAACCATTTTTATGTTGTTCTTTTTAGGAATTCATATTTTGGTTCTAACAGATCCAAATAAGATGATAATCCACTCCAATTCATCAAATGTTTTGATCTGTAAATGAAAAGAAATTAAATTAATACATTTGATTTTATATTTCACATTCTCTTGGTGAGTCACTGCCACTATTTGAAAGCAAAAGTTATCAGACAGAAAATTAATATTCATAACAGGTGCTATCTAATAAAGACTAAACTCAGAGATCAAATTACCAGATAAGAATAAAGCGGGAATAATACATAAATAAAAAATAAGTACAAGACACATTTCCTTTCTGAGTTTTTTTTTATTCTAGATTTTTTTGAATTAAATAAATAATATATATATATATATATATATATATATATATATATATATATATATATATATATATTAAAGAAGGAAAGATGAAGATAAAAAATTGCATAAAATTACATAAAATTGATACAAATTTTATTACATCGGACCAAGTGAGATATTTTTGAACCCTCTGTTTTTTAACAGTTTTTCAGGGTTTCAAATAAAAATTTGAAACCCTGAAAAACTGTTAAAAAACTTTCTCAAAATCTGCAAACATTTCTCCAATTCTACAAATTTTTGCTATTTAGCTATCTGCTATCTTGTCTTCGGTAATGGCTACTCAATACTGCTCCCTCTTGGCCATTTATTTCTTTATCCCAAACCTTTTCCGTAATTTCTTCTTGTATTTTCAAAGTGAAAAGAAACAGGTAATATCTATTTATTATAAATACCACATTACCGAATTTTATCCTCTGATAAGAGTTTTATCTTTGAAAAACCATGGTTTAAGGATTAGTGTAACTCCTTGCATCTGTACTTTTCGATGTAATAAAATGTGTATAAATTTTATGTAATTTTATCCAATATTATATCTTCATCTTTCCTGCTTTAAAATTGATTGCTCCACTCAACGATAGATCACTTTACAATACTTCACTTATCGTTAATTCTATTATATATATATATATATATATATATATATATATATATATATGCATTTACTTTTCATTGTAATTTTATTTCAATTGTTTTTTTCTTCTCTGCTTGTATCTCAGAAAATGGTAAATAGTAAACGTTTACTATTGAAAAAATTAAATTGGCATACCAAAACATAAAAAAAATTACTTAACAGTTAAGGGGACATTTTAAAAGTATTTATTTTATATCCCCCCCATTGTCTAAAAAAATGTTTAAATTTTCCAAAGATTTTTCCAAAATATTACTAGGAAAAAAAACAGTTTGTATTATTTAGACTAAAATTCTCATCGCGGATGTTATTCTCAAAACAGTAGTCTAGATAATCTAAATAATCAATCCGCATCTAAAAAATTCTAACAAAAAAAAACTAATTTTATTGTAGATGTTCTCTTCTCGTAAAATCGGTTCTCTCTATTGCTCCAAACACTTTCTCACACCAGAGGCTATTCTCTATCTCTATCTTTGCAAATCTACAATCAGACCTTGTATAGAGCACTATTGTCATATTTGTGCTGGTGAATCTCTGTCTCATTTGAGCGTTCTTGATAAGGTGCAGAAACGTATCTGTAATTTGATTGACCCCACCCTTTCTGCTAGTCTCAGTCTTTTTTATAAATACTATTATGACATGTGTTCTTCAGAATTGTCTGATTTATTCTCTGCTTCCTTTGTTCCAGCTCGTTTGACTCGTTGGTCTAGTGGTCTTCATCAGTTAACTGTTATGATACATCCTTATAATGCAGCTTCCTATTCCAGTAGCTTCTTTCAAGAACTGCAGGCTTGTGGAAATCTCTTCCTGCTGACTGTTTTTCTCTTATCTAAAACTTTGGTCGTTTCATGATTACGGTCCATACACATGCCTGTCTTTGCAATAATCATCTTTTGTTCTTTTTAGTTCTTTACATCAAGTGGCTTTATGCCTTGTCTGGAGCGATTTCCATTAAAATATATTTTTTTAATGTATGAAAACCTGAAGGATAAAAGTTTATAAGACTGAAATATTTTTTAATTAGTGCTGATTCTGGTGAGACATTAGGAAAATATAGACTGTTGTAATTGCAATTGGTCTACAGGCTGGCAGTTTGATGGGCATAGAGAATCTGTAGCAGCTGATGGGCATAAATAGTAACGCATCACAGAGTTTAATATCTGCCAAAAATATGCAGATTTCATCGTTAGTAATTATTATTTTAAATACTTTCATACAAAATACTTATTGATAAATAAAGATATAGAAAAATGAAAATTCCCACCCCTTCACTTTAGAGCTCTCCAGATGCCGGAAAATTTTCTACTCTAAAAGCTTCTTTGCTTGGAACGCCTGCCTTTGGAATTCTTTCCCTGCTCCTCTGACTGCACCAACATGCAGAAATTTAAATGTAATGTGAACACAAACATCTTGCTACACAACTCCCCCACTTAGGATGTCCTCTATAAATCTGCCCCCCCCCCTAAACACAGTAGTCCCTTATGTCTCAGTGGCAATGTGCTGTAGGAGAATATATTGAGAACGACACCGGTTTCTAAGGACAATCTTGGTTAGACCTAATAAAGACAAAAAGAGATCTGAGTTCACGATGGCTGGACATAATTCCACATGGCTTTGGTTTTTACAGAGATTTTTAACCTAACAAGCCTGGTAGAGTTTTATCACAAGTCGTGAGCAACAACTATTTATATTTTATGTTCTTTTATATTGTGTTAAATGCCCATTTGCACTTGTCAATATTTAAATAAATGTGTAAAATTGTATTTGGTTGAATTTTCTCAATAGCATTATATATATATATATATATATATATATATATATATAATATATATAGTGATTGTGTTGATATTTCCTAGATGTTAATCCAATTAAACTCCAGTGTTTATACAATAGTGCTCAATAACAAGTAGAGGTATATTATAGTATAAATTCTTTTATTTATACTAACATCATTAGCTACATATGTACATACATGTTTCAGCTACCATTTCTGTCGAAATAGAGCTTCCTCAGGCCATATAAAGTTGAACATGCTGAAAGAGATAAGACAGCTTTGCAATTTTTTTGGTTTTTGGAGAGTGGTAAGGAAGGGGGATAAAAATATTAAATATTTATCAAAACGTAACTCAACATTTCATTAGTACATATACATATATTAAGATTCTGTTATTTCTATGCCATTCCCTAAGTTGACTTACCATACAACTTTATGATATGGTAATACTCCCTTCATCTCTGAAACCCAGTTCACTTTATTTCAGAAGTTGACTTACCATATCACTGTATGACATGGTAAAAAAAACGCCTGAAACCCAGTTTGACTGTGATTGACCTCCAGCAATATTCCCTACTTATCTTGTACAAGTAATATGATATCAAATGCTAACCTAAATATAAATAAACACACACACACATATATATATACATACACATATAAATCTCTTTTCTCAACCTCTTTCAATATGTTTATAATTTCATAAACATACATACATACACACACCCATACACTTACATAAACACATGCATGCATATCTTTTCACTGTCAGACTAAATATATATATACGTGCAAATGCAACATAAATCGCAGAGAAATATATAAATAAAAAATATTTAAATAAAAAAATCAGAAGATGAAAAGTGCAAACTTGAAAAATTAGATTAGATACCCCACAAAAAATAGAATGTGTATTTATGAATATTTATGTTAGCACTTGATATTGAATTACTTATCCAAGATAAGTAGGGAATATTGCCCCGAGGTCAATCACAGTTGAACTGGGTTTCAGGGGTTTCATTCATAAAGTTATATGGTGAGTCAAGTTCTGAAATAATGTGTTTCAGGGATGCCGGTTATTACACTATCATAATTTTATATGGTGAGTAAACTTCTGTAATGAAAGAGAAAAACACAGTAGAATCTAAATATATGTACTAATTAAATGTTGAGATAAATGTGGATAAATGATTGGCACATTTAATATTTTTATGCCTCCCCCTCTCTACCACCCTTGCTAAGCCGTCTTATCTCTTTCAGCATTTCCAATTTTTATGTGGCCGAAAGAAGCTCTATTTCGAAAGAAATGGTAGCTTAAACTTTCTATGCAAATGCTGTTTATAATTTTATCTGCCAAATTGTTTCAATAATATATTAATAATATATTACTCCGTTTCGAAATTTTGGATATGAGGATTGATTCTATTATTTATATTCATGTTGATTCTATTATTTATAATCATGTTGATTCTATTATTTATAATCATGTTGATTCTATTATTTATAATCATGTTGATTCTATTATTTATAATCATGTTGATTCTATTATTTATATTCATGTTGATTCTATTATTTATAATCATGTTGATTCTATTATTTATAATCATGTTGATTCTATTATTTATAATCATGTTGATTCTATTATTTATAATCATGTTGATTCTATTATTTATAATCATGTTGATTCTATTATTTATAATCATGTTGATTCTATTATTTATAATCATGTTGACACATTTGTTTCTTTTTAGTTCACCAAAGTTAAGCGATGGTGAGCATGGTAAGTACCAGGTGGGTGACCATTTGAGAATGTGAATCACTGTATATCAAAAGGTGAATGAGCTCTACACCTAGTTATTGGGAAAATGGAGTGGCCAACCTGCAGTGCCTAGGGTGGCGACTATGGCACAACTCCTGAATGACAGACACAAATAAGGTAGAAGAAAACGATGGAGGGGTCCATCATCTAAGAGTGATCAAAAACTCTTATGACAGTATTATGATGATATTATTATTACAATTTTTACATCTCATTTTATTTGATGTATGGAACAGTTTCTTGTTATAATGAGTTTTTATTTGCTTGCGGATTATACTAGTGCTGGTGGCATTCTCCACAAGCTATTTTCCTGGTATTCTGATGTGGCTGATGTTTTTGACCTGTAAAGACAAAGACGGCTTAGCGATTGGCTTCAGTGATCTATCTCCCATTTTATGTAATATGTAAGCACCAATGTTTAAACACTTTAAGCATCGCATAATCTACGGGTACTCTAGTAATCTTGTTGCAGTTTCTGACTATATTGTCATGTGATTATTCACTGGCGATGCCCAGTTTGCAGCAAATGGTAAGATATCAAAAGCAGACATGATTGTTTGAAGTACTGCCCAAGATGTATGTGTTTCTGGCTAACATACCAACTGCACTCAACTCGTTATAAAGGAGAGCTCTTCCTTGGAAGAGACAGTAATTGTGTGTACAACTAGAACTAATAACAGAATTACTTATCAGGGATGTGAGGGGCCATTGTCATAATATTCAGTTTTACATCCGTTTTACATGTTGGCATGTGTTGAACGGTTTTAAAAAATTTACTTCCTAACTAACCTATCTCTGGCCAGGTCTTTATTTATCCATCTTTCCCACATGTCAATTTTGATCACTTCATCCAATATCTTCCTTGGCCTTCCTCTGTGAACTGAACCTGCTACCAACTGTTCTACATCTACTAAACCAAGAACTCTCATCCATTCTTTCAACATGGCCATACAAGCGAAGCCTCCTCTTCTGCACATATCTCCCTATACTGTCCAGATTTAATGTTCCTCTGAAGTCATCAGAGCTAGGCCAGTGTTTTAGACTTACATTACACATCAATCAGATCATTTCTCTCGTGAAGTCAGGTTTCACTTCCATACATCATCAACTGTGTAGACATGCCTGATAGACTCTTTCCTTGGTTGACAGTGATAAGGCTCTGCTGGTTTGTAACAGAAGAACTTCCCTAAAATTAAGCCAACCACTCCTAACTCTTCCAATCAAACTAGAAACTGCTTCACCAATGGTACCACTAACATAACAAAACTTCTTGACAATCTCAATAGCTTTGTCATCCAGATATACTTTCTCTACATCTGAGTTCTCACCATAAAACCTAAATCCAAGAAACAAGTAATGGCTTATTTGGTGTTAAATTCCTCCCATTATTCCAGCCATGAGAAGAAAAAAAAACAAAAAAACTGAGAACTTAAATGTGTAGAGCAATTTGCGATGTATCAAGAAACAGGACATCATACTTTATGTTTTACTTTGTTAACTCTAGCTTCCCTTATTTTGTCCTTTAGTCCTCACATTTCATGAGCGATTTCTGACAAAGGCGGAATAATTGATGTTTTCTGAGTCAGAATCTATCAATCTAACACTTATCGTTGGCTAGTGTTTGACCTTGAAGTAGTATGTTTTAGCTTCTTACATCAAGTGGCTTCATGCTTTGTCTGGAGCGATTTCCATTAAAATAAAAAAACATTGCTAAAATATTTGATATTCAAATTTTGTTCTA
Source organism: Sepiola atlantica (assembly GCA_963556195.1). Taxonomy (NCBI): domain Eukaryota; kingdom Metazoa; phylum Mollusca; class Cephalopoda; order Sepiida; family Sepiolidae; genus Sepiola; species Sepiola atlantica. The sequence continues at coordinate 107,667,331 of OY744525.1, forward strand.
CTTTGTCATCATAAATTATTGTAAAGAAAATCAATGTCTATTACTTTGCCTCCCCACATAAACAATTAATGGTCAGTTACAATTACTTATAAAAATTTCCTTAGTCTGGGAGGATTTCTCATCCCTTGACTGAGAACGGAACATATACTACACTGTTAATTATTTATTTGTCCAAATAATTAGACAATTTTAACAAATTACACACACACACATCCTTTAAAAGTGTACATGGTGGGGGTGAGTCGGTGATCATTGTCTATTATACTCTTAACTAGATTCATTATCACAACAATACATATACATCATAGGCTACTCTATGTGGTTGGCCTCACTTTTTCTTCTTCTCTGCACCTTCTTTCTCACGGAGGAGACGTTGTTAATCTCAGTCTCTTCTATTACTATTATGGCATGTTTTCTTCAGAATTGTTTTATTTATTCCCTGCTTCCTTTGTTCAAGCTCGTTTGACTCATAGGTCTAGTGGTCTTCATCAATTTGCTGTTTTGGTACCTTGTTATAATACAGCTTCCTATTCCAATGGCTTCTTTCACAGAACTGCAGGCTTATGGAACTCTCTTACTGCTGACTGTTTTCCTTCTATCTTTAGCCCTAGTCTTTTCAAGACTATGGTGAATAGGCATCTCCCGTATTTGCGATAATCATCTTTCATTCTTTTTAGCTCCTTTCATCAAGTGGCTTCATGTCTTGTTTGGAGTGACTTCCATAAAAAAACAAAAAGAATACCACAAAATATCCCTAATAGTTTGAATTTCATTTTTATAAATATACTAAAAGTATACCTGTCCTAGGATCCGTAAAATTAATTCCAGTTTTGTATTATGTAATGTGGTTTGATTCAGGTTCTCTGATGTGCTAACATTTGAGTGGGCCTTAACGTGAATACATTGGCAGGCAAAAGTAGAGTTGGAAGGTGTCTAACCTTATTATCATGTTACACCAATCCATTCAGGGTCAGAAACAATTACGTATAAAATTCCCTCAGTCTAGGAATACTTCTCCTACCCTGACTGAGAACAGATACTACACTTTGAATTATTATTATTAGCCAAACTCTAATACCTGACCTCTACCGTTTGTAAAACATTCACAGCAAGAACCCACCTAGTTACAATCACAGCAAAGAACTTTCTTTTTTTTACTCTGTACTAAAAACCAAATGGCACTTCCATGAACAAAGTTTATTACCTAGTACCTCACATCTGTGGAAGAAAATACCATGAGACTGATTTCCAACCGTCTACAGCATCCATTGAACCGTCTTCAAGTCTAATGTAAACAAATATTTGTTGAGTCATCGTCTTGGATACTCAATCCCTCTTAAGTAATCTACTGCTCATTCCACTCATTGTTTCCAATCCTCCCGTGGTGATGTTCATCACCCAACCGACGATCTCTTTAATCCTCATACTCGAGTGGCCCCAGGCCTTGATAGACAGTGACCCATTAGTGTATAAAAAAGAGTCCAACAACAGACTGAGAACTGTACAGCTGTTACTGAATTCTGTGTGGCAGCCAATTTAATAATTGCTCTGAATGTATTGCAGGAAATTATTACTCAAACCAAACATCTCGAAGACTACAATTTGCTACTTCTACAGAATTTGAACGAAATTAAACCAATTTTTGCCGAAGAAGAGTTTGGAACGAGCAGAAAAACAAATAGCGTGTTTTTTGAATCAGAAGCCATGAAAAAACATTCTGACAGTTAACAATTAAAGACAACGTCAAACCTAAAAAACCTAAAATGAATTTAAGTTGGTTAGCACAGGCTATTCAGTCTTCGGAAGGAGTAACTGATTTCTGCAAAAGTTCAAACTTTTAGGCCCCCCCCCTCCAATTTTTTTTTTTCAGAAATGCAAACATATCTGCATCCTTGCAATAACGAACAGTTTTAAAGATAAGTATTCGTCACAGTGCACAAATAAAAAAGGCAGATTTTACCCTAACCTCTATACTAATTGACTATTGGCCGATGATTGAGACCCCTTTAAGCAACAACAACAACCAAAAACAAAAAAAGGACAATAGTGTTTTAAATGACTAAAAAATTTATTGGTAAAAAAAATTAGAAAATATGTTTTATTGTTTACTTTCCTCACTAAAAAAATTTCTTGATGAAATTATATTATATAGAAATTCTTTTTAATCTGAAATAAATCCTTAATAAATAAAATACATTCACGTGTCTTTTTTTTTTAAATTTAATTTTGACTGTTTGAGTATGGTGCGGTTCAATTTAGCTTTTCCCAGCTATTTACGTAAATCTCATTTGGCAACAGTTGGCTTACTTTTGTTTAAATTCTGTAAAAACACCATAATTTTATATTCTTTATATTTATTGCTTACAAAGCAATTGTATCCCCAGTTATTGTGACCAACCAGTTCCATAAAGTGGTTAGGCTATTCCATAAAATACTTCAACGCAATGAAAAACATACTTAAAAAAAGACACTTTGATAAATACACGGTTTGGCCATCTATTTTTCATTTGGGGGCGGAGGAACATTTCACAAAATGTTTGAACTAAGTAAAACTTAAATTGAAAAAAAAGATTAACCTTTGGATTAATTCATAGGCCAACATGACAGATATACAGCATAATCACGTTGACACACCGATTCCCACTAGATCATCGAAGTTGAGCAACATTGAGCCTGGTCAGTACTAAATACGTGACCATTTGGAAATACCAGGTGCTGTATGAGCTCTGCGCTTATCTTGGCATTTTTTTGTCCTGGACTTCTCATTGTCACTGGAATCAAGCAGTGCTGATTAAAGAGGTGTGGTTTAGGATTGCACAACCCTTGCTTCACAATAACACGCACAGCCACACTTACAGGGGGTATTCATTGTCTCTCAAGACTGAACGGAGGCCATGACATAACAGATATTTGTTGACATTGGACTTGAAAACGACCATGTTGTAGTCTGTAGCGAAACATTACTGCAGCAACGTGTTCCACAGGTGGGAAGTTCTTAGAAAGAAACTTCGTTCATGGAAGTCGTTTGATTTTAACTATTCAGAGGAAGAAAAGGGAGTTCTTTGCAGTGTTGGTAGAAAGATGCATTCTTGCTGAGAAAGGTTGTTTTTTTTTGGGGGGGGGGGGGACCAAAACTTGAAGCTCAGTTTAGTAGGGAAAAATTAGCAACGTCTATTCTTTGAGAAAGGGGATGCAGAGAAGAGAAAAGATCATTGTCAACTAGATTGCGAAGTTGATTTTGTACTCGCTCAAGGCAAGAAAGAAAGCTCTGCGCGGTAGCTACACAGATGTGACAGCAGTACTCTGTTTTGGGCTGAATCTGACTTTTATACACGTAGAGAATTGCATCAGGAGTGAGGTACTTTCTGGAGCAGTAGAATGATCCAACCATTTTTCAAGTGACTTTAGCAACAGATTTGATGTAAGTCTTTTATTTCAGATCTGGGATGAAAGTCAGACGTAAGAGCTTGCTTCAAGTGAAATGAACCTTTTTAGAGTTTATAGGGAAATAAGCTTAATCACATAATTTTCATTTCATGTTTATTAATAAAACAAAATGAAAGTCAATAAACGAAATCAAATTAATTTATTGCATTATAACGAAATTTTTTATTGGAATAAATTTAATTTTTATATATGTAGTTGTTTTTTTAATTGCATGATTATCTCCCTTGCGAATTATCTGCTCTTGAATTATTTTTAAGAAAAAAGATGGATGCTTACTGAACGAATCGCTGTTATGATATGAAGAATGGAAAAATACTTGTAATTAAAGTTCTAGTGGATAATTTTAAAAACTTTTTGTACAGTGAGTAAGAATATAACGTTGAATAAGTATATAATATTGGTTTTATAAAAAAATAATTTTTTCGTACGATCGCGCATCAGCACAAGCGCCAAAAAATCTCCAGCAAACCATTAGATTTTAACTTTTCAAACCCTATATAAAATATTATGAATATACATAATATTCAGTGTTTTCTGTAATATTTTAATTTTATTTTAATGTTAATCAAATTGTTATTTGTCACTTTAATGTTATTTGTATTTAATTTAAATATTATTGCTATTTTATTTAAGGGTTAAAAACAAAACAAAAACAAGGGACGTAATTCATGTTACATATGTCTGACTTATTGAGAAGTTTAACAAAATATATAAAAAGTTGTGGTAGATTAGGATTTATAGAATTGAGTATTTATTTACTCCTCTCCAGGAGTTAGGCACAAGGCCAGTTTTATCTTACTCCCACAAGGTAAGATGTGACCCAAGGTTGGGCTTGAAAAGCCAGCGCCCGAGAAGTGAGCACTCTGGCCATTAAAAATTGCCTGGGCAGCCCCGTCGGCATTCCACGGTAGGGGCGCCTCAGGCAGTAAGCAATAAACTTACTCCTCCCCAAAGAGGGGAGGCAAAGCCTGGAAGGGTGGACCTCCTAGAACTGCACAGGACTGACCCATAGACCGACGTAAATCAAGCCCCGAAGGCCAACATAATACCAGGCTATCGGGTGCAGTATCCATCGGAACAGATACTACACGTTGATCTCGACCAAAAGCCCGAGAATTGAGTATTTATTTACCTCCTCTCCAGGAGGTTAGGCACAAGGCCAGTTTTATCTTACTCCCACAAGGTAAGAGGTGACCCAAGGTCGGGTCGGGAAAGTGGGGTTTGAAAAGCCAGCGCCCGAGAAGTGAGCACTCTGGCCATTAAAAATTGCCTGGGCAGCCCTGTTGGCATTCCCCGGTAGGGGCGCCTCAGGCAGTAAGCAATAAACTTACTCCTCCCCACAGAGGGAGGGCAAAGCCTGGGAGAGTGGACCTCCTAGAACTGCACATGACCGACCCATAGACCGGCGTAAATCAAGCCCTGAAGGCCAAGACAATACCAGTTTATGGGGTGTAGTATCCATCGGAATTTTTAGAATATTGAAATATTTTATTGAAATGTAAAACAGTTACCATTTTGCATATATTATGTATGGACTGTAGCTTGAGAAATCGTTTCTCATCTTCTTCTTTCTTCTTCTTTCTTGTGCCAGCTCCCTCAAAGCTGCAGCTCGGTCTTGGCAAGCCAGGTTCTCGTCTCGTCATCAAGGTCCGCTATGCCCTGCTCGCCATTGGGTGGTTTGAACAGCGGGCATTCCTCTATGACGTGTGTAACTGTCTGTTCTGGGTGGCCACATTCACAGGCAGCACCCTCTCTCAGACCCCAGTCTCTCATTGTGGCAGAAAAACGGCCCACACCAGTTCTCAGGCGGTTCAGATTGGTCCATTGCCTTTGTGGCAGCTCAGCCCCTGGTATGACGTCTGGGTCGGTGATGAACATGTGCAGTCGGTGTTGGTCAGTTTGCTGCCAATCTTCCCTCCAGCGGTTCTTGGTCCACATCTGCTTTGAGGTGGTGTCTGGGACGGTTTCCAGAAGCTGATGCGCGTGCTGGGAGAGTGCGTAGCGTGATTTGAGGCGTACTGGTGGAGGAGGTTTGCTCATGATGTCATGGAGCAGATGTCTCTTGTCGATCTTGGCCTTGCGTGACAGTGCCAGGACAGTCGCTTCTCGTCGGATAGCGGGTGGGGCAATACCGGAGAGTATCGGTAGTTGGTTCGCCGGCGTGGCGCGGAGTGTCCCAGAGACTGTGCGCATGGCGGTGTTTAGAGCTGCGTCCACTTTCTTGGTGTGGGTACTTCGGCACCAAACCGGGGCGCAGTACTCGGCCGCTGAGAAAACCAGTGCTAGGTGGATATCCGCAGGGTCTTGGTTGCAGCTCCCCATGTAGTACCGGCCAGACGACGAATCAGTGCAGCACGTGATGTCACTTTGCTGTCACCTTTTCGATATGTTGACGGTATGTCAGTGAGCGGCTGAGTTTCACGCCAAGGTACGTCGGGGTGGCGTCGAACAGGAGGGCGGTGTTGTTGACCATCACTTTAAGCTTGCGTTTGGCCTCGCGGTTGTTGAGGTGGAATACCGCGGACATGGTCTTGCCCACACTGAGTTTCAGCCGCCAGTTCTTGAGGTACCTGGACAAGGTCGTCATGTCCGCAGTGAGCCCAGCCTCGATGGTCTCCCATTTTTTTCCCGTCTGTAGGATGGCTAGGTCGTCGGCGTACCCGTATTTTTTGGCTGTTGTTGTCGGTATGTCGTAGATGTATATGTTGAAGAGCATCGGGGACAAAACCGAGCCTTGCGGGACGCCGTTCTTTAGTCTCCGTAGTCTGCTGCGTTGGCCGTCGCTGGTGTGGAGGGAGAAGCTACGATTACTCAGCATCTCCATGATGAAACTCACCAGGTGTCGATCTGGAATGGTTTGCAACAGCTTAACATAGAGTCCACGTAACCAGATGGTGTCGTATGCAGCCGTGAGGTCAAGTAGGACAGTGCCGGCTTTTTCTCCTCTCTGGAAGGTGCTCTCGATGTCCTGGGTTAGCAAGGCGACTTGGTCTGTTGTTGACTTGCCACGACGGAAGCCGGCTTGTTCCTTAGGTAGTATGGTTTCCACATCCGGTTCGAGGCGCGCATATAGTAGCCGTTCCAGGAGTTTGTATGGGACACAGAGAAGCGAGATCGGGTGGTAGCTTTTGGGGTCATCGAGCGGCTTGTTTGGCTTGGCCAGAGCGATGATCTTTGCTCGGCGCCAGATCTTTGGCAGCCGCGATGTTCTGTAGCACACGGTGTAGAGTAGGCGTAGCCATTCTGTTGCTTTCCGTCCTTGGTGGATGACAAACTCCGGGTGGATGTTATCAGGTCCTGGAGCTTTATTCGACTTCAGGCGTTTGGTGGCTACTTCCATCTCTCTCATCGTAAACTCACCCGAGAGGTCAGCGTCGGCACTCGGTGAGATGTGGAGATCCCTCAGTTTGGTTGTGGTGTCTCTTGTGAAGTACTTGTCCGCATCTGGGAAGCTACCATTCTTCATGAGCTGTGCTGCGATGGAATTGGCAGTGATTGGGCAAGGAGATGGTTTACTTGCACGACCAGTGAGCTTGTTGATGGTCTGCCAGGCTCTCCGGCTCGAGTGAGTGAAGTCGATCGTCTCCACGGTTTCTTCCCATCTCTCTTGGCGCTTGGTGCTTAGTCTATCCAGAAGGCTGGTAGCTGCTGCTGCTCTCTCCTCACTATTTGTGGAGTCAGAGTGGCGGCGCAATAGATCTTCGCATTCCTCGTCCCAGCAAGGGATATAGTTGGTACGTCGTCCACGGGGAATGTGTTTCTTCGCAGCCTTTAGCAGCATCTCTGTGTAGGCTTCATAAGCATCGTCGGTGTTGTCGGCTCGAGGTGTTGGTAGAGCCTTAACTGATGTTTCGACCTCCTTCTTGTAGCCTTGCCAATCCGCTTTGCGGAAGTTCCATCTCCGGACTGGTCTTCCCCCTATTGGCTGGATCAAGGATGGTGTTGTGATCAGCGATGGACGATGTTGTGAGTGAGGGAACCGGTTCAGGATGCGTCTCTCCGGCAATGCTTGGTGCGGGAGGTTCTTAAAGAAGGCCAAGTCGGGGTTGGTCCCAGTGTTCCATCGTCCCGAGGTGAACGACGAAGGCTCCTTCGGGTCGTAGAGGAGTGTGGCATCTACAGCAGATGCCCATTCAGATAGATTGATGCCGTCCTGGTTGGTGATGTTGTATCCCCAGTCGGTGTGGCGACTATTGAAATCACCAGCATAAATTGCAGGTGCCGGCACATCCGGGATGGTGTGCGGCTCCAAACGGGATGGAGGTGGCTTGTAGATGTTGACTATGTTATTCTCAGCCACCTTCGTACTGATCCACTCAACTGTGGCATCATTGGTCGACTGACTAGCAAGCCACCATGGTACATTGTTCTTCACGAACGTCGCGAGGCCATGATGTTTGCTGCTGGTGTAGCCAGCGAGCGTGAAGTCTGGGAGTTTAAGACTGGTGTCACTGACTTTGTGTGTCTCCTGGAGGAGGATGACGTTTGCCTCGGTGTTGGTGGCAATTTGAGCAAGGACATCGAGCTTTGGCATAGTTAGCCCTTCGATGTTGAGCTGCAGAATTGCTAGATGTTGACTTTCGACGACCGGAGTCGCCCGTCCTGAAACGGATGCGTGAGAGTACTGTCGCGGAGGGGGATGGCTGGTTGAAGACATTAGTTTCACTGTAAGCGTTCCTTGACTCGTAAGAGGTGGTATTGCTTTCAGCTACTAGTCGAGGGGGGCACGTAGAGCCTGTCTTCGTCCCCTCAGAAATCGTTTCTCATAATGACTAGAAAGGAACTGAATACAGAAAATAGGTTAACTGAAATCTGAAATTGCGTGTGTGCTGGTGGAAAACGAAATCTACAGATCTTATATAAAAAAAAAACTAAAAAAAAAACGCTAGCAGCTAGATCAAAATTTTACTAGCTAGATTCGAAACAAAATCTCCAGATCTAGTGTGAAAACCGCTAAATTAGCAACTGTGCATGCAAGTCTTTTTACTTTTCTTTTAACTAAATTATTATTTTAAAATAATATTTTGAAAGTTAAATTTAATTTTTGCGCTATCATTTGGTCATTAGATTATTAATTGAACCAAATTGTTATAAGACTATAACTAATGCATTTAAGGTTACTTTATTATGAATTATTGAATGTAAACAAACTTGCAAAACCTTCAAAAATCTTGAGGATATTCGAAGAATTTTAAAACCAGTTGAAATACTTTCTATTCAGTGGTTTAAATGCTTCCAAATTCCTTTCAAATTTCGAAGAGTCATAAAATAATTCTTTTTTTTTTCAACTATTAACAAAAGATTGAAATGGCCGACTTATTTAGAGAAGAAAAAACAAAATGCATTTTAGTGGATTTGATTACATACTTAAGTTATTTTTTTTTTATCGGTTTTTGTAAATTTTAATTTATTAATTAATAAAATTGCATTTTTTATTTCAATGAATAAGTAATTGGTAATAAATAAACCAATAATGTTTAAGTCACCTACAGTCGAGAAAGACATGCCAGCATGTAAAACGGACGTTAAACCGATGATGATGATGATGATTGGTTTAATAGTTTAGGATTTAACGAAGTGCATACATATTATTGACGCTCATGTGTGCACCCAGTAAATGGTAAAGTTTACAAAAAAAAAACAATGTACACATGTTATTCACTGGGTTGCCGAGAATATATATTCGAAAATTAATAATGATCCGTTCATTAGTTCATCTGGTACAACGAAATATATTACACTAGCAGCATTCGTGGCCCGGCGCTGCCCGGGAGTAATATAAAAGAATGAATTAAACAGCTGACAGATCGCAAATAGGTCACATCTGGAACAAAAATAGAAAATGCTCTAGTTTCCTAAAGATGTCTACTATATTTATGTGTTCAAGTTTTAATTTTGGTGTTTTGTATTACCCTAACTGTAAACTAAGCATAACCTATGGTTTAGTTTGGTCAAAGCTAATTATCTCACGGTGCCGGTTCAAACTCTGTAGAGGCACTGTTTGTTTTGTTTTTATCTGTTTTTTATTCTTGTTGTTTTTTTTTTCGGGTTGAAAAATGTAGAAGCCCTTTTTTTCTTGAGTTTTGTACGATAATCATTATCATCAGTTTAATGTCTGTTTCATATGCTGGCATGTGTCATCTTTTAATTTGATTTCAAGTAACCTATGGTTGGTCAATGTCAATTAGTTATGCGGTTTGGTTTCTGCACTCAAGGATTTTTCTTAATATGTCATCTGTTTTCATCAGTACCATAGTTTGTATGGTGTCAATCCTAAATTTAACTCGAATTTATCAGAGTCAACTTTCCAAGGTTTTTTGTTGGAATTGTTACTTTTTCTGCCTTCTTTGGCTTAAATTTGATTACTGGAAGAGAAAAATCTATTTTTTAACAGGTTTTAGGGTTAGGGTTAAGGTTTTTCCTTTTGTTGACTATTACCATGTCTGGTATTCTTGTTCAGATGAGTTCGTATTTCAATGTTATGCCTTAAAAAATTGGACAGTACATTTTTCTCTGTTAAAGAGTCAAATACATCCTAAGATGGAGTACTGTTGTCACATCTGGGGAGGTGCCGCTCAGAGCACCCTTTCCTGCCTTGATAGAGTACAAAACCGACTCTGAAATCTAGTGAGCAATGCCCTCTTCTCCATTCTACATCCTCTTTCTTACAGAAGAGACGTTGCTAGTCTTTTTCTACTTTATCGTTATGTTCATGGCACGTGCTCGGCTGAGCTTCAATCTATGTTCCCCCCTCCCTCGTCTAGCTACACCTAGTGTCAATAAATTTGCTTTCCTCTTCTATATACCTAAAACTAAACAGAACTTCTATGAGCAAAGTTTATTTCCAAGAACTACTAGTCTGTGGAACACAATACCACAAGGCTGCTTCCGAGCTGACTATAGCGTTGCTGTTTGCAAGCCCAACGTAAACAAATTCTGGTTGAGCCGTCCTCATAAATAGTCAATTTCTGACCAATTGCAACCATTGTTACAAATCCCCTCAGCATTTCTCCGTTTATGCGTCAAACTCAATAACCCTTATCCTCGAGTGGCTTGCAGGCCTTGATAAGCGATGACTCGTTTATAAAAAAAAAACTGATGTACTTTTAATGCGTAAGCCCTTTAATTACACAGCCTGAAATCTTTGTTTAATACTTGGATTTGAAAGAATTTTTCTCATTGATGTGTTTATCATATTGTGTTTAAATCTTTTATTGTTTATGGAAATGGCTCCAGACAAGGCATGAAGCCACTTGATGTAAGAAGCTAACAAGAATAAAAGATGATTATCGCAAATACAGGAGATGCCTATTGACCTTAGTTTTCATAAAAACCAAGGCTATAGATAGGAGGAAAATAGTCAGCAAGAAGAGAAATCTACAAGCCTGCAGTTGTTGAGAAGAAGCTACTGGAATAGGAAGCTGTATTACAATGAGGTATCAAAACAGCAAATTGATGGAGACCACTAGACCAACAAGTCAAACTAGCTGGAACAATGGACTCAGGGAATAAATCACACAATTCTGAATAACATATGCCATAATAGTATTTATAGAAAAGACTGAGACTAGCAACATCATGTCTGTGATTGAGAGGGTGCAGAGAAGAAAGGGTGGGGCCAATCAAGTTACAGATATGTTTCTACACCTTATCAAGAACCCTCAAATGGGACAGAGATTTACCAGTTCAAATATGACAACAGTACTCAATACATGGTCTGATAGTAAATTGGTGTGAGAAAGTGTTTGGAGCGATAAAGAGAACCGACTTTACAAGAAGCAGAAAAAGCAATGGATCTAATGTATGAACTCCAAGAAAGAGTTGATGAGAAAGAAAGACCAAGAAATTTTAGAGTCGATTTCTCCTCAAGAGCAGAGCCATCCATGAGAATCTCAAAAAGAAAAGGGACACATCACTAGCTGAGCCTTAACAGTATTAAACGAAACAAGCCATTTCGTACCCCAATCCATAACTGAACCCAGGTTAACTTCTAGATCAGCTGCATATTTGAACTGATCCGGGGGAGATGGGCGAGAAGCAACACCAGAATAGAGAGTTGTATCATCGGCATAGATATTAATTTTTTGAATAATTTAAACTGAAAATTTAAAAAAGAAAAAAAAAAAAAGAAAATGCTTTATGCTGGTAAAAGTGAAGGATTTCTTTCTAAATTCATTTCAGATGGCGCGAAGGGTGGGTAAACTTGCTATTTGCTTTTTTCCTTTTCCTAAACACTTGAAATCGTTTCCTTCAAGAGTTTTTTTTCTCGCTAACTGTTGTGTGATGGGATAAATATATATTTATTTATATAAAAATAAATATACATTGCTCTTTATTATAGAGTGGACGAAATGTAATTAATCCTAATTATTACAATCGCTCATCAACATATTCGGTTTAACGTCCGTTTTTCATGCTGGCATGCGTTTAGATGGCTATAGGAAATTGCCTTTAAAAGTAATCTATCTTTGATCAGGTGTTTATCCCCCTTTCTCTCAAGTCCATCACTTATCACTTCCTCCCATGTTTTCCTTGACCTTCCTCTGCCAATTGACCCTGCTACCTCAACTGTTTTACATCTACTAACCCAAGAACTCTCATCCATTTTTCAACATGGCCATACCGGCAAAGTCTACTCATCTGCACACATCTTCCTATACTGTCAAGATTTAATCGTCCTTTGAGGTCACCAGAACAAAACTTGTTAAAACATCCATAATACGATTCTCAAATAATTTCTCTCCATGCAACGCATGTCCTCAACAACTTTGTTTTTAATAATTTGTCAAAAATCAACTAATTAATTAATTAGAATAACATTTTTAGTAATTATATAAAAAAGGGAATTAACTGTATTTAATTTTTTGACAAACAACAATTGTCCATCGTTTCCTCTCTAACTTGCTAATTTACTAACTTAAAAAAAACTTAACCCATCATGTTTTTAAAAATATGTCTTTAAACAAATTAATTTTGTTTTATTTCATTTATAAGACTTGCAAAAAGTTCTTGTTTATTATTTGGAATTAAAAATTAACTTTAAAAAGTTTAGATAAATTTTAGTGCTTTTTTATAATTTGGTAAAATTGCAGTATATTTAACAGTCAAGAAATCGTAAATAAAAATAAAAGCAACAAATAATTTATAGCAACCGAAGTACAATAAAACTTTCTATCGACCTGTCTACTTTTAATGTGTGGAAACTGTATTTTTTTCCAGATTTATTTTTTTATGGTCATGTGTCACATAAAACACAACATGGTGACCAAAATAATGGCCTTACCTCGTTAAACTAAGGTGATTAAGGTTTACAAGAGTTTTTGTTGGGGGGGGTTGCCACTCGGACTTAGGGTGTGTGGTAAAGTAAGTATTTTTAAAAACAATTTTTCAGCATTATTTTAACCAAAGTAAAGTCTCACGTAGTCAGATAATTTGGTATAAGATATTTGTTTTTTACGATCTCTTAACTGTTAAATATACTGCAATCTTTTTCTCTAATTTTTTGCATTAGATATTTTTTTTAAATAATTTTATTCACCCCAAACAAGGTATGTTGCTAGTGAAACATAACGGTCTATGGTGATTAGGGACCAGATTTAAATGGGGCATCTTAAGTGGAGAGTTGGACAAGAAGCTGTTTGTTCACATTAGATTAAAATGTGTGCATGTTGGTACAGTCTGGGAAACAGACTAGAGAGGGAATTCCGAAGGCAAGTGGTCCGAGGAAAGGAGCTATTAGAGTAAAAAGGTTTTCCGACATCTGATCACCTTTACAGTGAAGGGGTGGGATTTTGCTACTAGTTCGGTTTGTCGGGGGGTACTTAAGTTGAGAGGGGTACAAGTGTAGTAAGTTCGTTGTAGCACATTTCGTGGAAGTACTTGTAAAACAAAGAAAGAGATGCAACATTGCAGCAGTGTGACAGGGGCTGGAGCTTGGTAGACAGTGCGCACCAACAGAAAAATGTTTTTTAACATCAATACGTTCAGCATGTCATAATTTTAAAAATGAAATACAATTTTTGAGCTGCATAAAAATTTACAAGAGTCAAGAAACTATGTGATTATAAAAATAAAATGCAAATAATTTTTTTGGAAAGGCAATATGCAATAGCTCAAAGATTGTACATCTTTTAATGATTATGACATGCTGAACGTCTTGAAATTAAAATCAATTTAGTATTACGTATTAATAGAAAAGAAAGCAACACTTTCAATATGGCAGCAGGTTTGATAAAAAAAAAGAAGGAATAGAAACTAGGTCCGACAGAAAGAACAAAAGTAAACTCTTTTAATGAGTTATGTAAAAATAATTTATTTAAAAAATTAAATATTTATAAAAATATTTGTTTTACAACATAAATCTTGTGTTTTTGCAACATTTCCAGCCATTATTAAATACGACTAGAAATGGGTACTCAGATTTTTGTGAATTATTAAAATTCGATTCTAAGATATTTAGATGTGAAACATAAGAAACTTTATTTTAGACTTTAAAATGTTTTTTTGTTGTTTTGACTAAACTTGTGTCGTGAAAACACAAGAATTTTTTTGTAAAGAGATATTTTTATGAATATTTAATTGTTTAAAAAAATTATTCACAAATAACTCCCGAAAAGACTTTACTTCTTTTCGTTGGACCTAGTTTCGATTCCCGTTCATCAAATGAAACATGTCGCCATCTTGGAAATAAGCCAATAATAGTAACATATTACTAATTTAAAAAGTGTTTTTTTTTTAATTTCATATGTTAGACTAAATAGATTTTAACCCCAATACATTCAGCATGTCATAATCTTTAAAAAATTATATACAATTTTTAAGATTCTGCATCGCCTTTCTGAAAAAAATTTCTGGCCCATAAAATTCATTTTTTCTCATGTCTAACTTGTTTATGAAGAAACGGAAATGCATTTTGGTGGATTTAATTTCGTAGTTAATTTTTTTTTAAATAGGACTTTTCAAATTTATTGTATGTATTTTATTCTAATAAGTAATAAAAAGTAAACAAAAAAAAATAATGTGGAAATCATGTCGAGAAGAGCCAAGCCCAAATGAGAAGAGGTTACACAAGTTTATTATCATAGATATTGAGCACTAACCTTCAGATTGTCTTATATAAATAGACAATTTGTCTGTCAGTCAAAATTTGATGAACATAATAAATAAATTGCAGAATCTGTCTCATTTCTAAATATCAAAAATCTTAACTACTTTTAAAAATGGAGAATATTGCATTAATCGTAAATAATGGATTCCCAACAAATAAAGCGGATGCCATGATCGGAACTCGAAACAGAACCCATGGGATCTTCAGTCTGAGATTCTACCAACTGACCTATTTGAACTTTCTTATAAATAGAGCTTAAAACATTATCATAACAAAATAATTATAGCTGAGGCGTGATGTCATAAATTTATGATTTATGTCATGTTTCAAAACATGAATTAAAACATGAGTAATAATAAAAAAGTAAATAAATGAATAGGTAAACATTATCAATTGTGCTGGAAATTATTTTAATGTTCCAAAAGAATTTATTCTGCTTTAACTACGTATTGGCGTTAAAAGCAATATAATATTTAATATACTACTAGTAAACCAGTGAAAAATTAAAAAAAAAAAAAAAAATATTACTTCTTGTTAAAAAAATGAACATTAATTCAAATACTCTGCTCCCTCTAAAATGGGATAACCTAAAGTTGTTTGGAACTAATGCTCATTATTTTTGTGTTTTCTATATAACCTTATGTAAGGTTATATAGAAAAAACAAAAATAATGAGTACAAACAGCACATGTTCACCAAAGATAATTTTATATATATTATAAACTGGAGACAGGGGCTAGTGTGATTGCAAGAATTAAGAGTGGATCAAGTAAATTCAGGGAACTTCTGCCATTACTAACCAGCAGAACAATACCACTATAGACCAAGGGAAGAGTCTGTAAAGAAGGGGGATGTTGTCCCTCTCTTAGGTTTCAGACACGAAATCAATTAACAAAACCTCTTTATAACAACAACGAAAACGGTTTATTCACATAAGTTACCTATACCGTTTGGTGTCCGAGAGAGGAAAGAAAAAAGAAGAGTTCTTAGAGGTGTCTGAGGTCTGTCAGCCACTATCTTTAAGTGAAGTTAGTATTTGCTGTGAGCGTCCAGTGGACAAGGACAGGAGAGAGTGAAAGAAGTGTTACCTCGTTACTTGACGGGGTCTCTCTGCCAACTGCTCGTGATTCCCAAAGGGGATGAAGTAGTTCTTCAGCTGACAAAAGGAATCCAATGCACCCTACAGGCTGATTGGTCAGTGTATGACCAGCTCACTCCATGGGGACATTTTTTGGAGGGAGAAAATAGGTCTGTTTATGACCGCTACAAGTCTATCAGGCATGTGTAGACAGTGTGATGATGTATGGAAGTGAAACCTGACCAGTGAGAGTTGAGGACATGTGTTGGATGGAGAGAAATGATATGAGACTGATACAATGGATGTGTAATGTGAGTCTTGAAGACAAGCTCAGATCTGATGAGCTCAGAGGTTGATTAAGTTAGAGAGACGTGTGCAGAACAAGAGACTTGTTTTGCAAAGACACTTAAACTCTGAAAAAACATTCTTTGTTTTCCTACTTAAATGTTTTAAATGTTCAATAATATCGAATTAATATTCCTTAATTTCTGATGTAATTCCTTAATTCTAACAAAACATTTTTATACTAAGGTTTTTTTTCTTTTATCATCAAAAATGGTTAAGACAAAGCATTTAGCGAGTTATGTAAAACATAATTGATTAAAAACAATTAAAATATTTATAAAATATTTGTTTCACAACAATTCGCTTTGTCTTAACCATTCTCCATTCCAACTTTTTAGATCAACTAGCTTAGTAAACGTTCATTTTGCATTTTGCCAGAGAGAACTGTTTTTTCTTATTTCATTTATAATATTAAATAGACTAAATGCCAATACATTGTATATATAACCGGTAATATCACTTTTTTGTGGTATTCGCCCAGCGTCTGGCATTCCACAATCCACTGAGAGTTGAAGTTCATGGGGAATACAAATTCACATGTGATCCACAGACAGCATGTGTATCCTGGTTAGGGAAGACGACATACAGCGCCTAGTATTCTTAAATGGTCACCCAGGCTCAACATTGATTAATTTTAGTGATCTAACGGGAACCAGTGTGTCAACGTGATTATGCCATACATTAAACATGTCATCATCTTAAAAAATACATTCTTTCAGCTACAGCATATTGTCTTTCCGATAAAATTACATGGGTCAGGAAACTATGTGATTACAAAAATTGTTTTAAAATAACTTTTTTAAATGTTAAATAAGATCGAATTAATATTCCTCAATGTCTGAAGTAATTTCTTAATTCTTCCAAAACTAAGAGGCTTTTTTTATCATCAAAAGCGGAAAATCTATTTAATAAATATTAAAAAAATAATTGACCATCTTTCGAATGAGTTTGTTTAACTCTCTATATTAATAAAACTGCATATGTATGTGTGTATGGGTTTTTCTTGCGACTACGTGACTTACTTATTCAATTCACATTATACTTATTAACATTTAATTTGTTATTTATTGAAATCAAAAATTCAATAGAGTAAAGTACTCAAACAAAAATTTTTGAATCCTACTTTAAAAAATAATTTGATTACAAAATTAAATTGACCAGAATGCATTTCGTTTTCCATATAAACAAGTCAACTATTTTAATCTCATGTTAATAAAAGACACAAAATACTTGATTTGTTTTTAACAAATCAAGTATTTTGTGTCTTTTTGAAATTTGAAAAGAATTTAGAAGCATTTAAACTGTATTAAAAAATTACAAGTTTGGAACCATTTTACATCCAATAATTTGATAAATATAGATTAAAACTTTACCGTAGTACAAATATGTAACAATATGGTTCAATTAAAAATTTAATCACAAAACAATACTGGTAATTTAACTTTTAAAATCCTATTTGAAAAAAGAATTGTAATAATAAAATAAACGGCATAGTTTCTTCTTATCTGTCCAGTGGTTTGAATCAGTGTTGACGTGCCAAAGATGACCTGCCTACAAGCTCCCTCCAGTTCTGATTTTCTGCCCTAATTAGTGTGTTACTCAGAGCCAATCCTGTACACTTTTTAGTTCCCTCCCTGATCTCTGTTTCCCTGACTGTACCAACATGTAGAAATTAAAATGTAATGTGAACAAACATATCACTGCACAACTCCCCACTCAAGATGCTCCTATGGATTTGGCCCTTAATTCACAGTAGGCCTCTACGTCTCAGTGGCTGTGTGCCTTTTTTCGGGTGAATAGAATTTAAAAAAGAATTTTAAAAGCCACAAGTTGAAATAGAAATCAAACAAAAAAATGTGGAAATATATTATACAAGCCCAATGGAACTGAAACTGCCAAAACACTCACATGCATGTAATCAAACCAGCCTCAACTGATATCACCTAAATATGTTGTGAAGGTTCCAGAAGGATGGAAAGACTGGGGAGGGAGAGCACCAAGCAGAACTCCACTGAAAGAGTATAGAGACTACTGGAACCTTAGGGTGGCTTATTGCCACTCAAATGGTTGTGGCTAGCAAGAAATTGGTGGATGTTGCGATAATGCAAACTGATTTCCAATCGTTATTTAAACAGGCTGTAGCAATGATATATTTATGATCTATTTTCTTCTACACAAGTCCGTCCTTACAGCAACGGCTTGAAACCCATATCCACAGATGTTGTTCTAACTCGCACCACAGATCGACATCATAAAAACTAAGAATTCCTTAAAATTTGAGCATGTAACTCTAAGCGGTTTTCGATTTAGAGCAGATTTCCTTTTCCCATAAATCGCGCGAGACGTTTTAATAATTATATGTTCTTGAATATTTTAAGATTGGAACATGATGTGACTGTCAAAATTCACCCAGATAAGTTTTTCGACCCAGGGAATCCAAAAATGCCAACAGATGTGCGCAGAAATTAAGCGTTCTATGAGATTTTATCAAATTTTCGAATTTTTTTCACATATGCACCAATATGAGACGAAATAAAATGATCTGGTAATGATATAGTAATAGGTTTTTCTTCTTTTGGACATTCATTTAGGCACTATGAAGTACCTCTGGACCCAAAATGGTAAAAAGTTCTTGTTTTGTTCACTCACAGTGTCAATTCAAAGTTAGGTAGTTTTTCCAAGAGTTCAGAAAACTCCTATTGGAGGAAGCAACTAGTTTGGGTATGTGAGATCTAAATTTATATAAAATTCATATTGAAATAAGTTTTAGAAAGTAAAAGTTAAATAGTACAAGGTAATAGTCTCACAGTGATCAGATATTTATAATAAAAGCGGACTTTACAAAAAAAAAAACAGCATACGACAACATTATCTACATACTGTTTTTTTTATATGCCACTAAAATGCAGAAATCGTTTTTTCATACTCCTCATCAGTTATCTTGTATGTTTTTCCTGTATATGTTGTTGGGGAGACAACACAAAGAATTTTTTGTATTGGAACAAACAATGTATCATCAATTTGTGGCCAACTGAATGTCTTACATGGTCCATGAGGATGAATGAACTGGACAGTTACATCACCTTCCTCTGCATTAATTTCATTCACAAAGCCAATCTACTAGAAAGAATTATAAACACATGTTATATATTGCATTGATGAAATGTTAGAGATATCAAGAATTGATAGCAAGTTAAAATCATGGGTGTCGGTATAAGATTCATCCTCCCTGCACAACTCATGATCAATGTTCAATGTTGACAACGAGATAAAATGGTGGCTGTTTCTGATTCCTGGTAACTGTGTCACCCCTAACAAATCTTGCCTCAGCAGAGTTTCTCAATTCCTCCATAGATTCCATAGCGATATCAAAGAACTTTGTTGCAGACATCTCCGGGCAAACTACTAGCATGGCTTCATAATCCAGGATCTGAAGTGACCGTTTAGTTGCATGTCATTTTACTGAACAACCGATTCCATCGCAATGGGATTTTCCATAACTTGTGGCAAAGGAAACCCACTAAGCATCAATCAGAAAGTCCTATTTATGCAGACATAAATTTGTAAAGTTTTATAATTTTTATATTGACCTCCACACAGCCATCACTGAAGTAAGTCATTTTGTTGACATGGGGCAATAATGCACAAATGTAGTGAACCGTCATTGTCTGGGTTTGATACACAAATGCAGTGTCGTGGGTGTTGTCATCAAAAATAAAACACAATGAAAGATGCTTCAGTGTTCCATCGGAATCTCTGTAGTAAAGCACTACAGGTGCAATATTCCTTGCTCCAATGAAAACTTTGGATTTTGTCTTGTATAAGAAATTGATACAGGTTACATAGTATCAAATGCTTTTGTTTGTGAACACCCTAACAGTCCTTTTTTGCCTGGCATTTGACGGCTGTATTCATCATTTTCATACATTTGTATTACCAGTTCTACTGTCTCTGGGAAGAGATTTTTTTTCTCAGGGACTCAATATGTGTAGCAATTAGTTCCAAGTTATTACCAACTGTCAGAAAAATCTAATGGATGGATCAAAAGTTATTTGCCAAAAAGTGGCATTTTGAGCTATTTGCCCCCATTTTGCCCCCATTTTGCCCCACCTAGGGGGGGGGGGGGGGGGGCAACGAGATTTTTAATAAAAAATCCGAGATTGTTACTTTTCTCCCTTACATAGTTATAACTTCAAAATTTCAGAAAAATCTCATGAGTGTTTACGGAGAATTTTGCAAACGAACGAACGGACGAACGAATGGCATGAGGTGAATTTTTAGGTCCCAAATCCTCCTAAAGTCAGGGGATCAGTAATAAGACACACCAATCATGTGAAGGACCCACGAATAACAATTAGAAGAAAGAGAAGTTATGACACCACTTGTTATTACCAATGAGCAATCACTGATAATGACTCATGTGAGGATGACTCATGTGAGAACTAGTGACTAAATAATAATCAGATACATTTTTTTTAATTGACTTACTTTTACTGTCATAAAACATATTTAAGTTGAGAATTAATTAAATAACCACTTTTTTTTATAAATTAAAATGTGTAGTGTGTATATGTTAAAGTAAATTGCAAAAATACATTCACCATAAAACTAACACTTATTTTATAACCAGTATAATACTTGGCAAATGTTCCAAAATTCTCACCCATCATATTTTAAAATTGTGTTATTTTTGGGGAGCTGGATTTTTCCCACATTAAAAACTGACCTCGTGCCTAACTCTGGCCTCGTTGGAAGGCAAGTAAATAGCGATAAATTACACATTACGGGTTTATTAAAAATATATATATATAATAGAATTAGAATAATAAAATAAAATAAAAAATAAGATTAAATTTATTTTTTTAATTTATTTTTTTTAATTAAAAAAAAAAACTGCAATTAAAATTACTTTCACCGTCATAAAAATATTAAATTGTTTAAGTTGTGAATTAATTTAGGAATTAATTAAATAAGCACTTTTTATTTTGATGAATTAAAAATTGTAGTTTGTTGTTAACAAAATTGCAATTAAACATTAACCATAAAACTGACACTTACTTTAATACTCTGCTAATGGTTCCAAACTGACCCACTCTTTGTAAAATTAAATTTAAATAATTTCATTTAAAACTTTTAATTTTAAAATTGTGTTATTTGTTATTTTTAATAGCAAAGGACGCCCTGACCAAATTGATTCCTTGATCTTTTGGCTAGAAGCAAATTGAAGTATCCGTTCTGATACTACACTTCATCTTTTCTGTCTTCGGTCAGTGAGAAAAAAATCCTTCTAAACTGAGGCAATTTTAATTTTTGTTCCAATCCAGAGTGCCTCTTTTTGGGGAACTGGATTTTCCACCATTAACAACCAACCAACCTTGTATTTAACTCTGGCCTCGTTGGAAAGCAGCTAAATAGGGACAAATTACACATCATGGGTTTATTAAAAACTTTAACAAATAAATAAATAAATCATAATAAAATTTTAAAAAAAATGAGATTACATTTTAAATTGAATTAGATAAAAAAAATATTTTAAAAAAAATAGAATCAAAAAATGAAAAAAATAAAATAAAATAAATAAATAAATTAAAAAAATTAACTTATTTACATTTGAATGGGTCATGCAATAATTCATTGTTTGTCAACTATAAAGAAATTATTAAAATGGCTGACTTATTTACATTTCACTTTCATTGAAATAATATTTCTAAACAGCAGTGGAAATAGGTAGTCTCAACGAATGTGACAATGTTGTCTGGTATTTTAAACGTTTTGTATTATTATATTTTATTATTATTATTATATTTTTATTATCTTTTATTATTATTATTTTTTATTATTATAATTATTTTTTTAAATTTTAATATTTGTTTTAATTATTATTACTATTTTATTATTTCATTTATTTCTATTTTATTTATCTTATTATTATATTCCATCCATTCCTAATTCTAGCTATCACACTAGCACCTCCTCCACCCTGTGCTCCAATGGTATCACCAAGGTAACAGAATTTCTGAACAACCTCAATAAATTAGCTATCCACATATATTTTCTCCATATCTGAGCTAGCATTTGTCTCTGTTGTCTTACACTTCTTGCACACAATTTTTTTTTTAAACTAAAAATATTTCTATGTATGGGGGAGGAGGGGGGGGGGCAAAATTAAAAAAAAACATTTTTTTAACTAAAAATATTCCTAGGTATGGGGGAGGGTAAAAAAAAATTATGGGGGAGGGGGTCAATTTTTTTTTTTTTAACTAAAAATATTCCTAGGTATGGGGGAAGGTAAAAAAAAATTTTACCCCCCCCCCCCCCAATTTTTTTTTTACCTTCCCCATACATAGGAATATATTCTCTCTCAACCGACCTGTAATTCTACTGCACTTTTTGTGTTTCCAACGCAACTTTCGCATGCAACTTTTTCTGTGGTACTTGCAAGAACAAGTATCACAGAAAAAGTTGCACCCGAAGTATTTAAAAACAAACTTTCACAATTCCCATGAATATTTGTTTTGCTTTTTATTTTCAAAGTTACTGTTCTCATTCGCAAGGCGTTTACATGCAATCACTCACTTGAAACCAGATAGCGTTTTTGAGGAGATATAATCAAATACAGCTCGTCTAAAAATAATGCAAGTATCCACTTTTTGAATTGTTATAACTCGTTCAATTTACTGAGTTTTGACTTGCAAACAACATTTATAGAAGACAAGAAGAGTGATAATACACATTTAAACATACTGAAAGTAAAATTAACAAAAACAAAAAATTAGCTTTTGAGGCAACATTGTTTAAAGCAACTAACCTGAAGCAATTGCAGAAAAATGAGAGTATTAATTAAGGCAGAATATATACCAGAGTAAATGTTGCATGACGTTTGTAGGTCCATTTCTTCACAACATGAAAAGTGTATTGAGCATCACGGGTTAGGGTTAGGATTAAGGTTAGGGTTCATTTTATGAACATTCTGAAAGTACCCCAAGTTGTCTTTACCTTTATTAAACGTTAATTTTCCATGTTTTTCTTAATTTTACTGTCAGAATACACATTTAAACAATGTGTATTCTTACTCTTTTATCGATTTTATTAAAATCAGTAAATTGAACAAGTTATAACGATTCAAAAGGTGTATACATTATTTTGGGAAATCCTGTATTTTTTTAAGGGATACAATTAGAGGGAGGATGGGGTAATACATTTTTGTTTTTTATGCTGAAAAAAATTAACATGTAAGAAAAAGATAATTATTTACTGTTTATCACTTAAAAAGTAGAAATTAAGTTAAAAGTGGACCCCTACACTCTTTGCTAATTCATGATTTTAATACTTCTATTTATCTTCCTCCCACAAGGTAAGATGTGACACAAGGTCGGGAAAGTGGGATTTGAAAAACCAACATCCGAGAATTTGGGCACTCTGGTCATTTAAAAATTGCCTGGGCAACCCCGTCGGCATTCCCCGGTAGGGGCGCCTCAGGCAATTATCAATAAACTAACCCCTTCTCAAAGGGTGAGAAGGCAAAGCCTGGGAGGGTGCACCTCCTAGAACTGCACAGGACAGAAACCGATAGACCGGCGTAAATCAAGACCCAAAGGCCCAGACAATACCGGTCTATTGGGTGGGGTAAAATGTTCCCGATATAACTTTAATAAAGTTATCAATGTTAAAAGTCATAAAAAATGCATGCCCTTCCTTAACACTACAACTAACCCTAAGTTCGGGTCCCAATAATAAAAATAAATACAAATTAGCATGTGGGTATTTATGAAGGCTGATAGCAATGTAGAAAACCGAAATGGTGAAAGAGCATATGAACAAAAACAAACCATCTGGGGTATAAATCTTCACAATTATTTATTTATTTTTCAATAGATGTTTCACATATGATATCAGTAAATATGAGACTTACTGTGAAATTTTAATAAAATCCGGGATGGTGGAACATCTTTTGATAATTTCACAGTAAGTCTAATATTTGTGATATGTGAAAGATCTATTGAAAAATAAATAATTTTGAAGATTAATGCCTAAAATATTGTCTTTGATTGTTTTTTTTTTGTTCATACTCTCTTTCACCATTTCGGTGTTCTGCATTGCTATCAGCCTTCATAAGAAGGCTGGTAGCAATGCAGAACACATACTTATTTACCAGCAATGCCTCAAACAAACAACCATTCTCTTGTAAATAATTTCCTTTTTTTTTAAGTCGGAAAACGTGTACACAGCGTGGATGTAACATGACTATTAAAAGTCAATTTCGCTCACCCCCAAGTAATTATTTTATATTTTCATCAGAACACACACACACACGCACAATTTATCTCGAAAAAATGAAGAAAATGACCAAGATTAAAAAACAAAAATGGTTACATGTCCTTAAAAACGCTATCTGACCCTGTGCTGATCATTTTACGTTAAATTTATATGCAAAACTGATCCAACTCTAAAGTTTAAAATATTTATTTTGTTTTATTTTTACCATTCTCTTGTAAATAATTTCTTTTTTTTTTAAGTCGGAAAACGTGTACACAGCGTGGATGTAACATGACTATTAAAAGTCAATTTAGCCGGGGGGAGGGGCTAAATTGACAATAACTTGAGGGAGGGGTGGCTCAAGTAATTATTTTATATTTTCATCAGCACACACACACAAACACTCACAATTGATCTCGAGAAAATGAAGAAAATGGCCACGATTAAAAAAACGAAAATGGTTACCTGTCCTTAAAAACGCTGATCATTTTATGTTAAATTCATATACGAAACTGATCCCAATCTAAAGTTTAAAATATTTATTTTCTTTTAGTTTTTAAAGCCAAGTCTTTCAGGGTGTTTACATGTAGTCGCCTAAATGTTTCTTTTAGGGTGAACTAACATAGGGGACAGTGTTCCGATAATACTTTTTTAAAAAGAACTGAAGAGCATTTTCCAGCTTGGACCAACCAATACATGCCATAAAAATATGTAAAAAGAAAACAGACAGATTAGGAAAACAACAAAAAAATAGGTTCATCACCTAATAATGTGTCGACATCTAACGACCAGGATGTTGTTTTTTCCAACTCCCAGCATCATCATCATATTCGGTGTAACGTCCATTTTACATTCTGGAACACGTTGGGCGGTTTTAAGAAATTCACTTCCAAACTAACCTATCTCTGACCAGGTCTTTATTATTAAGTCAATTATCATCACTTCCTCCCATGTTTTCATTGGCCTTCATCTGTGAACTTGACCTGCTACCTTAACTGTTCTACATCTACTAATCCAATGACTTTTATCCATTTTATTAATGTAGCCATACCATCAAAGTATCCTGTTCTGCACACATCTCTCGATGCTGTCCAGATTTAATCTTCCTCTGAAGTCATCAGATCTAAGCCTGTCACATTAGACTAAGACTCGCGTTACACATCCATCGTATCATTCTCATATAATTTCTCTACATGCAACGCATGTCCTCAATCCTCACCGGCCAGGTTTCACTTCCATCCATACTTCATCACACTGCATACACATGTCTGATAGATTCTTACCTTCATCGACAGTGATAACGCTTTGCTGGTTAGTAATGACAGAAGTTCCCTGAACTTACGCCATCCCCTCTTTACTCTTGCAATCACACTAGCACCTGTTCCATCATGTGCTCTAATGGTATCACCAAGGTAACAAAACTTCAACACCCTCAATAGCTTCGCCATCCAGACATTTTTTGTCCACATCTGAGTTCTCATCCATCTCCATCGTCTTACACTTCTTGCACATTAACTTGTTATCTTCTCTCATCCTACAGGTAATTTCACTGCATTTCTTGTGTACCCAATACTTAAAAGTACCACATACATTTACTAGTAGAAGATAAGTATTTTTAGCCAGAGAGATTTCCCCCCGGGAGCTTACCGCCATATCAAAATCCTTTGATATACTATCGATCTAATCAGGGTTGGTGTTTCTTCCAATTTCCGAGTAAGCTTTGCTAACGCACTGCTCCTAGTCCTAAAGGCAATGGTCTTCTGAGATCTAATGTTGATATAAAAGATATCATCATTGTAAAACAGAGCAATGTAGTATGTGTTCTGATACTACAGTTCATCTTTTCTGTCCTCGGTCAGTGGAGGAGAAAGTCTTATAAACAGTCAATTTTTATTCTTGTCCAAATCCAGAGTGTCCCTTTTTGGGAGCTGGATTTTCTCCACAGTAGAAACCGATCTCGTACCTAACTCTGCCCTCGTGGGGAGGTAAGTAAATCAATTTTTAAATTAATTTTAATGTTAAGTTATTTGTTGTATATTTGTTTACGTCCACTTTTTTTTTTCCTCAATCTCTATATTAATCAAATTATAAAAACCACATCGTGTGTGTCTGTGTGGGTTCCCGGAATATTCGGCAAAAGAAAAATTCGGCAATTTTGGCAAAGTAGGAAAATTCGGCAATTATAAAATAAATATTTATTGAAAAAAGAATTTAGAAACGTTCTTGTGGTGGATATAGTTGTAAATACGGGGCTACCACTACACACACCAATAAAGAACACTTCTTGTATTATCTTTTTTTGTACTTGTGCAGTTTGTAGACCGGGATATTTTTTTTGATTTTGAAGTTTAAAAAAATGACTCGACGAGCGGCCGATTTTTAACACATCCTCACTCCCGCCGAGAATAAAACACTTAATTACAGTTACAAAAAATAAATTAGAAATTTACTTCATGTCAAGAAAAACAAATTCGTCTGTGTATATGGTGTTTTGCAACTACGTGACTCACATATTGAATTAATATTTTATTTAATAGTTGGAAGCATTTAAACTGTCGAATAGAAAGTCGTGTAAATTTGCTTTAAAATCCTCATATATTAAAAGATTGGACACTTGTACATATAAACATCCCCGACAACTTAATTGTTTTCACTTTAGGAGAGTTCTGTCCGCAGCAAGGGAATAGTTAACAAAGCCCCCCCCCCCCATGTTAAGAATGGCTTTCTAAATTTTCCGGGGATGTTAATGTGTACAAGTTCCAAAGATTGAAAATTCTGGAATCGGTGCTTATCCAGAAGAAGGGAGACATTCGAAAAAAAAAAAAAAAAAAAAGAACAAATAAAAAAAACTGAGGGATATCTGATGTACGTACTTGTCACGGGCTGAATATATCCTATACCAAAAATCACGTAGAAATTAAATTTTACCGATAACGAATGACGGGAAAATACGGCCGCCATTACAACATATTCAAGGGAGATAACTCTAATTATTGCATACGGGCGTAGTTTCTGGTGGTGTGCGGACAAAGGCATGGCCAGAGCGCGTACATTCATTTGTTTATCGATAACATTTAATTTTTATTTATAAAATAAATACTATTTGATTAATTTACCATATTTTTTTTGTATAGGATATATTCAGCCCGTGACAGGTACGTACATCAAACAGATATTCCTCAGTTTGTTTTATTTTTTTGTTGTTTTTCGAATGTCTCCCTTCATCTGGATAAGCACCCTGGAATCTAGTTCCTATTTACATGCCTGTCCTGGAGGGCAGAGTTAGACACAAGGTCAGTGGGTAGCTTTTACAATAATCCGCAGAGTCGCCAACGGGGTTAAAAAAAAACCGAACGAGAACGGAGTAAAAAAAATAAATATGCAACAAGTGACGGTGACGTAAGTCGAGAATAGATATTTTCCTACTTACCTATGGAATTTGTTTGTATTTTTACGTACTATAAATGGGTTTTTATTAGATATAAAAAATATATTTTTTTTGGCACGTATTTTTACTAAAACAAAATGGCCGCCCTGCCTTACCTCGTTACGACCCCCCCCCCCATCGCTTGTCCAATGTTCGTGTGACAAAAATATTGATTTCTAATAAATAGCAGTTGAAACGGCTTAAAAATACAAACAAATGTCACAGAAAAGTTGGAAAATAACTTTTATCGGCTACAGTTACTTTTATTTGTTGTGTATTTGTTTTTATAGCGTTTTCACTCTGCGGATTATTGTAAAAGATACCCAGGTCGGTTTTTAATGTGGGGTAAGTCCAGCTCTCTCAAAAAGATAAAATTGCCTCAGTCTCGAAGTATTCCTCTTTCACTGACTGAGGACCGAAAGGTGAAGTGTAGTATTAGAACAGATTCTACACCTTACTCGTAGGCAAAAGACACAAGTTTTATAAATAGAGATTAAAATTAATAACATTACCTTAAGTAAAATTGCAATAGTTTTATTTATTTAATAAAACTATTTCTATCCAAGTTATGATAACAATTTGGTTCAATTAATAGTTACCGGAATTATTTAACTTTCGGTACTGATATCGATCCTGAACCAGTTTTCGTGAGGTTCGACTCGGAAGTGTTCGGCTATCCTACGCAAACGCCAGAGAGTTGATGAGCCGATTTGTACCAGACGACAATTTTGATACGGTGCTGCGTCCTATGATAATAATGTTTTGCTTGCTTGGTTTAGGGTTAAAAATATTTATTTGATAACAGTAATTTCGCTCTGTTTTGCTTGTTTTGTTGTTTTGTTGTTTAAAAAATTTCTTGCAACTATAACTAAAAATTATAGGACGCAGCAACGTTTCAAAATAACAAAAAAAATATTTATTTGATAACAGTAACTTCGCTATGTTTTTTTGCTGTTTCTTTTAGAAAATTTCTTGAAAATATAACTTACAATCGCAGGGCGCAGCACGGTATCAAAATTGTCGTCTGCTACAATTCGGCTCGTCAACACTCGGGCGTTTGCGTAGGACAGCCGAGCGCTTCCGAGTCGAACCTCACGAAAACTGGGTCAGGATCGATATCAGTACCTAACTTTCTAAATCCTATTATATATATATATATATATGAAAAACAAGATATAAAAACAATAAGGGAATAAGGGATAGTTAAAAAAAAAAAAAACGAAAGTAAAAATGAAAATAAAACCACTCCCGGGCAACGCTGGTTAGTCACTGCTCATGTTTAATAATAAATATTTAGACTCGGCTATTTAGTTTTACCAATAATTATTTCGATATGGAAGGACGTAATTTTCACTTTTAATAATAATTTAACATAGCATAATTCATGCCATATATTCTCATTAACCAAAAAATGGCGATAGTATACAAAGGAATATTTACATCCGCCCCCCCCCCCTGTTTTGCATAAATGTATACTTGCAAAAAAAAAAAAATCTTTTGATTAGAAAAGATAACGCCGTATCACAAACAAGTATTTGTTATATAAATTGTTGTCGTACTTACGATGAGGCTGTTAGTGTTCGGCATGTAAATTTCTTAGAGGGAAAGGCTAAAAATATAATAAAAACTAGTTCTTATAGGTATGTAAGTAAAAATAGGAACGTCCTTTTTCGAACACAAAAGATGTCATCAAGGGGAGGTAACTCATTCTTATTCATTAAAGAGTTATTCCCCTAGGATTGCTAGGTAATTGCATTGGTTCGCCAACATTAAGCACTCATGAGCGTTTAACTATATGCATTACCCGGCGTTGCTCGGGAGTCTTTTTACTTCCATGTTTGTTTCGCTCATTGTCTCTCCCCACCACCACCATTTTTGTATATTTTCTCTTAATTAGTTTATTGTAAAAAATGAGGGACGCAGTTACACAAGTGTAATTAGCAGTTCCGACTAAGTTAGCCAGAAAACTTTTTGATATACGTATGCACCAGGCAAAAATAGTAATCTACACCAAAAATTAGCAAAAATCATCGAGTAGAATTTTAATTAAAAATGAAAATCAGTTTATTCGTTTTTTTACGTATACGCCATTGATTCGAGCGAAAAATACGTAATTCAGGGGGACATAACTCAGTCTGTTGTATATTTAAGTAATAAATAAATAAATAAATAAATGAATGATTGTCGACAAAATACGATGAAACTGATATTTAGTTTTTATTAAAATTCTACTTGATATTTTTTGCTAATTTTTGGTGAGGATACTTCTTTTTGCCTGATACGTAAGTATAAACAAGTTTTTATTTGGAAATGCGTTTTACATATGTGCTCTCATCCATATAAGCACCGAATAATTTACTTAAAACAATTAAAATATTTATATATTTTTATAATATTTTAATTGTTTTAAATAAATTATTTTTATATAACTCACTAAAAGACTTGACTTCTTTCCACTTCGTCTTAACGAGTATCCGTTTCAAGTTTGTAGATCAACTGATTTACAAAACGTGCATGTTGGATTCATGTCAGTACTTTACTAATTTAAAAAGTTTTGTTTTTTCTATTTCTATTTCATACGTAATACTTAATTTATTTCAAGGCCAATAACGTTCAGCATGTCATAATCTTTAAAAAAACAACACAATTTGGGGTTACTGCATATTTTCTTTTGATACAATTACATTGGTCTGGAAACTAGATGATTACCGAAAATATTTAAGTTTTGGAAAGATTATAACATTTTTTCAGTAGAAAATATAGATTTAGCTAAAAACACGCCTCCAAAATATTTATTGACCAATTATATACACACACATAGCTTACCCAAAAAGTGCATTTTTTAAACGCAAAAGGAACTTTCTGGAGAAGTAAACACTTACGGTGAACATAGTACACAATACACACACACACACACACACACACACAGAGGAAATTGTTTTACTAAGTAGACTCACAGATTTTAGAGATAACAAAAGGTATTTAAAAAATCCCCGAAATTTACTTCTGAGTACAGTGAAAAACAGAGAAACCAGACTGTCTATAACTACGGCTGTTGTTGTTGAGTGAGTTGGACCTAAATGCAGCATCGAACATGATGTTTATATTGTCTGCTTTTGAGCCAGGTCCTTCTCGTAGACTTGGAACACTTTATGTTCTTGAAGGATTTCAGGTTACCACTGGCACTGAAATCAACATGGACCAGTGGTTGCTCCAAGATGTCGAAGAAGGTCTTCATCTGTAGGCATTGAGTGGCGGTTTCACATGCACTAACATAATGTTGTTATCCTCACTCTGCATTGTGATAGATGACTGAACATCCTTGCTTGGTGTAGATTGTCCACAGAGGCATTGGCAAAAATGACCATAAGCCACCGGATCCTGATGCAGACACTTTTGGATTTAATTAGAGCTCCTTTTGCTAGGTGTCATCCCTAATACCACTGGGTGTCAGACCAATCCCACCTTGGGTGGCCCTGTTCTGCATAGCTTTGACACTACACGTTGGCACAGCACTTCCACGTTGAATGTGGGTTTCGACTTTAGGGCTGTGTTGATTGTTGTTGAGAAAATCGGATTTCTGCAAAGAGCCTACGAAGATCATGCCTCAGGATTATCTGGTCTGCACAAAGTCTTTTTCGGTTGAACTGCAAGGTTGCAGAGTGTTTTTTTTTTTTGAATTCCCGACACCCAGAGCAGCAAGTCCCAGAGGTTTCATACGAAGTCGGGGAAGGTTTGGCTCAGAACACACAAAGGAATGCTGATTGCACATGCGCAGAATAAACGTTATTATTTTCATTCCATTTATTTGTGCATCCATGCCTGACACACTCTTGCTTTTCACACACAGAGACAGTTATGAGCAGGGGACAAGTTGTGATATTGACTCCGCCTGGATTTTCACCAGAGACTTGTTAGCGATAGCACTGACACTACCAAACAAGAAAACGTATATCGGGAACGTCAACACTTTCCTTTTCATTCTAAATACAACCTATAGCAATCATCATCATCATTATCATTATCATCATCATCATCATCATCATCATCATCATCAAAACACGTCAGAACAACGGAAGAATCATCATCAGGGTTTACTGATCAGATTCCTTCCACCTTTTTGGTGTCTGTCATTCAGGAGTTATGCCATAGTCACCACGCTACGCACTGCGGGTTACGACGCTATTTACCCATAGCTAGGTGCCCACATACAGCGCCTGGTATTCACAAATGGATGGCAATCATCATCACATACAAGACAAATTAACGTCGCCCATTATCTCCCTTTGATACAGCGACAATAACGAACTCTCCTGTCCTAGAAGACACATTTGCATAGTAAATAGTCTAATAAAGTATCTAGTTTTATTAACACTTTTTTTCTCTCTCTCTCTCTCTCTCATATATATATTTCGCATTTATTCATTTTGATATATATATATATATATATATATATATATATCAAAATGAATAAATGGGAAAAAATTTTCATCTATCCTAACTATATTAACATCAAAACAGGTTAGGATTATTTAATTCTAATGATATTAGAATATATTGAAATACCCTATATATATAGGCATCTCCTACTCACTCAAATAAATCTCGATTTTGCTTATTTGCCTATCTTTTATTTTTAAGTTTTAAATAAATTAATATTCTGTAATATACATTTCTACTTTGTATTGTCAAATTTTCGTCTATATACGCTATCGTTTTATCGATAGTACTATTATTATAATTATAAATAAAATAAGATAAATAGATTTTATAAAAGAAATGATAGCATTTAAAAACTTATTTAGAATTTCATTTTCAAGGGACATCATTTACTTCCGGCTTTAGTAAAGTGTCACATATTGCTGAGATGTTTGAGAACAGATACTACACTTTGATCTTAGCCAAAAGTCCACAGAACCATAACAAATATTTTTATGCGACTAGGCATTTTTAAATATAAAAAACAAATGAATTTAATTAGAATATTTTTTAATGGGCAGTGTAGTGTAGTATCAGTTCTGTTACTTACTCTGTTTTTAATGGTGTCTAAGGGGGAGTTCTCCTAGAATTAAAACTCCCCAAGACTCGATTTTGTCAGAAAATCTTTTAGGAGGGGATAGTGTAGTATCGGTTCTGTTCTCATAAGATGACCATGCAAGAATGACTTTCTCCTTTCTTTTTGTGTGGAGGGAAGTCGTGTTCGTTCATCATGATATTATCGTCTGCCGGGGGAGGGGGGCAGTGTATTATATGTTCGTTCACCATAATAATAGCTAAGGAAGAAGGATAACTCAAGTTTAAAATAAACATGTCTTTTTTAACTAAAAAATTATGAAAGTTATCGTTCTTCCTTAGCCAGCATATTCATCTTTGTTTATAAAGATGGCGACTATATTTTTACAGACAATTTTAATTTAAGCGTTTAACGTGGACAATGAAACTTGCCATGGTGTTTAATGTTATCTAAATAGATAAATGCAAAAGTTTTTTTCCACCTATTCTAACTATATTGACATTAAAACGGTTTATGCTTATTGAATTCTCTGTAGTATGTTTTCATTCGTCATGATAGATTCCTCCTAGGCATTGTCTCCTCTTTGAGGGGAAGGCCGTACAGTATACATTCGTTTCTCACGATACCATTTCCTCAGGATTACCAGTTTTGTGTGTGGAGGGAAGTTAGTGTACTATCTATTCTGTTGTCATGATATCATTCTCCCAGGCATTAACCCCT
Organism: Sepiola atlantica; assembly: GCA_963556195.1. Classification (NCBI taxonomy): domain Eukaryota; kingdom Metazoa; phylum Mollusca; class Cephalopoda; order Sepiida; family Sepiolidae; genus Sepiola; species Sepiola atlantica. The sequence goes on from OY744525.1 coordinate 107,700,724, forward strand.
TCTTTTTTGTGGGGAGGGGGTGGGGGTCAGTGTATGTAGTTCGTTCATTATGATATCAGTCTCTCATTTGCATATTTATTTATTTTTAAGTTTCTAATCTGTTAATAATTAAATACATGCGTTTATTATTTTTTAAATAAATTTCTCGCAGTTAATGTTGCTGCTGTTTCTGTTGTTGTTGCTATTCCTATTTACTTCCTCCCACGAGAGCAGAGTTAGGCACAATGTCAATATTTAACGTGGAGATAATCAAGTACCCAAAAAATGAGCACTCTGAATTGGAACAAAAATTTCAATTGTCTCGGTCTAGAAGGATTTGTGGTTCACTGACAGAGAACATAAAAACTAAGTGCAGATTCAGTACAGATACTACATTTTGCTCCTAGCTAAATGGCCAAGGAGTTGGTAGTGATGATGATGATGATGATGATGATGATGATGATGATGATGATTTGTCATATAAAAGAAATAAACCTTCTCTGATCTTTCTAAATTACAAAAAAAAAAGTATTTTTCTTTAATATTCTTTACATATTTTTCTTTTTTTTATAATAAAGGTGAAAAGTACAAAGTACTCATTTCGAATTACTCAGTAATATAAAAGTGGAGTATATGACCAATCGACGTTCCACCCTTATGTTTATTCATTTCATTATATAACCAGTTTTAATGGGAAATAGATTTTAATTTTTATGCTAAAACAAAATAAAATTTATCAAAGCTGAATATCTTAAAGACCATATCAATTGACCTATTTGTTGTTTTTTTCCTAAAATACAAAATTTGACGATGTTCATGCACAGTATATTTCCGCCATATTGGAATATATCAAATAACACTACGGCAATCATTTTTTTTTAAATTTCCTCTAAATTACCAAAATGTTAAATGAAAATTTCTTCTTTGGTTTCTGTAAAGAAGACTACAGCATCAGTAATTGCTGCTCGGAGGGCAGGTAGTTTTTGTTAATATATGTATATATATATATATATATATATATATATAGTAAGTTATAAAAATATATTTTGTCATAAATATATTTTCATAACTTGCAACCTAGCTCTACTCACGTATTGAGCACTGTTCAAGTAAATACTGAAAATTGATACATAAAAGATTATATGTCCTTATAACATGTTATGTGGATACATATATATATATTGTGTTAAAGTGAATAATTTTGCTAAAAAATCCGAGTATGAGAGCTCAATGTAGAATAATATAGAAAGAAAAAAATTACATAAACATTGTAGTTGTCGGCACTATAATTTATTTCGACCTCCTGGCCTCTTCAAAATACTAATGGGACAACTACATATTGGAAATGACGGAAAAATAAATATTCACCAGTCACAAAAGAAATAGCATAGGCAGAGAGACGGAACATACGTAAGTTAAAATCATCAAAACGAAGAGGAGGGAAATATAAGGAGGGCATATAAAATTAAAACCTTATTATTAAAATACGCAGATGATTACTTAGAGAATCATATCTGTCATGATATGATGATGGGAAAGTTAAACTTCACTGCCCCCTCCACATCCGTGAAACCCTCCATATCAGACAGCCCGAATCAGTAGTGTCGGAGGGGGGGGGGGTCCAAAAGAATCAAGGGAATGGTGGAGGGGGGGATCCGAATAACAATACAAAAAAAAGAATAAAAATAAATATAAGAAAGGAAAAAGAAAATAAAGAAATTAACAAGTTGAAAAGGAAAAAAGAGAAAAAGAGGACATATATGAAAAAGAAGAAATATAAACGAAAATAAAATAAAATGAAGCCTAAAAGAAGAAGGCAAGACCGTACCTAACTAAAACGTTAAATGTATCTGTATCAATTTGCGACAACCGGAATTAATCTAGTGAATGAATGAGGCAATAAAACAATAATAATCAAGGTAATGGTAGATAATAAAAGTAATAATAATAATAATGATAATAATAATTATAATACAACTGATCACCTTTATGTAGTAGGGTTGCTTCATTGGTATCCATCTACAGGTTTTGTTCAATACGAAGTAAAGAGTTGTGGTGAACACCACAGTTAGGTACTCTCTCTTTCTCTCTTTCTTTCTTTCTTTCTTTGTTTACCCTTTTTGTCGCTGAAGTGGAGAAACTCGTGAAATCTTGCAGAATCACGTTGGCCAGGAGATTTCGACCAATAGGATACTGACTGACCAACTTGACCACGCGTGAGTTGGGGGTCAATAAAAGAACACACATCCCGTTTCTCTCTCTCTTTTTCCCCTCAGCGTTCTGAGACGAACACACAAAGAACTCTCAGCGATCCCCCCCCACACACACACACACCAGCTCGAACGAGCTGTGTGGAGGAGGGAGGAAGAAGAAAGGTAACCCTTTTCAATCCAAGAATTAATCTTTCAATCCAAACGAACTCGTGTTTCTTAAACACATATTGCATTCTACACACAATCAAGAATTAATCTTTCAATCCAAACGAACTCGTGTTTCTTCAACACATATTGTATTCTACACACAAAAAGATATTTCAACACGCATCGCATTTATACGCCCCAATTATGAACTTACACTCTCTTTTAAATATTAAATAAATAAATTGTTTTGTTAATATAAATGTTATTCCTTTCCTTTTTATTAACCATTATAAAAGGCCTATTCGTATATGTTTGTATAGCTTACTCATTCCTTCGCTTTCTTTAAGGTAAGTTTAAATAATATTTTCTTCCTTTCACTTCCACCCCCGGCCATAGACACACCAAGTTTTGGTTAAAATGACAAACATCCACTTCTACAATCTAAATCATTTTTTAGTATTTTTTTTAATTACCTTGACCACTCTGTAAGGGAAAACACATATACTAAACTCAATGCTATGTGGCACACAGAACAACGGAAAAATACGCCCGAATACAATATGCACATTTTATTTACATATTGACAAACGTAAAATAGACTTGTAACATCGCACAAAAGAACATACAATAAAAGGCTTGTGGTCTCTACCATACATGGTAGCTTTCGAATCTAAAATAGAGTTTCGTTTATATTCAACCACGTGGAATCCTGTTCAAACATGGTGGACATCGTTCTCTCTCGGCCAGTAGTCTCTCTGCCAAAGGGGAAGTAACCCACTGGTATCTTTAGCAACCAGTGTCCCCCCTTATTCCTCTACACAATTTTATTCAAATAGTTTCATGAACGCAAAAGATGGTCTGGAAATAGTCATGAAAACAAGAATACAAAAGAGGTTGAGTCTACTGACATATACGTGCCACAGAAATGGAATTGAGTCAACGAGTTCCATCTCGTCTAGCAAAGCCTAGAGACGAGGAGAGAAATATAATGTCTTGTCGCATTGAAATTTTAAAAGGAGCTGTTCATAATTTTTGGCAAAAAAGTTTGGATGGAAGTTAACTCTCACATAAACAGTGTCCTCATCGCCCAATGTATGTATCGCTCCATGAGTGAGAACATTCAAGTGTGTTCTTAGCAAACCACATACTAATACATCTGTGAGTGAGAACATGCAACTTGGTCGGGATCAAAGTGTAGTATCTGTTCCAATGCATACTGCACCCCATAGACTGGTATTGTCTTGGCCTTTGGGGCTTGATTTATGCCTGTCTGTGAGTTTGTCCTGTGCAGTTCTAAGAGGTCCACCCTCCCAGGCTTTGCTTCCCCTCTTTGGGGAGGAGTAAGTTTATTGCTTACTGCCTGAGGCGTACCTACCGGGAAATGCCGACGGGGCTGCCCAAACAATTGTTAATGGCCAGAGTGCTCACCTTCTCGAGCGCTGGCTTTTCAAGTCCCACTTTCCCGACCCGACCTTGAGTCACATCTTACCTTGTGGGAGTAAGATAAAACTGGCCTTGTGCCTAACCTCCTGAAGAGGAGGTAAATAATACATGCAACTGCAAAAGAAAATAGATTGTGATTATATAACTGCTACAGATTCATATTATTACAATGATTGATGCTAAATTGTACATGTGTAATAGCTCTTTATTTAATGAATTTACGATAATTCATTTTAGAATCCAATTTTAAAGAACACTTTTTGTTACTGGTACAGTTTGTCACCCATTCTAAAACCAACTTTTAAATGTTTAAGTAAAGGGCTGGAAGATGACCGAAATGCTTAACCAATCAGATTCTGAGACAGCAGTTTCAATTGTGAATAGAGTAAATCATAAAATTCGTCTGCGCTAATGCCAACAGAAAAAAATTCAGAAATCTTAGCCCTAAAAAAACGTAAAAAAACTTTTTTTGTTTTTCACACTAACCATAAACCATAACCCTTAAAAAACGTGAAACACTATTGTTTTTTTTAACACTAACCTAACCCTAACCTAACCCAGTCCGTCTGGTTCAAAAACTGTACCAGCACAAAAAACAAGTAATCGAAACAAAAACACTTTCTCGTTAAAAAAAACTTCTTTGTAAAAAAATTATAACAGTTGTTTCATCATATTATCTGTGTCAAACAATAAATATTTTTTCATAAAATTTGACATACAGTGAGTGTTTTTTTTCTTGCTTTAAATGTTGTTTCGTAAGTTTTCCCTGTTAGATAGCGTCGCCTCGTTTTGATTTTTACACTGGGTTGTTTTTATTAGTTTACATAACCAGCCGGAAGAGGTCGATGAAAAGTCGATTTCAGCATGGGTCACAAACTGTACCAGTACCCACTTTTCTTGTATGAGTTTTAACCCGGTCAGAATGTTTCATAAACAGCTGTTAAAATCAACGGAGAATGGACAGAAGGGTCCATACGTGATTGGACTGTACGAAGATGCTTTCAGAACTTCTATAATGGTTATGAGAGATTTGAGGGTGAAGGTAGAGGACAGTCATATACTTTTGCTAATGAACTTTGGAAAACAACTGTTCAACAAAACCTGCGTCAAAGAGTCAGGTGAATATTTAAGGCATGTCATGTTAATATTTGAATGGTGTCCGATGATCTGAAACAAATTATAAGGGTTAAAAAGCTCAAGAAATGGGTTCCACTTGAACTCAATGAATAAAATTAGTTTCTGAAATCGGCCATTATTTTTTGTAACACCCTGTTGCAGTCGTGTGAGAGATCTATTTTTGTGTATATGTACGTACAATATCTTGCGTCATGTCGAGTTGTAATTTGGTTGGCGTAATTTGGTTTCCATCCATGTCTGTAAACTCTGCACAGTATGACATGCTGGATACCTACTGGACAAGGCTGCAGTTTTATACATCAGCTCGATCGAGCTAGGAAATAAAAAAGAGGAAGGTTGTTTGAAAATCCCGCTCACGTGGAGTTCAGCAGAGGTTATAAATAGTGGCCTGTGGTTGGTTGTTTTTCATCCAATCACAAGGAATGTAACAAATGACTGTCTTATAATAATTTACAGAGTTTTAAATTTGATCGATAAGGTTCTGAAAGTAGTTGAGAGAATAATTGAGCAGTAAATAAGAAGTCAGATAAGCATAGATAAAATGCACTTTTTTATGCCTGAGAGAGGTACTACTGATGTTATATTTATCAAATACAAAAAAAAAGATGTTGTTTAGTTAGGGTTAGTGTAAATCTTTGTGTAAATTAGAGGCAAAGAAGTTTTTGGTTAGCATGGTTCATGTAATGTACAGAAAGACTTTATTGTTAAAGTGGGAGTACATCAAGGTTATGTACTTAGTCCGTTGTTTTTCATTTGTGTCTTAGAAGCGTTGTGCAGCAGGTTTTGTACAGGTTGTCTGAAAAGAATGCTATGATGATTTTGTCCTTGCCTGTGAAACAATTAAATGTCTCCTTATTATGTTAAATAGCTGGAGGGGGGCTATGGAAAGTAAAGCTGTTGTAGTGTTTTAAGCGATCAGAATTATCTCCCTGGCATGGCAGCCATCATTCAGTGATCGGAATGGTCGGAGTGATCTCCCTTGTATAAAATCTTTCTATAAAAGGCTGATGTGTTCTTTCAGAAGCTGGGCAGCGAAAGTGATAACAACATGTTCTGTCTTTTGTGTTCTTGCATTTGTTCTGTTTGTGTCTTCGTTTGTATTTCAAAGAGATTAATACAATTGTAGAGCTGTAAAAGTGAATGTTACCAAGACCAAAAGAACAATAAGTTGCTCTAGTCTTGGAAACCCTTAGAAAGAGGAAAGTTCCCTGCTTTGTTTGTGGAAGGGAAGTTGGTTGCACCTCAAGTTTTGTGGTACTTGTAAGTATTGTGTACACAAGAGATGCAGTGGAATTACTGGTAGGTTGAGAGAGGATAACCAGCTTATGTTCAAGAAGTGTAAGAGAATAGAGATGGATGAGAACTCAGATGTGGAGAAATTATATTTAGATGGCCATTCAAATATACTTTTTTCTTTCAGATTTTCACTTTGGTTTGGTGGAGGAGCCAACTCAGTGTTGTTACTTGTGTCAACATCATAAGAGAATATGTACTGTGACTGTTCTCATATGACCCAGTATGAAGCCATGAAAGGGCGCCTTATTTGAGCTTAATATACTATATAATTTTGAATATTTGGTCAGACTTTACTTGACTTGTGACACCATTTCCTTTGAACCGGCTCAAAGTGAATTCACTGAGTTCTGAATGAAGACTGACCATACATAAACATTGAGATTAGTAACAGCTAGTCTAGATTTAATTGTACACCGATAATGAGTTCTGAATCCATTCTGAGCAATGTTTTGAGTTTGCCAGCACACCACCTTTTCCATCCTATAAGTGAAACAATTGTTTATTTTAAATTAAATAAAAAAAAATTGCATTGTAATGGCTTCTATGCTTTCATATTTTCAAATTAAGCAGTGCTTCTCTAAAGAAGAAAGTATTTTTTATTCTCCCAGCGTGCTAATGCTTTATTCATAATCTTAAGGATTGATACAGGTCAGCAGCTGTAAATAAGATCTCTCGACCAGCATCGCCAACATCAAAACAATATGAAAAAAAAAACAGCAGAAAATGAGACAATTCTTAATATCTCTGATATTGATCGGATATTTTTTTCAAGTCTCCAACTTAAGGTTGTCGTCCATAACTAAATAGAATTTTCCTCTCCCAGTGTTTCAGTGACATGTCCAATCAAAGGGAAATAACCCCAACTTGATCCCAACAGATAACCTCCCTTTACAAATCAGAAGTTTAGCATGAGCACTGCTATATTCCAGAAATAAAGAATATCCGGGAGAAAACAAATCAGTTTTACTCCGGTGTCGATTATAAAAATCAGGTGTGTATTTTTGTATTTTGTTCTTTCTTTTCTTTTATCCTGTGCTTGGTCTCACAAGTCAAGGCTAAGACACTACATCTGGCAATGAGGATTTAGTGATGAGCTCACGTTTTCTACCGGACAAAAAAACAGAAACTCATGAAAAAAAGAAATCTACAAGATTATATGATTAATCTGTTTTTCCAAATTTCTTCATTCATGCTGATCAAAATACAATTGGCATTGGCTGGCAAAAGTGGATATGAGAGTAGAAAGTAGACCCTAGGTTTACTTTCGGAAGCCTCGTAACTCTTGCTTCCCTCAATTTTGTCCTTTAGTCCGTAAATTTCATAAGCGATGTTTCTGACAAAGGGGGAAGAATTGATGTTTTCTCTGTCGGAATCTATCCATCAAACACTTATCGTTGGCTAGTAGTTGACCTTGAAGTGATAATTTTTTGTGCCAGGAAGTCGTTGACGATTTAAATTCGGCAACACTGGATGGCATCACAGAACAAAATCGCATTATGTTAAGCATTTAAAAATGTTACCACTGGTTTCATATGTGATGTTGTTGATTTTAGATTGTTGTGTTTTTATGTAGATAGTGTTGCATGAGGGACTGAATAAGAGTTTCACCGTCTGGAGTTACGCCCCTTTACCGGGACACTCATGTTTTTGCCTGATGTAAATAAAGGACGCCATTTTACAGAACCTGATCTCTGTCGTTATGTTTCTATTCAATCCATTGACATCCTCTAAAATGACACATGGTGGCAGCGGTGGGATGAAGATATGTCTAAGTAAGATGTACAAAAGGATAAGAAACAGATAAGTAACTTTATTATTCTTGTTTCAAATTGTAAATTTGTACGTACGTCACGTGGAGAAAAAAAAAAAAATGTCGGAAGACACAAACAGACCAGTGGCTAGTATAAGACCACCAGCGCCCTTATGTATGGAAGATAATTTATCGGCGAACTGGAAGTTGTTTAAACTGAAATGGCATAACTACGCCATTATTACGTGTTTGACGAAACATTCATTACAATATCAGACGGCACTTTTGCTTCACACGTTGGGAGATGACGCATTGAAAGTTTACTACGGATTTCAATTTCTAACACCTGAAGATGAAAGAACACCCACCGAAATTATTCAGGCATTTGATAAATACGCTATAGGGGAAACGAATGAAACCTACGAGCGTTACGTATTTCATTCTAGAATGCAAGGAGGATCAGAGACTGTGGAATCCTTTATTACGGCACTTCGGACGTTAGTAAAAACGTGCAATTTTTGTGACAATTGCGTTTCATCAGTACTCAGAGATCAGGTAGTGCTGGGAATACACAACCCCCAGACACAAGCTGAATTATTGAAAATAAGACAGTTAGACTTACAAAAATGTATTGACATTTGTAAGCTGTCTGAAAATGCCACGGTCCAGTCCAGAATCCTAAGGCCTGAAGGAGTGAATAAGGTTGATTTTAAACCCAGGAGAAAGACATCGGCACAAACTGACAGAGATTGCCGGGCGTGTGCACTGCGGCACGGACCAATAAAAGAGGTATGTCCTGCATTTGGCAAGACCTGTTATCAATGTAATGGAAAAAACCACTTTGCCGTGAAATGCAAAGTACCAAGGAAAAAGAAGGTGCAGGCTGTCAAAACCCAATATGAGGACCAGGAAAACGACAGTAGTAGTTGTTCAGACTATGGACAGGTAGACAACATAACGATTAAGGAAAAAGTGAATGCTGTGAGTCAAGAGGTGATGAAGGCAGAAATGAGGGTCAAGGGAAAACCAATTGCTTTTCAGCTCGATAGTGGAGCGTCCGTGAATATATTGAATGTGAAACACGTGATTGGAAAAACACTGGAACATTCAAATAAGACCCTTGTCATGTGGAATGGAGCAGAAGTGAAGCCGTTGGGAGAATGTCGAGTTAAAATGATAAACCCCAAAACTGGACAAAAATATGCGGTTAAGTTTGTCATTGTGAAAGAGGATTTCCATCCCTTACTGGGAGCAAATGCAATCCAGACAATGGAACTCGTCACAATCAATAACAACAAATTCAAAATGGTCGCCAAAGTTTCCCAGATGAATGGATCCAGCAGCCAGTACTCGGACAGAATTATCAATGACTTCAGAGATGTGTTCAGGGAAGAATTGGGTCAATTACCAGGAGAGGTACATTTGCAGGTGGATCCAGGAGTAACACCAAATGTTGCAGCAACACGGAGAATACCAGTGGCACTTAAAGACAGGCTAAAAGTCGAGTTGGAAAAACTGGTTAAGAAGAATGTTATTGAACCAGTGAGCGATCATAAGCCACTGGAAGCGATTATGAAAAAGAATTGGTGAAATGCCCGAAACGACTTCAAAACATGCTGATGCGACTACAGGCTTACGATGCTACAGTTCTGTACCATCCAGGTAAGAAAATGTTCCTTGCAGACACGCTATCAAGAGCATACATCTATGGATTGGGCAGTGAAGATATGGACGATGAAGATGATGTCAAGGAAGCAGAATATATTTCTGTAACAGAGAGAAGGCTGCTTGAACTGCGCTCAGCCACGAAGGAAGACAGAAGCTTGCAGCAGTTGCAGCAAGTAATTCTGGAAGGATGGCCAGAAGAAAAAATACATCTTGACCCAGAGGTGAGACCATATTTTAATATGCGGAATGAAATGACGGTGCAAGATGGCTTAATTTTCAGAGGAAACCGGGTAGTGGTTCCACTGACACAGCGAGCGGTGTTGAAAGAAAAACTGCATTCCACACACCTGGGAGTAGAAGGATGTTGCAGAAGAGCAAGAGAATGTTTGTATTGGCCAAATATGAACAGTGACATGAAAGACTATGTTTCAAAGTGCCCCATATGTAGAAAATATGAAGTGGCCAACCCGGCAGAACCATTAATGGTCCATGAAGTTCCTGACAGACCCTGGGCGAAAGTGGGAGTAAATCTCTTTAAGTTTGCAGATAGAGACTACCTGTGCACAGTTGATTACATGAGCAACTTCTGGGAAATCGATCATCTTCTCAATACACAAGCAAAGACAGTGATAACCAAACTTAAACACCATTTTGCACGTCATGGAATACCAGATCAGGTCGTAACTGATAATGGGCCTCAGTTTAGTAGCCAGGAATTTTCTGCCTTCGCAAAAAAGTGGTGTTTTACACATACACCTGTCAGTCCATACAATAGCAAGGCAAATGGCAAAGTGGAATCTGCGATAAAGATGGCAAAGAACCTTTTCCGGAAAGCGATGGACGATAAGGCTGATCCATACCTAGCAATGTTGGATCACAGGAATACGCCAGCCAAAGGTCTCTTATCACCAGCTCAGAAGCTGATGTCAAGGAGAACAAAAACACTTCTCCCAACCAGGGAGGATTTACTCAAGCCAGCATTGCCCAAAAATCTGAGAAAATCAGTGAAGCAAGACTGCAGGAGGCAAGAACGTTCTTTCAACCACAAAGTAAAACCACTTAAACCATTGTATCCTGGAGATGTAGTACGGATGAAACCACACATAAATGGTCAAAAAGAGTGGAGGAAAGCTGTTGTATGGGAGAGACTGGATGAGCGATCATACCATGTAAAAGTGGGTGGGGACTTATATCGACGGAATCGAGTAGATTTGAAGAAAACTGCAGAGACACCCCCACTCACATCAGTAATACAACAGCCATATGAAGTGCAGAGCGAGTTACCCAAGAATACAGGGCAGAGTACAGAAGAGATATGTAACTCAGAACCACCTCAATATGAAGGTGAAATAAGAGAAAACCTCAACCTGACCCCATTCCCAACAAAACCAAGTCCGGAAAGGTTGCGGACAACACGGTCGGGAAGGATAATAAGAGATCCTATGAGATTCAAGGATTTCACAACATAAGTGAAAGGGAAGAATAATCCCTGTTAGGTAGGAGGGTAGTCAGCCCAATGAATGCCTAGATCACTGTGTTTTGTAGACTCTGTTTTTAATTCTTATCAGACTTTTTTTTTTGTTTTTTTTTGTTTGTCTTTATCTTCTGTTTTTTATTTATTGAGAAAAGGGAAGATGTTGCATGAGGGACTGAATAAGAGTTTCACCGTCTGGAGTTACGCCCCTTTACCGGGGCACTCATGTTTTTGCCTGATGTAAATAAAGGACGCCATTTTACAGAACCTGATCTCTGTCGTTATGTTTCTATTCAATCCATTGACATCCTCTAAAATGACACAGATAGCTTCCAGTATTTTTAATTTTGTTAAATTGGTTTCGGAATGTATAATTTTAGTGTTATTAACTAGAATTTGTCTTAAATAAGAGGAAGGGCAGTTATGTTTTTGTAGATGTTGGTAAATTGAGCTAGAGTTTACAAGATGCATGGTGAGGCGGTGAGATAGGGTAGTGCTTTTAAAATCAATGTAATTATTAGCTTTATTATTATTATGGGAGTTACATTCTCCCAAAGTGCATTTAAACTTATAAATAACATTGGTTCTTTCTAGTGGTTTTTGAGTTGGGGAGGACATAAAAAAAACAACACAACAACCTAAAATTAACAACATCACATATGAAACAAGTGGTAACATTTTAAAATGCTTAACGTAATGCGTTTTTGTTCTGTGTGCCATCCAGCATTGGTGAATTTAAATCGTCAACGACTTCCTTGAACAATGCGAAAAACGTTCTATATATGTTTCTCCTCCGTCTTTTTAAAATTCTCTTCTTTCTCCAGCTTTTTTGTTCATTTGCTTTTGACACTTGAGGATGATTCGACGAAGAATAAATACCGTTCGTGAAACCTGTGAAACCTATGGAACATTTATTTTTATTTTTTATTTTAATACAAAAAAAGACCATCAGAAAAATTCAAAAAAAAAAAGGTATAATTAAACAAACGAATTCTATTATTTTTAACAATGTTTGCATAAATGAGAAAATGATGCCTAAACACACACACACACACATTTATATATATATATATATATATATATATATATATATATATATATATATATATATATATATATACTTTGAAAAGTCACACAATTTGAATCGCTGGATGGGTGGCAATAATAACGAAGATACTTTTTTAATAAAATATTTAAAAAACCTTGCACAACGCAGATTATTTTTTTTTAAAATAAATTATTTATTCATCTTAAAAACATTTTTTTTTATAAACTTGAGTACTTTCGGTAAATATACCATCTTCAGAAGAATATTTCTTCTTTTTCTTTTTTTTTCTTTTTTCCTCTCGTGGCCAAGTTGAAAATCCGTCTAGGTGTTTTGACGAAGAGAGAAAAGTGTTGATATGGCTATGTGTCACGTGGTCGGCGTGGAAGGATACTTTGAAAAGTCACACAATTTGAAGCGCGTGGTGGGTGGCAATAATAACGAAAATATTTTTTTTATAAAATATTTAGAAAACCTTGCACAACGCAGATTATTTGTTTTTAAAAATAAATTATTTATTCATCTTAAAAACATTTTCAACTTGGCCACGAGAACGTCTCAACCAAGAGGAAAAAAGAAAAAGAAGAAATATTCTTCTGAAGATGATATATTTACCGAAAGTACTCAAGTTTATAAAAAAAAAATAATTTTCAAAAATTTTCAAAAATAATTTAATATTATTATAAGCCCCTTCCAAGGGTTCGCACCCTATGCCTGTCTGAGATTGTTATTTCCCTGTGCTGATTAGAGCCATAAGCTCGAAACGATGTCGTACGTAGGTAAAATATTAAAAATAATTTAATATTATTATAAGCCCCTTCCAAGTAAAATTGAAAGTTGTGAACGGTGTTCGCGCCCTATGACCGTCTGAGATTGTTATTTCGAAAGGACGTCGTATGTAGGTAAAAATATTTGAAACATTTTTAGGATATTGGTAGTTCAACATTTTTTTTATATAAGCATCGAAGAATAAGTATTAAATTGAGAATAAAAGCCATTTTCAATGCAAGATATATTTATTTTTTTTAGAAATAAATATATCTTGCATTGAAAAGGGCTTTTATTCTCAATTTAATACTTGAAAAAATATTAAAATCAATTTAATATCATATATATATGCATATATATATATATATATGATATGATATGATATTAAACATGCCAGTTTCACAGATTTTAATATTTTATATATATATGTGTGTGTGTGTGTGTTCATTTGAAGATCATACCTTCTCGTGAAACCTTAAGTAAAGCAATGAAGAAATAAATAAATTGGGCCACAAGAGAGAGATATGAAATGTCGAATCAAAGGGAAATAACTCCAACTAAATTCCAACAGATTACCTCCCTTTAAAAATCAGAAGTTAAGCAAACTACCGGTAATGAGCACTGCTATATTCCAGAAATAAAATAATGCTTGGGAGAAAACGAATTATGGATTATAAACATACGTGTGTCTTTTTTTCTTTTATTCCTTTTGTCCTGTACTGAGTCTCGTGAGTCGAGTCTAAGACACTACACTTACAAACATGCAGCCATTTAAATGTATTATAATGTAAAAAAATATCTTACTGCCCAACTCCCAACCCAGGTCGCTTCCTATAAATCTGGCCTCTATCGCAGTAACCCCTTAGGCTTCAGTGGAAAAATCCCTTATTTGTGGGAAACAAAAGTAAAAACAAACAAGAAGAAAAAACAAAGAATATTTACTAAATAAAAGAAATGACAGGTACGTTTGAGACTGGGTTTTCTTCACTTTTGGTTTCGCTAATGAATTTTATTTGTTGAAGCTGTTTGCGCCAAATAAAAAATATGAGGCGAAGTATCCTTATGTCAGCTTATATAATCATTTCACGAATATAAAAAAATACACATAGAAAAATACTAACTTTAATACATCAAGAGTTGGGTGGTTCACTTCAATATTATACTTCCATCGTAAAAATGTGATTTAATTTGCATATGTGGTGGGTTAAACAATATAAAAACCGTACTTTTTTGACTGAAGAGTGAGTTGAGTTTGGAAGAGAAGAGAGTGAAGATTGGAGAGAGAACTTTTAATATTGGAGATTGCAATTGTCGGTGAAGGTGAAGAAAATCCAATTTTATTTTATTTTTATTTAAGTTTGGATTACAAGCTATTTCGGCATGAAGAGGAGAATATGGAGTCCGGAAAAATAAGTTTGAGCAAGGATGTGATATCGCCTTTTAGTGGAGAAGGTGATGTAGTCGGGTGGATGAAAAAAGTAAAACTGGTGGCGAAACTACAGAGAGTACAAGACCTGGCTAGTTTAATTCCACTTTTTCTGCATTGGAATGCTTGTTCTCTACCTCGAGATGAGTGATACAGACCAATTAGATGCGGAAATGATAGAGATGAGATTGGTGACAGCATTTACTGAAGGTATTTTCGAAGCCTATGAAAAACTGAAACGATTCAGGTGGACTGGAGAATAGGTGGATGTTTATGTCAACAATACCAAAACATTGGCTGGATTAGCTGGATACCTAGGGATAGGTTTGGATCAGACAGCAAAACTCACGTTCATCACAGGATTTCCAGATCACGTATCTGTGGCACTGCAACAATTGCATCACTTGGAGAGACTGGATGTTAGTCGACTGATACCGACTGCACGGCTATTGGTTAGTAAGAGGATGCGAGATACTGGGACGGTGGCAGCGAGTGCACAAAGCACTACACTGAAAAATGAGATTCAAAGAGAATCTTCAAGCATTCGGTGCTTTAGGTGTCGAGGACCACATCTTATTGAAGATTGCACGGAGCCAGCTAGAGTCAGAGTAAGGTGCTATGAGTGTGGAAGAATTGGGCACATTGCGAGATATTGTTCTCTGGCTCAGGGAAACGAGCAAAGGGGAGCTTCTGCGCCAGTAGCTACCCCAGAAACAGAATGAAGGCGCAGTACGGAACTCTACCCATGATAGAAGTGGCAGTAAATGATGCTGTAATGACGGCACTTGTTGACACTGGATGCACCACCACTTTACTTAACTCCAAACTTGTGAGTGGGTGTGGTAGAAGTGGCACGATAAAAACAGTTGACGGTCGGGACGTAAAATGTAAGGGAGCCCGGCAAGTAGAAATGAAAGTATGTGGGGTACGAGTGAAGGTGGAAGTGATTCTGATGGATCATATGATTGACGGAATTGATGTCATAATTGGAATAAACGTGATCAATGATATGGGAGGTGTGAGTATCAACAAAACTGAGGTCAAGTTTCGAGATCTACACTGTGCCGTAGCTGCTTATCAGCCGAACGTTTGCAAAATTGAGGATAAAGATTTCGAGGCGGATTTTGATGGAGAGAGATGGACAGTGAAATGGAAATGGATGGGAGAGCATCCAGTGTTGCAGAACAAAGTAAAATATTATAAGAATTCCCTGGACAGTAAGAAAAATTCAGAGTTCGAGAAGGAAGTGGAAAGATGGATAGCAGATGGTATTCTCTTACCATGGAAGAGTGAAGAAAAAGGTGTGTTACCGTTGATGGCAGTGGTCCAGGCCACAAAAGGTAAAGTGAGGCCAGTGTTAGATTTTCGGGAATTGAACCGTTTTGTAGCATGTCATACAGGGAGCGACCTAATAGATGTGTGTGATGAAAAGATTAGAAAATGGAGGCGGTTGGCAGGAGGAACTGCGATTGTCGACCTTAAGTCTGCCTACTTGCAACTACACGTGGCAAAAGAGCTATGGCAGTACCAGCTAGTTTGCTATAAAGAAAGAACCTACTGTCTGACACGGTTAGGATTTGGGCTTAATGTTGCACCAAAAATTATGGCAGCCGTTCTAAAAACTGTGTTAATGAAAGGAAATAAGACAAAGGAGGCCACTGATTCGTACATTGATGACATAATCGTATATGTGACAAAAGTATTGACAGAGGAAGTGGTGGAACATTTTAAGGGATTTGGACTGACAGCCACCTGAATCCTTGGACAGTGGAGCGGCACTGGGACTTAAGTTGATGAAAGGAAAGACGGGTGAGCTGATGTTCAAAAGGGGCAACGAAGTCCCGGAGATGACGGAAGAAATGAATAGGCGGCAGTTATTCTCTATCTGCGGCAAATTGTTGGGGCACTATCCAGTTGCTGCATGGCTGCGACTGGCATGCAGTTATGTTAAAAGAAGAGCAAGTGGGAGGAAAGAGTTGATGGCAAAACTGTCAAAGTAATACAGGAAATTCTAACTGATGTAGAGAAGGAGGACCCAGTTAGTGGAGCTTGGCACATACCTGAAACAAAAATAGAAGTAGTGTGGTGTGATGCAAGCAGTATTGCAACAGGCATGGTTGTGGAGATTGGTGGTTTGGTGGCGGAAGATGCAGCATGGCTGAGAAAAAAAGATGACTGCAATCACATTAACGTGGCCGAATTAGATGCTATTTTGAAAGGCGTCAATTTAGCCATGAAATGGGGATTGAGAGAGATTGAAATAAGGACCGATTCAGCAACGGTACTAAGTTGAGTGAACTCTACAGTGGAGGAGAGTGGAAAAATAAGAACCAAGGGTGCTGGCGAAATGATCGTAAAGCGAACATTGGGAATACTTGGAGAGTTAATATCCGAATTTGGACTGCGAATAAAGGCAGTGCTTGTGCCTTCACAGAGAAACAAAGCAGATGCGCTAACCCGAATAAAGAAACGATGGTTAGTTGAGAAAGAAGAGGTCCCGGTATGCTGTTTAGGAACCGGAGAACTAGAAGAGTTGCATTGCATGCATGGGAGTGGATAGAACATTATATTTGGTGCGGAAAGCTGATCCACTTATAAGACGGGAGGAAGTTCAGAGAGTGGTCAGGAACTGTGTTCGATGTCAATCAATCGATCCTGCCCCGAATATACATGATTCTGGTGAAATTGGAACTTCAAATAATTGGACAAGATTAGCTATTAACATAACACACTATCGTAGGGGCGCATACTTATCAATGATTGACTGTGGGCCTGGGAGACTAGCAATATGGAGGGAGTTACATGCGGAGACGGCAACTGCGGTTACAGAGGAATTGGAGAAGGTGATGTTTGAACGGGGAACGGTAATGGAGGTGATAATGGACAATGGCACCGTTTTTCGCTCAGAACGTCTCCAGACAATGCTAGAAAAATGGAAAATAAAAAGATATTACAGGGCAGCCTATAGGCCCGGAGGAAATGGAATAGTAGAGCGACATCATCGGACAGTGAAAGCGATAGCTGAGAGAGGAGGGATATCACCCGAAGAGGCCACATTCTGGTACAACATGGCACCCAAGGTCAGACAGAGGGACGTGACAGTGCCACATAGATCCATTTTTAAATATGAATGGCGACATCCAAGAGATATATTCTCAGAAGTCGAAGAGCGAGGAACAGCCAGAATCAAAATATAAGAGGCTTACGTGAAGCCACCAAATGCTCGATGTACAACGCAATGGGGAAGAGGAGTGATTACTGGAGTGCAATCCCCTAACAACTTGAGTGTCGATGGGATGCCGCGGCATATTTTAGATTTGAGGCATGTTGTCCAAGTAAACGATGGAGATGTAAGCACCGGACATGAAGGTGAGGCGGTTGCGATGCTAAGACCGCGGAGAAAACGTAATGCGCCGATTTGGGCACAGGATTATGTGATGGGAAATGATCTTTGATGATCATGGGGGCGTGTGATTTAAGATACAGCAATAATTTGCATATGTGGTGGGTTAAACAATATAAAAACCGTACTTTTTTGACTGAAGAGTGAGTTGAGTTTGGAAGAGAAGAGAGTTAAGATTGGAGAAAGAACTTTTAATATTTGAGATTGCAATTGTCGGTGAAGGTGAAGAAAATCCAATTTTATTTTTTTAATTTAAGTTTGGATTACAAAAAACGAACACTTACTTTACAGCCGGTGTAACTGAAATCGCTTATTTAAAAGGTAAAAAATCCCTAGATTTTTTAAGGTGTGTAATCCGGTAATAAATTTAAAGCAACTTCTCTTCGACGACACCACAATTTCAATCTTAATCTCAATGTTCACTCCCTGCTGTTACTACCCCAACTGCGGTCTTCCCAATATGTCCCTTCTTAAAGCAGTTGCTGTCCTCATATGCAAATGAATGCCACCTAATAAAAATCTACTATGAACACAAGTTCTTTTTCTTCTGAAAATTGAGTGCCACCATGTGAAACGGTCTACGCACTTCACTTCATTTTCTTTTCATTTTTTTACCAGAGGCAACATTTACTCCTTTGTATCTTAAACCACAAGAAAGAAATAAGGGACTTGAGTTACATCTTCTATATAGTCAGTGACCATTTTACAATGAAAGTGAACCCGTTTCGTCCCATATATATACATATATATATATATATATATATATATATATATATATATATATATATATATATATATCATAATAATCCAGGCAAGGTAAACATCCACAGGATAGGAATCCAACCTACGCTTCTCGTCCCATTTATATATATATATATATATATATATATATATATATGATTATTTTTATTTACAGACATGTACAAAAACTTCTTTCCAAATATGATCTAAGGTTAAGATCGGATTCTAACTCTGCTTGATGAGATCTCAGTTATAATAGCTGTTGATCGATAACATCGACATGCCAGTGTCGCAGATTTTGTACATGTCTGTGTAAATAAAAATATTTATATATAAAAGCTCTATTTGATATTGACCACTTTTTATAAACCCGGTTGCAATTCTTTGGATTACTACCATGTGGATGTTTTACCTGGAGTATATATATATATATATATATATATATATATATATATATATATATATATATATATATGTATACTTAGGCAGCAAGTCATTATCTAAGCAAGCGTTGTTGAACATCACGGAACTTTCACGTTCGTATATCTTCCTCGTGAGGTTCTCAAACCGTCGAGCCATCTTTCTGGTTTCAGGTGGCAATCCGTATAGTACTTCTCCGATAGTTCCTAATTTGGCCATTTTTTCGAGCGCTTTCGAATTTCGTAGTCGTCTTCAGGATTAGGGTTTTGTTTGTTTTATATATATATATATATATATATATATATATATATATATATATATACATATATATGTCTATTTAATACATCTCGAAAAAGGATTATCCAAAGCATATTTGTATTAAATATACTAATTATTTTCTTTCCTTAATTAGTTCCTTCATAGTTTGTAAATCTTTTATCCTGTTGGTTTTATTTACCTTTCTTCCCACGAGAACAAAGTTAGATACAAAGTCGCTTTTTAATCCAGCTCCCCAAAAGGGGGCACTCTGGATTTGAAAAAACAATGCCTCAATCTAAAAGGATTCATCTTCCTCCGACCAAGAACAGAAAAGATGAAGAATAGTATCAGAAGAGATACTACACTACAAGAGGCCAGATTCTGTTGTTAGCAAATATATTCTTGACTTTGATATTGTCTGTTAGAAGCCAAGATAGAACAACTTGCGGATTCACAAAAAATATAAATATCTTGCTAGAGGCTGCTTGGATGACTAGTCATTAGTGTAGACAAAGCTTTAAAGGGGAATACACTTCTAGCAATTCCAAGGTTGGCAACGATTTGGCGTAACAAGAAAAAATAACTCCATTCAATTTGGACACTTCATCTCTTAATGTGGGACCATTGTTGCTGTATTTGCTTTTGGTTTTCCTCATCCTATCCCAGCTTGAGTGCCTCTTATTTCCTGATGATTAACTTGTTGGTTGTTATGAAAAATAGGAGCATATACATACAACGAGTAAACATATTTCTTTTAGTGGTGACAAAATTTTCAATCCGAGTAGTGTTATGATTTTTAGATCTCATTTTGTTTGGTGATAGATATCTACGGAAAATTAGATGGTCGACCATAACTTAAGATATAGGCATGAAATGAGCTTTTTCTGTTTTGCCAGTTTTTATTTTAGAGATTGAATGATTGTTGAGAGGGAGGACGTAGAAAAATACCTCCCTAGTATTTTTGAGAGAATGGAAAGGGGTGTGTGTTAGATATTGAAAAAAGGCAAGATCTCTTTCATTTCAGACTCTCGACCGACACAGATATAGAAACGACCGCAGCAGGCTCAGGATGACTCGAGTGAATCTCTCCCAGTAATTCCCTTTGTTCTCTATCTCTCACATTCTACTACTGACTACACACACATTCAGTTTTTCTCTCTTGTCTGTTCAAGTAAAACTGTTAAAAAAATAACAGCATCGCCATGATTTTTCTATCAATGCCAGGTTTAACAGCATGAGTATTAACGACAGCAACGAAACACAAGATACACTTTGTAAGTCTAAATTGGAGCCTGTACAAATGCTTAACTTAAGCAGCGAGCTAATTAAATTTAGATCATATCTTTAGCTTTGTAAGTCGAAATTGGAGCCTGTACAAATGCTTAACTTAAGAAGCGAGCTAATTAAATTTAGATCATATCTTTAGCTTTGTAAGTCTAAATTGGAGCCTGTACAAATGCTTAACTTAAGCAGCGAGCTAATTAAATTTAGATCATATCTTTAGCTTTGTAAGTCTAAATTGGAGCCTGTACAAATGCTTAACTTAAGAAGCGAGCTAATTAAATTTAGATCATATCTTTAGCTTTGTAAGTCTAAATTGGAGCCTGTACAAATACTTAACTTAAGTAGCGAGCTAATTAAATTTAGATCATATCTTTAGTTTTATAAGTCTAAATTGGAGCCTGTACAAATGCTTAACTTAAGTAGCGAGTTAATTAAATTTAGATCATATCTTTAGTTTTGTAAGTCTAAATTGGAGCCTGTACAAATGCTTAAGTAGCGAGCTAAGTAGTGTAACTCTAAAAGAAGAATATGTAGCTTATTGTGTCAAAAAGCCTTGGCTGTCCAGGACAGCTGGACTAAAGTAGGATTGATCACACATGTTGTGCAAAAGAGGTTGTAACCCCTCTTCAAACTCGACTTCCCTGTCTCTTAGTTAACATCCTTTATAACGTGCTTTTAAAGTACATCAACTATGTAACCATTGTAACACAAATATGATTTTAAAGGACTTAAAATAACAATTGAACATAAAAAAGAAGCTTTAAACATGTTGGATATTAAGTAAACATTTATTTATGCAGAATTGATTAAATTGATTCAACGAATCGTCTGAAACATATCTGCTCGTTTCACCATGAAGATTAGATGACATTTTTAAGTTAAATTAATTTTACTAATCTTTCAAGCGGATTAAGCCAAGAAAAAGAAAAAAAAACAATAAAAATTTTTCAACAATTGGTCAAATTAAATAAATCTTTTGTAAAGCATTTTTTGCATAAATATAACATGTATAAAAATAAAATTTGTTTAGCGAAAAAAATACAGTCACACATTTTACAATAATATGGGTTCTATCTCAAAAAATTGTGTATTGATTAATGGTCACATATTTTTAAAGAATATGGTTCTATCTCAAAAAATTGTGTATTGATTAATGGTCACATATTTTTAAAGAATATAGTTCTATCTCAAAAAATTGTGTATTGATTAATGGTCACATATTTTTAAAGAATGTGGTTCGATCTAAAAAAAATTGTGTATTGATTAATGGTCACATATTTTTAAAGAATATAGTTCTATCTCAAAAAATTGTGTATTGATTAATGGTCACATATTTTTAAAGAATGTGGTTCGATCTAAAAAAAATTGTGTATTGATTAATGGTCACATATTTTTAAAGAATGTGGTTCTATCTCAAAAAATTGTGTATTGATTGTAGGTCACATATTTTTAAAGAATATGGTTCTATCGAAAAAAATTGTGTATTGATTAATGGTCACACATTTTTAAAGAATATGGTTCTATCGAAAAAAATGTGTATTGATTAATGGTCACACATTTTTAAAGAATATGGTTCTATCGAAAAATATTGTGTATTGATTAATGGTCACATATTTTTAAAGAATATGGTTCTATCTCAAAAAATTGTGTATTGATTAATGGTCACATATTTTTTAAGAATGTGGTTCTATCTAAATAAATTGTGTATTGATTAATGGTCACATATTTTTAAAGAATGTGGTTCTATCTCAAAAAATGTGTATTGATTAATGGTCACATATTTTTTAAGAATGTGGTTCTATCTAAATAAATTGTGTATTGATTAATGGTCACATATTTTTAAAGAATGTGGTTCTATCTCAAAAAAATGTTGTATTGATTAATGGTCACATATTTTTTAAGAATGTGGTTCTATCTCAAAAAATGTGTATTGATTAATGGTCACATATTTTTAAAGAATGTGGTTCTATCTAAATAAATTGTGTATTGATTAATGGTCACATATTTTGAAAGAATGTGGTTCTATCTCAAAAAAATGTTGTATTGATTAATGGTCACATATTTTTTAAGAATGTGGTTCTATCTCAAAAAATGTGTATTGATTAATGGTCACATATTTTTAAAGAATGTGGTTCTATCTAAATAAATTGTGTATTGATTAATGGTCACATATTTTTAAAGAATGTGGTTCTATCTCAAAAAATGTGTATTGATTAATGGTCACATATTTTTTAAGAATGTGGTTCTATCTAAAAAAATGTGTATTGATTAATGGTCACATATTTTTAAAGAATGTGGTTCTATCTAAATAAATTGTGTATTGATTAATGGTCACATATTTTGAAAGAATGTGGTTCTATCTCAAAAAAATGTTGTATTGATTAATGGTCACATATTTTTTAAGAATGTGGTTCTATCTCAAAAAATGTGTATTGATTAATGGTCACATATTTTTAAAGAATGTGGTTCTATCTAAATAAATTGTGTATTGATTAATGGTCACATATTTTTAAAGAATGTGGTTCTATCTCAAAAAATGTTGTATTGATTAATGGTCACATATTTTTAAAGAATGTGGTTCTATCTCAAAAAATTGTGTATTGATTAATGGTCACATATTTTTAAAGAATGTGGTTTTTCCCCATTTTGTCTTAACAAAGTTGCTTTCTTGGTTAAAGAAAAATGACACACTTTACAAGATTGTGACTTCTTTTTTTTTACTTTTTTACTTCAGTGCAACCTCTCAGAAATCAAGGAACCTCTATCGTTGAGCTAATACTTAATCTCTATGAGATATGTAGTTATTCGAATATTCAAATAAAGTTTTCCTTTAAACTCTCAGACGTTGGGTTCGTAAGGAAGTGCAGCAAGTGTATTTTCCCAATTGACCCATTAATTAAGTTATGGTGTATCTTTCTTGTAGCCTCTTTGTCTTACTAGATTCTAAAACAAGTATTAATCTAGTCTGGTGGAGTATCCAGCTTAGTACTGTGACGAGAGGCAACACCACTTGGAGAAGGCGCACCATTCCTCATATAAGCCAGTGTATAACCATACCGAGAGGAACTTTTTGGGGGCTTTAAATACTAGTTTATTTTAATATTTTTCTCTCTTCTTTTTCATTTCTTTCATTTGTTGAGGATGGGGCATCCTTCCATATGTCATACAATCACCCGCTATTTACAGACTCCAACCGAGAGCTCTTTTCAGGATGCTTGCTGTTCCCTTGAGTGCAGTTGTTTGGATTTCTTTTGCACTTGGTTCATATAAGTTTTCTAGCATGGGTAAGCATATGTGAAACTAATTTTGCTTTTTGACTAAAGGACGACCCACACACTTTAGAAAAAAAATTTCTTCTATTTTTGTTTTCTTTTTTGTTTCATTTTACTTCAGTCGAAGTTCTCAGAAATCAACGTACCCCTACCTGGGGAAAACATTTGATCTCTATTTGAGATACATAGAACTTTGAACATTCTATTAAAGTTCTCTTTTATTTCTCAAACGTTGAGTTAGTAAAGAAGTTAAAAACATTGATTTCCCTCTCCTCAATTGACCAGTTTATTATGTTATAGTATATCTTGGTTTTGGTCTTACCGGATTCCAGGACAAAAATTCATCTAGTCTGGTTGAGTATCCAGCTAAGTGCTGTTACTTGAGGTAACATTACTAGAAGATGCACAATTCCTCATATGAGCCAGTGTATAGCTGTATCGAGGATCTTATTTAAGCTTCGAATACTATGTTATTTTGAATATTTGGTCAGGGTTAACTTGTAGGGTGAAGTATTCTCATGTCAGATTGTCCTGACAAACCCTTGTACAGAGAGACCGAATACACTCGAATATAGTGTCTAGTAGGTAATTCAAGTGTGTTCGATATATCCAATTAATCTCGCTTTTCCACTAAAAGGAGAGTTGCACGCTTTACTAGAATTTGGATTTTCTTCAGTATGTGTTTGTATATAAGTTAATATTATGTATTTCTGGCTGAAACAAGAGCCACACACTTTACAAGTATTATGCTTTTCTCAAGTGTGTGTTCGCATATGTGCAACTAACGTTGTTTTTTGGCTAAAAGAAGCACCACACACTTTACAAGGATAAGGCTTTTCTCCAGTGTGTGTTCGCATATGTTTTACTAATGTATTTTTCCGAGTAAAAGTAGAACCACACACTTTACACGAATATGGCTTCTCTCCTGTGTGTATTCGCATATGTTCAAACAAATGAGCTTTCTGAGTAAAGGAAGAGCCACACACTTTACAAGAATATGGCTTTTCTCCAGTGTGTGTGCGCATATGTTTTACTAAGGTATCTTTCAGACTAAAAGAAGAGCCACACACTTCACAGGAATATGGCCTTTCTCCAGTGTGTGTTCGCATATGTGCAATTAATGCTGCTTTTAGACTAGAAGAAAAACCACACACTTTACAATGATAAGGCTTTTCTCCAGTGTGTGTTCGCATATGTTTTATTAATGTGTCCTTCCGGCTAAAGGAAGAGCCACATACTTTGCATGGATAAGGCTTTTCTCCAGTGTGCGTTCGCATATGTGAAACTAACGATATTTTCTGGCTAAATGAAAAGCCACATACTGTACACGGATATGGCTTTTCTCCAGTGTGTGTTCGCATATGTGCATCTAAATTTGCTACTTGTGTAAATGATCGTCCACACACTGTACAGGAATATGGCTTTTCTCCCGTGTGTGTCCGCATATGCGTGTGTAAATTTCTTATTTGTGAAAAGGAAGATCCACACACAACACAAGAATATGGCTTCCTTTCTTTGTGTTTTTGCATATCTACGAAATTGTTTGAGGTACTTGAACTAAAAAAGTAACATATTCGACAAGAAGATACATTCTCCCCAGTTTTTCCTTGTCCCCTGACAAAGTTTTCTCATATTTTTTATTTTGGAACTCATGGCATTCACAATGATTCACTCATTGGACTCTTCAGCTTTCTTTAACTGTCTTTTAAGAGAAAATGATGATCCATTAAAATTCCCTAAACACGAACATCTGCGAACAAAAATATTAAGTTTAAATTTCATTATTTACACTTAAATTCATACATAAGTATTTAATTAATAACATAGATGAAAGTAACAATTTGAAAAAAAAGCAGAAAATATTTTGTATTCATATTGAAGTTGTGATTATGTGAAATTTACTGCCCTATGAAAACATTTGACATAAAATAGACGGCTGTGGTAGGTTTTGGTTACATCTGAGCTTCAAATTTAAACTATATTTTAATTAGTAAAAGAAATGTTTGTAACATCAGTACATATGTGACAAAATAAAAATGAAGATCATTTCTAATATAGTGATTTATGTTGAAACTATGAAATGACTTCAAAAAGATTCAAAATAAAATATTTAAAAACTGTTTTATTAAATTACATTTTTATAATAGATGCAACTTTAGTTCACACTACACACATTTACCTATATGTAACTGGTATGGAATTAACCCTAAAATTAATTTTCAATTAAATTTCAATTAAATTTCAATTAAAAAAAAGCGTTAATAAATGAAATTCTGAATTATAATAATAAAATTTTACTAAAATCATAACAGCATTAAATAATTTCAAAGTAGATAATTAAAACAAGAATTACTTCATCACTTAAGGAAATTTTTTTTTTTGTTACATTTACTGCGCGCTATACACAATCTGGTCAGGGTATAAATCAAAACATATGTACCCATTAATCATAAAATGAATTTAATTTAAATTTAATTTAAAAAATATCAGAAAAAAACAAATAAATACTGTTAGAATAAAATAACAATAGTATATAATTTAAAAAATAAATATTAGATAGATAATATCAAGAAAAAACAAATTGAACACTGCTCTTAGCTGTTACCCCTACTCCTACCCCTCCACAAAAAATACATATTTAAATAGTTAATTTTATTTAAACAAATATAACACTTCATCAGTTAAATCAAATATGAAATATTGGTGGAAAAAACATTTAGTTATAGTTTTATTCCATTTTCTGTGTATATTAATATTTACTGAATAATATGCAATATTACGATTCTGCACCTGTTTTAGAGATTTGAAACACCATTTGATGAAGAGGTCTTCCTCGAAATATATTATGGAACATAGTCACACACATTACATCGCAGTGTTGAAGTCTTGCCTACTCAAGTAAGATTTGCTATAAATTTTTTTTAAATGTTTAAAAATATATACAATAAAAATAATTATTTGTTTTTTCTTACTTCTCAACGCCAACATATTTCTATTTCTTGCATTGTGATAGCCTTCTAATACTCTTCTCTCTCTTTCATATATATATATATATATATATATATATATATAAAGTTAATACAACAAAAGATATAAGAGGCAACTAATATGTTTAATTAGTGAACATCCGGATAAAAATGAAGCTCAATATACTGGATAGAGCATTAATAGCATTAGATAAAATGAAAGAATAAAATAAGGTGCGAATCAAATTTTATTACAATTCAGAGTTCAAGCAAAGTAATTGACTTTCAATTACTTTGCTTGAACTCTGAATTGTAATAAAATTTGATTCGCACCTTATTTTATTCTTTGATTTTATCTAATGCTATATATATATATATATATATATATTAGTTATCTTTCTCCCACTGTGGGAAGATGTGACACTATTAGATATTGAAAGGTTCCAGATCGACGAGGCACGAAAGGAGTGTGGGATAAGAAAACGGAAATTGGAAATTACGTCACTTCTGTTCTCGGACGACTTTGAGTGGCAAAATGTAATGGGGGATATTTTTGGGGATTAACACCGGTCGAAATTTCTTATTTCAGATATGGCAGCCATGATAGAGAAATAATTTTCTATTCAGCGCATGATTTTATAATCATGTCAGCCAGAATTGCGGAATCGAAATCTGTTGGTTAAATTGAAATAAAAAATGTAATTTTTTTTTATTTGCAGTTTAAATATAGATAATGTCATTAAATATAAAAAAGGTCATGAAGTATTTAAAAAGCGTCATTAAACATAAAAATGTCATTAAATATTTTTTTTAAAGTTGGTGTTTATGCAGTTTACGGACCGGCTTTTTTTTAGATAGGATTTTCATGTAAAATTTAATTTTTACGGTATGTTTTGGCTTAAGCTAAAGGGTTGCATCCTATTCATTACCGGTAGAAAATATCATTTACAGATAGTCAAAATGACAAAACAACTTTTTTGTATTTTATTTTATTTATTATAAGAAAGTATTTCATAAGATTTTTTTCCAAGCATAGGACTTAGGTAAACTGAAATGAAACAAGCATTAGTAATTTTCCAAGAATAATATTCTAATAATGGCTACTACTCCTAGAATGCGGCGAACATGTATCGTAAATGAAGTAGCAAAACCTGAGGTATTAAGCACCATAAGGCATTAGGCACCAGCAACTAGGTAATCTTCACAGACCTCTCTATAGCATTATTATGGCACTTGCAGGGCAACAATCACAGGCCTTGTTTCTCACATGTAGCATTTACTGAGCCAAATAAAAGTAGCATTTTTTGCCAAGCGTAGACAGTTTTTTCTGGAAATCTGTATCCATTTTGAAACAGACTTCAAACCCTTATGCTCCAGAAGGGCAACTGAACAAAACGTTGTTTCTCTGCGAAACCACTGAGCCTGCAAACTGTTCCTTTGCTGCTGAAGTACTGAGATATATCAGAGATAAGTACCAAAACATATTTGTACACATGATTTAATTGAGATTTCCATTTTTCAGAGCTGGAAAATGTGTCATTGTAATCTGCCTCCACAACCTATCAAATGTGATCATAATTTCACACAATTTTTTTTTAACTGCTGCAAATTCAACTTGCCATGTTTTTGTATGATTATAGTATGTTAATTGCTTTGTACTGGTTCTCATTAAAGCATAATTCATGTCGTTGTGTGCAATTTATTTGTTTAAAAAAATATCTTGATCTTTAAAATAGGTGGTGCTTAATGCTCCATGTCTGTATTTTTCTAATAGAAAAGAGGTGAAAATCTCTTAAAGTGATTTGATTAATAAGAAGCATGACTATATTAGTTACGTTTGACCTGTTTTTATTATTGAGGAAGTTATATAAAACCAGAAATTTATAATAACAAGTCAACATTTACTGATACTAATACTTGGGCATACAGGTGCCCTATAAAAAATGATTCGCAACTATCAGAAGACTGAGGGTGGAAGATGGAATCTGAGTCAATCAAAGATGGTTGCTGTATGAGGCTGTCCTAAAGAAGCAAATGTCTGCTAATCAAGCAGCCAAGTATTATAAAGTCAATTGGAAGTCAGGACCGTCATCCTACGCCCCCACTCTAGGACCGTCTTCCTCAACCCCACTCATGAAGCCTCATCCTCAGACATGCCTGTGTCCTTGATCTGATTCATTGAAAGATTTCTTTCTCAAACAAATGAATCCACACTTTCAATCTACAGCAAGAGGAAAATCAGCTAGAATATAGTGATTCCGATATGTGGAGAGCCTTACAGCAGATAAAAGTATCACCAGATTATGGAGACATCTGCTGCAAAAGAAGTTTTCTATAGCATCCAGATGTCATGGCAGAGGGAAAGAAAATGGGAAAGGCAAAGATAAAAAATACAAGTACAGGAGACACTATCAACACCGCATTCAAGAAGCCCACTGTCAACATAGGTGGATACTGACACTGAGTAATGTTGCAGATGTGGTTGAGGGGATGACATTAACTGGATTCAGTTTGAGATTTGTGATTCTTGGTATCACATACAGTGCACAAGCATTAACATTTCACTTGAAGACCTCCAAAATGATGGATGACTGTGTGATTTTTTCAGACAATAGCGCCGGTGCTTAATGCCCCAGGTGACTGAAATTTGTGGAAAGCTAACCTGAGTTTTTAAACAATTCAATAAATATATTTTTTTCTCTGATAAACACATGTTAACTGTTATTGGTTTAAACAAAGGCATCACAAATATATTTTGCCCATGGTAGTCCAAAGAAACTTTGAAACGATCTTTTATGCAGATGAAACATAGAGTCAGTGAAAAGGGTGGTGCTTAACACCCTAGTTTACCCTATATGACAATGATTTCATATGAACTGAAGACATATCATTACTCCAACTTGGCAGAAATCTGGCTTACAAATTGGAAACGATCGAATGGCTTACAAAGCGTCGTTTGTTAATGAATGCTTGTAGTTGTGCAACCTGCCATTTAATTTGCTCCTTAACACGGTATTCGAGATCCAGTGATGGATGAAGATGGGGTTTACCAAAAGACAATTTTCGATTTTATAAACGGAAATTTTGTTTTTGTTTTGCTGTTTTATCTATAGCGTAAAGATTTTGTGAAAAAAAAAACATTATGGAAGAAACTGGTTTGATCCACGTAACCATCATTGATTGGTGCAATATTTTGAGGGAGGCATGCACGCAATTTCTGGACAGAAACCACAAAATATTGGGGGCTTATTTCAGATGATGGAACTTTGATATAAATGGAAATAGACAAAAGTAAGTTCTATCATTAGAAATACCAATATAAAACATTGGTGAAGAAAACACTGGGTGTTTGGCGCGGTCAAGAAACAATCGGGTCGTTGTTGCTTGAGGGAAGTGGCCAATCGGAAAAGGGAGACTTTTGTTTCCATAATCAGAGAGTGGATCCTGCCTGTCAGTAGAATAATTAGCAATAGTTGGTCTGCATATGCCAATTTATCATAGGTAGACAGCGGCGTATACGACCACGATGTTGTGGTCTATGAAATAAATTTCGTGAATCCTAATGATTCTACCGTCCATACACAATTAATTGAGAATACGTGGATGAGGGCCAAACGCAAACTTTACCGGTAGTTTGGTACCTAAGATACGCTCTTTAGCTCATTTTTGTCAGAATTTATTTTGAGAGGCAGAGCTGGTCAGAACAAATTCTGCGAGATGCTCTGTTGCATTAATTTTATTTATTCTTTATAAAAAAACTTTACTTAAAACTCAAAGTTCTTGTGAAATAGTTACTTATTAAAACATTTCGGTGAGAAGAAATTCAGCGAGATGATGTGTTGCATTATTTTTTTATTTAATGTTTAATGCTGGCTTCATTTCACTTTACCTAAGTAATACAAAATACAAAAAATCTTGTAAAATATTTATTTTTTTACATAAATGACAAAAACAAATCTTGTGAAATATTTTTTATAATAATTTTTTTTTTAAATACAAAAAAATCTTGTGAAATACTTTTTTTATAATAAATGAAAAAAAATAAAATACAAAAAACTCTTGTACTTTTACAAAAAGTGTTGGATAATGGCCCTGTGAGGCTGGACGCATCTTGAAGTGGACGCATGTGGGGGGGATCATTTGGTTTGGATTGCGCGATTTAGTGCGGGTGGACCCGTACAGTCGAGTGCAAAATGAACTTGTTCTCACAGTCAGAGCTCACAGACATTGACAGGGCCACCACGTTGGCGAGACCTCAGATCAAGGGTCAAGGTTCATCTGCACATGGGGGTTATGTGACGTCACAGGCTTTTGTGTGGGAAACAGAGTTTTGCGAGTTTGGGTTTTGGAAGCGGGCCGAACGGACGATTTCTCTATGTAGTCTTCAACATGATTAGGGGAATTAAATTCCCTAAGAGAATACAGGCATGAGATTCCTTCTCCCCCCCTCCTCTAATGGCTTAGGACTTAAGCTAGGAATTAACTACGATAGAGTAGTAGTTTGGTCTCTCCCTTAGCGTTGGTGAAACATCTCCAAGATCGACACAAAATAAACCAATCAAAGTTTAAAATATTGTTTGTCTCGTGAATTGTGGTATGAAGCTTTTTGTTGTAGTGGCGATGTTCACGGCAGTACAGAAGAGAAGAAAGAAGACAACCACTAGACGACATTCCACCACACAACGAGGAAAGAGAGAAGGTACGAGAAATTAAAAGGTATGCAACATATGCCATTTTGGTGTTAAAAATAACCAGTTGTTTAAGCATGAACATTTGAAACGAACCGGTTTACTGAGATAAGAAAGAAAGAAGAAAATAATATAAAAAAAGTAATGGTAAAATTAGTGAGTAAAAATACTATAAAAATGGACTGTCAGTTTAAAGGCTTAAAAATGCCTTACCGAAAGAGTTTGAAAACGCTTCTAAGTTTTCGTATTTCGAGAAGAGTTTAAGTATAATGTAACACAAGTCTCAAATTAATACAGATAAAAAAAAAGAAAAAAAGTTGTGTCATTTTGACCATCCGTACACAATATTTTCTACTGATAATGAATAGGACGCAAGCCTTCAGCTTAACTATCTTTTGTTTATGAAATTGTTAGGTGAAAGTAGAAAATAGTTAATCCACCCACCTCCCCATGTTAAGAATGGGTTTCTAAATTATAACGTTATTATTTCAGCCAGATCCGTAAACTGCATAAGTACCAAAAAGTCACTAAATGCTGCAACGAAAAACTAAGAAAATGTGTAAAAAATCTTACCTTTCATTAGAGTAGATTGAATGTGAAAAAGTGACCCCCACCTAAAAAAACGTGATTTCTTTTTTGTTGTGTTGAAAAGAGAAAATTTGGCCGGTTTGTTGGGGTTTCTTAGTCTTTAATCGACGCAATTTCACTCTTTTATGTGTCCAATTCATTGAACAATAAAAGATTGAAAAGAAAATTAAAAGAAAGAAAACACTATTTAAATGTAAAATTGTTTAAAGAAAACATTCAACCTGATACAAAAGGGGAGGTCATTATGAAGCGGTGTAAATCATTACTACGTTCCTTGTGTGGAAAAGTCCGTTCATTATTTACGTGCAAGAGGAAAAGAATTGCGTTTATTATTTATACATAATGATAAATACGTAATGTGGCTCAATGTCTACTAGAGGGCGTGAGGAAAGTCCGGTTTCATTTAAAGTTGCTAGTCACATTTTATCGTATAACTCACTAAAACATTTCAATCATAATAATCATTTGTACGTAACATCTCTCGATGAACAGTTTATGTTACTTTATTTCGTCACACACTGGTCAATCAGCTTCTAGGAAGCAGTAATTTTTGAACAGGCACTGTTTCCGTATGTCACCGACCAAACGGGAACAACTCCTGTTATTCAACGGCAACTATTATCATAAGGCTACATTTCTTTAGTTCATGTTGTTTAATGATGGCAAAGAGAGAGATTTTAGGTTCTTCTATATTATGGTGTACATTTTTAATTCAAAAGAGTGAGTTGAAAGGGGAGATAATTTAAACTTTTTTGTCAAATCTGATTTCTCCAAAAATGGATCACGATCATTATTTTTAATTTAATTCAAATAATTGTTTTCAGTTTAGATTTTTAAATCAATTTTTGGAGGCTTTCTTTCTTTTTTTTTGTTGTCGTTGTAACCATAACCCACGAGGAAAATCAAGAGAATTAGTAAGAAAATATATTTTTTTAAATATAGTAAAATGGTGATTTATCAATTTTTGTACACGATTTTCACGCACACGCAACACTCGGTGCTATTCGACACTAACTTTTTAATACGAAATCAAATCAAATATAAAATCTTAATACTAAAATCAATACGAAATCAAATAAAATATAACATTTGAATACGAAATCAAATCAAATATAACGTTTGAATACGAAATCAAATTAAACTTAAGAAAATACGTTAAAATAAAATAGATTTATTGAAATACTTTTTTAAAATTGAATTACCTCCACTTTCAATACATTCTTCTAAATTAAAGATGACAATTTCCTCTGTACACAATAATATAGAAGCACCCAATTTAAGGCTTGTATTTTATAACAATTGAATTTAAAATAAATTCCATTAAAAAATATGTAGCGGTCATAAACATAGACCTATTTTCTCCCTCTGAAAAATGTCCCCATTGAGTGAGTTGAGATTTAATAATGGTTTCATTATATTCTGCGATTGTTGCTTAATAAATATTGAAAATCTCATTAAAATTGGTTAATTTCCTGAATTTTAGTGAATTTTTAAGTGAAGAGGGGGGGGGGGGTCAAAATGTTTTTACATTTTGGGAATCGATGTTGCACGTACCTAGAGTTGACGCTAATAAAGTCAATTATGATCTTCCATAGTTTGACAATGTCAGGAATTCAACAAACTCTTGCTCACCTCGATCAAATAAACATTCTATAAAAACACACAAATTAATCTGTCAAAGTAGATGTCGGTCTTATTTTTTCTCAATTTTTCAAAATGTTTTTATATAACATAAACCTAACAATTATTCAATTGTTAGGTTTATGTTATATAAAAACATTTTGAAAAATTGAGAAAAAATACTTTCAAAATAGATGTTTAAACTTTCAAATGTCTAAATGATGTAATTTAATGAATAAAAATCTTTGAAAGATTAATTATTGTTTAGAACATCTTCGTTTAGTTAAATCATGCTTTCGTCGGCTCTCCAAGAAACTCACACTGTGACGATTGTAAGAAGGTCCTTTATTTGAATAACAACTATCTGCATTCAATTGTTTCGGAACATATAGTAAGTGGTTATTTCTTTATCTTTGAACGTTTGTCAAAACAAACGTTAAATAAAAGCACATGAGTTTAAATTACTTCTTTGTGTTTCCTCTTATTTACCGACACACACGTGTGTTATTGTATATCTTTTACCATGTATTTACGGCGTGTTTTCGGTAGTCTAAGAATGCGAACCACTCAACTGAACACTGGTGACCTCTTGTTACAGACTCGCACAAATGGCCATTATATATATATATATATATATATATATATATATATATATATATATATATATATATATATATATATATATTCAGATTTCATAAAATAAAGGGGGGGTCACGTACAAAAACTATTTTCTCTAATATATTTTACAACAAAAAGCATTTTATAGATACATCAGTCGAAAAATGAATAAGTATCGAAAATTTTGTGAAAATCTGACCATTACTTAATTTTTGCTAGATTTATTAAACACACGGGTGTTAGCGCTAAAAAATTAATCACTACATAGGAACGTTTTTTAAGGCGTAAATAAAAGTACACGCGTTTGTATTTTCTCATTTTCATTATTTTCGTACGTTGAAAAATTAAAAAAAAATATCAGCAGTTTATTTTATGTTTCTTCTTTTGAATGGTAAAAAAGTTCTGATGATAATATAACCCTATATTAAAGTTACATCGTGTTACATATAGGGGTATATTCTATGGTGAGCTTTGGTGGTCCCTACTATCCTTGATCAGTGAAGGAGAAATCCTTCTAGACTGAGGCAATGTTAATGTTTATACAAATTCAGAGTGCCTCTTTTGCGGGAGCTGGAGTTTCCCGACATTAAAACCGATCCTGTGTCTAACTCTGCCCTCGTGGGGAAGCAAGTAACCCAGGACAGTTTCGCCACTATAGCATCAAGTGATGACGTATCACTGTTCTTCATTATCCGTGATTGTGGCTTATTTTGAATAAATCGCCACTCATCAAGGTTAATAACCACTTGATGGTAAAAAATAATAAGATAGATAGATTGTCACTTGAATGATGAATGTTATATCCACATAGTTTGCCCCATAAGGCATAAAAAGAAGAATAGGATACTTGTTGGCACATGTTACCCTACAATGAACAAAACTAAGGTGCAATTCGCCAAGAAGCGAGCACACATTACCGGATGTAGTCTAGACAGTTAGGGGCCAAGAACCAGGAGATCAGCTCACACAGTTTATGGGGCGGAAGTAGGGCAACCAATCAAATTGGAGAAAAGCCTGTTGCTAGGCGAACGAAATGCCCTAGAAAGTAGCGGGGAACCCTCGGCAAGTGAAAATACAAGGAGACGGATAGAAGAGGTGTCAAGATTTGATGCTCACACGGCAGTCAAATCGAAACAATATATCCCCGCATACAAGGAAAAGTGGAATTCAAAATTTATCGGCTAAAAAATAATACAGCAACGATCTTACCGCTGTCTATCGGACATTACAAGGATACTCGTTTTCTTATAGCTCGCCATACTAAAAAGAAAAGAACTATCCGCGAAGGACGGACATCAGGATCTAAAATTCTGTGATAATATCCTTCATGTAGCCGATAATTCCACACTAAAAACTATCCGAGAAAGACGGATATCAGAATAAAAAATATTCTGTGATAATATCTTCCACCTAGCGTATCAACTATCAAACTAAATAAATAAATACATAAATAAAAGTTGTTTTCACTAACAGCGAATCTAACAGGTGATACCCGGGCCTGATTAAAACACAATGATAGGAGACACGTTGTGTGAGAAGAGCGGGGGTTTCCAACCTTACACATTATTAGCATTCATGGCTGATTTACACATTTAAACTTATGGATATACTTACTTATCAGTGGCAAATATTAGTGTACACTAAAGATTACGGAAAATCAAGGAGTAGAATTTTCATAAAAAATAAAATTAATTTACTATTCGGAGTCCACGAATTCCGAACGACAAGCTAGCATGTTGTCTTTATTTTAGAAGAAGGTATCGACATTTTGCGGTCGTTAGCAAAATCCGACTTTTTGGTAGCAAAAAGGTGATAAAAACAAAATAAAGGACAAAATTACAAGAGAAAAAATGAGCAAAAGGGGGGTGGGTGGTAGTGATTCAATCCAGTTTTAGTTACATTAAAAAAGAAGGTAACTGCTTTTATTTTCAAAAGCACGGTTAACAATTTCTCAACGGAGTACAAACACGTCCTCACTCTAATTAACGGTTTCTTGAACTCCGTTGAGAAATCAACATAATTTTGAATGCTCCCTTTTAAGTAAATAGTAAAACGTCTAAAAGGAGATAATTCTATTTTAAAGTTTTCCTAAAAAACAGCCATAAAAAAAGCCTTTTTAGTCATATACATCGCCGTTTGCGGAGCGACATTCTCGAAAAAGAGAATCAATTATGTCTAAGAAAAAAGAATATTAGGAGAAGAAGACCCTAAAAGTATTAAAGTTGGTGCAAACAGAAGAGGTTAAACTGAACAGGATTCCGAGAAAGATACTCTCAAAGAGTAACCCCCTTTTTATGATAAAAAAAGAGTTTAAAAAAACAAGATAGGTTTTGATAGAGAAAACAGAAAGGGGACAATTTGAAACAGAGATTTTTAAGAAAAGACTTTGGTTCGGAGGTCCTTGGCAAAGAAACTTTGTCGGCCTGATAGAATTTGTATTTAAATTTTTTTAAAAATTGTATCTCCTTGTTTGAACCCCTTTGTTTGTTTTTCTGATAAAACCCCTACGGTTATTCTTGGTTGGAGTACAATTTTGTACTTTTGTTAAAAAATAGTAACCCTTTTTCAGTTATCGTTGTATCTTACGCTATTTTCGTGAAGTTACCTTTTTGTGACTTATTGCATTTTTTATTATTACTATTGTTACTTTGGTTAACGATCGTTAACGGTGCTTTCAAAAATAAAAGCAGCTAGCTTCCCTTTTAATGTTAATAAAACTGGATATTTTGTAAAAAAAACATATAGGCGGTCGTGCTTATTGAGTGGGTGAGGCCTTCTAGAGGGGGGATATTATACCCAACGGAGCAGGATTGGACGAGGCCATTCTTAGTTGAGGGAAGAGAGGTAGTGCAAAAACCTATCTCTAGGTTCTTCCTTTTCTCATTTCGGCGGCTGATCTGATCTGACCTGATCTGACCTGACCTGACCTGACCTGACCTGAATGCCGTCGCCGCCATTGGACAAACTGTTACGATGCTGAAGGAACTTCAAGACTAAGGAGTTCTTTCGGAGTCACTAGTCAACCCCTCAACGAGATGGTGTCAGTTGTACAATTTGCTCCATCCAGAGACTCAATTTTTTTTTACCAAACCCTGTTGGGTGGATCGCTGGAGGAGCAGTTCTTTAGCAAAACTATTCCCCTTTCCGACTACTGCCTCGGCCCCCTTCAGGGTACATCCGGGTTATAATATATTCTAAGAAATATTTTCAATTCATTTTTGCCCTTGTTATTTTTTACTTTATTTTGTTTCATTCACATTTTTGTTACCCAAAAGTCGGAGTTTGCTAACGACCGCAACATTTCGACAAAGGGAGATGATCTTCTACGACGAATAGTAAATTAATTTTATATTTTATAAAAATTCTACTCGATAATTTCCCGCAATTGTTGGTGTACACTAATATTGGCACTTGTGCAGATGCGGTACACGAGCCAAAATTTATTTTAGAAGAGTTCCAATGGTGTAATATTAAATTATCGCAGAAATTAAAATGTGTGAAAATCAACAGTTTCAAGGCAATCACGTCGATTACGTCCATTTTCGGAGAAGCTAGAAATCTTTCACAAATTTTAATTTCTGTGATAATTTAATATTTTAAACTATTAAAAACAAAAACAAAAAATCTGTTAATCCAAATAAGACAGTTCGTTTTGGTGGTTTTGAAATGAAAAAAATATACTGTTGATTTTCCCAAATTCTATTTTCTTCAATAAATGTTCTATTAATATACTAAAAAGAGAGTTGTCTGCCCCTTACACCATTGGAACTCTTCTAAAATAATTTTCGGCTCGTGTACCGCATCTGCACAAGTGCCCTAATATTTTTCACTGATAAGTATATCTCGGTTTTAAATAATTACGTGTTCCTTTTATTTTATTTTGAACCGCCACATTTAAATAAACAGCAGCACCGCATATGACGTTTGTTTAAAATTCAAATAACGGATGTTTATACCGACTATTATCTTTTCAGGAGACAGAGCTTCTTTTTTTTTCAGTCTGAAATTGTAGACGTTTCTATTTCGCCTAACACTTGCGTCTTTGTTCAATTCGTATCTATGATTAATTATTCCAGCCTTGGGAACAGACAAATGCGTTCTAAAAGTTGATAATCGCTCATAAAAAGCTTTTCTTCTTACACGTAACTAATGAACGGACTTTTTAAACAAAAGGAACTTAATAATGATTTACACCGCTTCATGACGACGCTCCAATTTTATCAGTTGATCCTGACTTTGGTAAGATTCTTTCCCACTTTTTCTTATTTTTTCGTTGCAGCATTTCTTGACTGTTTATCTTTTTTAATATTAATATTTACAATTTAAATAGAAATAATTTGATTTTTATTTCGATCCAACGAAAAAATATCGATTCCGTCATTCTGGCTGACCTGATTACAAAAAATATGAATCTCCCATTTTTTAAAAATGGGAGATTCTTCCACAAAATAAAAACAACTCCACATAGACATTTTGAATTCAGAAAAATCTTTTCATAATTTAAGTAATTTGTAAGAAAACAACATTTCCTACTTTAAAACAAATCTGAAATCATCTAATTCGAAGCTCATCATAACAAAAGAGTTTAGGGAATCGGAAATCCAGATTTAAAACTATGGAAGACTAAACAAATAGAAAACACATTTTTTACCCATTATATGTAACACACTCACACACACACACACACACACACACACCTGTGTATATACATAAAGACCAGACGTTCCACATTAAACAAAGTTTACGAATCGAGTCAAAATATTTTAAAGTGTTTAGGTTAGAAATCCACTATAAAAAAAACTCTACGTTTAACCTTTTTAAATATCTTAATTTTTTTATTTTAAATATTGTAAATTTTAATTAGCCACGAGCCTAACACGCTATCACATTCCAAATATGGAATCTCATCACACATACGTACTGTGGAAACAAAAGGAAGGAAAAAGATATACATTCTGATTGTGGGTGCCGGCCTTCAGGTGGGGGTGTGTGGAGATAAGACCAACATGAGCAGAGATAAAGGGGTGATATTTATATATGTTCAGAATGAGGGTGGGAGGTTATTACAAGCCTATAAATTAAGGTTCTACCTTGTGAGAATTTCTCCTCACCTAGATGATGGCTAAAAATCACAAATCGCAACGCTAGCATTCACACTTACGTTGATTCCGGGAAAACATCAAAATGGAAGTGACTTTTCTTGGTTGCAGAAACGTTGCGATCTGCGTGATCCACCTTTTAGTAGATCATCAATTAGTGAATATAAAATGTAGATACGAGGTTACATTATTGCTCGGTCGTTAGAGTTCATATACTCTGTTAGAGTTGGTGTGTGGTTAATTCCTCGCAAAACACAACACTAGAGAAATTGTAAAATGGTCCATGGAATCGGCACGAGGTTCATTGTAGCTTCGCTAAATCCCAACTGCACAAGCTCTTCCAAAAAGACCCCTCGTCACAAAAAAGGCACCCCCCCCTCTTGCCATGGTTCACTCTCCACTTAGAGGTGCCAATATGTCTGCGGTCAAATGCCAAGGTAACTTTCCTCCTCCTGTAAGAGGGGGTCAGCGAGTGTGAACTGCCAGCACTGCGATTTCTAACAACCTCTCACCGAGAGGGTGGTGTGTTATTGTGTTCTAGAGCTTGATGGTGACCAGAAGTAGTACAATATTCGATTCACTACAGACCAGACGCTGGATTGTTGCTCCAGCAGATAAATCCGTTCTCTGTCCCATTACATATTGTTACCAGACCGATTGGTTGGGTCGCTAAGGGAACATTTCCTTTTGCAACCCACCCCCGACTGCTGCCTCGGCCCCTTTCAGGGTATTGACTCAGAAAGATTTTTCCTACAGTACTTTACAAACGTTATAAATTTATCGCACAGCTCGAACTCAGCAGTCATGAATATGCAAGTATAACGATTAAAGAGTCTGTCAAAAGTACTCACGAACAAAAATGGGACAAAACACTTACAGAGCCTATATCCGACAATTAGACAGGAATACAAGAAGGATTATACGAAAGATCGAGAAGATTAAAAAAAGATTAATTAAACAAAAACATTCCGTGATATACAATAACATATGTCTAAATGCTGCCTAAATACACACACACACTATGTATATATATATATATATATATTATAATATAAAATGAAGTAATAAAATAAGGTGTCAATCAAATTTTATTAGAATTCAAAGTTCATGCAAAGCATCCTTAAGTCCTTAGCTCATGAGTTTTCAAAGATAATTCTTCTCTTCAGAGGACCATTACCGCAGTTATACTACTACAGGTAATAAAATTACGCTTTGAAAATATATAAAAGTATATACACAAATACATAAAAATACATAACATCAAACATATCAATCCAAAAACATACTTTTGTTGAATCCATACAGTCCATCCAGGTCATACAAGTTGAGAAGCATAATCAGGAAGGACATTACTCCAAGATACAAACAGCAGTCCAAATACGTGAAATTGAAGGGGCCGGCAAAGTTATCCAGTCGCGAAATGTGTCCATATTCAATGTTAATGATAAATAAATCAATCAAAATAATACAAAAAGTCCAATCAAAGTTCTGAAATCCTGACATGTGCAACCCAAGTCAAATCAAAGTTTGTTATTTAATTAGAAAACCCGTTAAATCCGAATTGAGCAAAATAAGACTGAATCCCATCACATCTAGCCAGAAGAGCGAAAAAAATATATAAGTGATCTTCTCTCTCCTGCAATTCAACCAGACATGACAAATCCCTAACGAACAGAAGGCGATATTAAATTGTCTACATCTCAGAATGACTTTAACGGATCTAAAATTATGTCTGTGTTGCATCCTGTTTGACGGGCTCAAGAAAGAAGGCAACATACACCCCCGCCATCCATCCCACCCAGATTAGATCTTCCCTGTCTGGGTCAGTAAGCATATTCTATGTCAAAGGGGAAGGAGCTAAGAAGTTAAAAGAAAGAGAGAAGGGAGTTAGGAAATATAGGTCAGGTCATGTGATCACGTACACATCCAAAAGTATTACTTAAAATCTAGCTTACAGTAAAAACCGATTTCACAAATCTAGCCCTATCAAGTAATCTAAAATATTTATGAAATTAAAAATTACGAAGTTATTAAATTCCAATAATTTTATAGTTTAATTCAAGATTTAATTTTATCAGGTTAGAAATTATTAGTAGTTTAATTTAAGATTCAATCCCATCAGCCCAGGAATTCCAACTCAAGGCTTAACATTCCCCAATTAAAAAGTTTAACCTGCCCTAAGGTTTAATTTTTCCCAATTAAGATTTAATTTTCCCAATTACGAAGTTATCTAAATAATTAGAACTTAATAATTTAATAGTTTAATTTAAGATTTAATTTTATCAGATTAGGAAGTTTAATTTAAG
Source organism: Sepiola atlantica (assembly GCA_963556195.1). Classification (NCBI taxonomy): domain Eukaryota; kingdom Metazoa; phylum Mollusca; class Cephalopoda; order Sepiida; family Sepiolidae; genus Sepiola; species Sepiola atlantica. The sequence continues at coordinate 107,742,333 of OY744525.1, forward strand.
GTTTGGTTTGTCCAATCAGGAAGTCCAATCCAAATTAGGGTTTAATTTTTCCTAATCAAGAAGTTGTAAATATATTTAAGGTTTAAGGTTTAATATTTCCCAATTAAGAGGTTGTAAAGATATTGTAAATATATTTAGAAACTGAAAATTTAGGTGTATATATTTAGAAACTGAAAATTTAGGTGTATAAACCCTTACAACCTCAGAGTCTAAATCCCTTAGGAAAAAAAGATTAAAAATTAAAAAGGACCCATCTCGAAGACTGGACACCCCCGGTATCATTGCTCGCCCAAACAGCTACGGCAAGACTGGTGGTGGTTTCCATATAGCATATTTGAATTTCCTTCCATGTCGACATTTGGAGACTAATTCACTTCTAGAATTTATCAGATTTAAATGTTTAGGTGCAGTAGCTATCATTACAGCTTCAGAGTTGCATAGACCACAAGATCTGGATCCTGGGCTGTAGGAGTTTGATTTTTTTAAGATAGACCATTATTTGGACTGCTGTTTGTATCTTGGAGTAATGTCCTTCCTGATTATGCTTCTCAACTTGTATGACCTGGATGGATTCAACAAAAGTATGTTTTTGGATTGATATGTTTGATGTTATGTATTTTTATGTATTTGTGTATATAATTTTATATATTTTCAAAGCGTAATTTTATTACCTGTAGTAGTATAACTGCGGTAATGGTCCTCTGAAGAGAAGAATTATCTTTGAAAACTCATGAGCTAAGGACTTAAGGATGCTTTGCATGAACTTTGAATTCTAATAAAATTTGATTGACACCTTATTTTATTACTTCATTTTATATTATAATATTAATGCTCTATCCAGTATATTGAGCTTCAGTTTTTTATCGGGATGTTTCACTAATTATAAGATATTAGTTGACGCTTATATCTTTTGTTGGATTGCTTCATATATATATATATATATAAAGTAGAGAACTAAAAACGAACTTTTAGGAAAGGTAAAACCTATTGTGAAAAGTATACAGCTCAATATACCATATAGAGCAGATAGATTGGTAGAAGGATGAAAATGAATTAGAAAAGCGATGGAGGCAGATATTTTTTCAATTCAGTTGCTCAATGCAATGTATATTCCGCAAAAAAGCAATTTATTCAATTAATTTTTTCCTTAAGCCAAAAAATTATGGAAAAACTTAATTGAATAAATTGCTTTTTTTGCGGAATATACCTTGCATTGAGCAACTGAATTGAAAAAAGATCTGCCTCCGTCGCTTTTCTAATTCCTTTTCATCCTTATATCTATATATATATAACTGGCGAAAGTGTTGGGTTTTCAAAAAAATCTGATTTTTCTCAATATTTTATCGTCTGCATGTTTCATCAAATTGTTTTATCTGTCGACAAAACTCGAAAATCTCGGTTAAATTTTTAGATGGTTTCTGCATTTGTATGGTTTTTATTTTGATACCAGACATATAACAAAAGAGCAAACCAGAAGAGTACTCGACTCAGTCAGCAGCAAACAGTGTTCGGTCATATTTAGTTCCTGATATCAAACTTCATCCATATAACTTCCGGCAAGAGTTTCAGTTTGCCAAATTTATTAATTTATTTATTTAATTGTTACATGAAAGTAAAGAATAGTTAACAAAGCCCCCCCCCCTCTCCATGTTTAGAATGATTTTCTAATTTATAATGTCATTCCATGAAAAATGCCAGTATACTGAAATCATATGCCCTTAATAGGGTTAAAATGAAAATTCATATACACTAAATGTACAAAAGCAGGGAAATTCCCCAATTTTTACACTTTTATTGTAATTAAGGGTATGCAAACACAACAGGATTATGTATTTTACTGGTAGGAATTTTTCTTCAGCGCACCTCACACACTTCATCCACTCATGCATAGAGATTTATACTGTAGTGATGTTTGGTTGATATGTAGTCATATCCTTAATGACAATAAAAGTGTAAACATTTGGGAATTTCCTTGCTTTTGTACATTTAGTTTATATGAATTTTGATCTTAACCCTATTAAGGGCATATGATTTCCGTATACTGGCATTTTTCATGGAATGTCACTACTATGCCTCAATACAATGCCTTCTCATTAGATTTTTTGGAATTTTCTGGAAAACTAAGGTATATGGTAAACTGAAATTAAAATGCCATCATCTAGTCCCTAGAACCTCTATCTCTGGCAAAAATCAGCTGAATCCATCAAATAGTTGATGAGATACAGGGTGGCACATACGTACGTACGTACGCACACACAAATAACATAATTTCATGATTGAACTTTCTGGATCTCTGGATTGCCTTGACTAATGATGCTGAAATTCTACACACTTATAGAACCTATCAAATACAAATTTTGTGCAAAGTTTTAACTAATTTGGTTTATTGGATTTTGAGTTATGATTTATCAAAGAAATGAGATTTCCAGCATAGGCCATTCTTGAAGTCTATTAAGGGATAGAGCGCTCTTGCGCCTCCTTTGATTTCAGTAAACTGCAGAAGATTTTTTAGAAAGCCATTCTAAACATGGGGAGGTCGGGAGCTTAGTTAACTATTCTGTACTTTTACCTAACAAGTTAATGAATAAAAATTAGTACAAAGCTTGGCAAACCAGAAGAGTAAGTGACTCAAAACAGGAAGTTTTTAATATCAGGAACAATATTGAAAATAAATAAATTTTATCATTCTTCAAATGAACTGCACTGAAAATATCCCATATGTTAATAAACAAGGAAAATCTTATTGTTGACATCAATTATATAAAAAGAAAATACAGTAAGGGAAAATAGTCAAAAATAACTTATTTTAATTTACTGTCTCATTTGTGATCTATTTTCATTGAAACAATTTTATATTTAATATAAGATATAAGCATTTTAATAACCGTAAATATGGATTCTAAGCAAAGTAGCCACATTATTTAGTCGCTTTTTCACATTAGATAATTTACTTTCTATGACTAAACAAGATGGCTACTTTTCTTAGAACCAATATTTATGGTAACTTAAAATATTTATACTTTCTAGTAAATATATTTTTTAACGCAAATAGGTCACACATGAGTATGTAAACTAAAATAAATTGTTTTGGACTAATTAGCCAACTGTGTTTTTTTTTAAAATAATGTATGTTGCTAATAGTAACGTTTGCCTCAAACAATAACGACACTTGTGCATTTTAAAATCCCTGTGCAAATTTAGCAATAACATGCAATTACTCATTTGAAGAGCTGAACGTCAAAGATCAGTAGATGGATGTAGTGTTAGTTTATCTGTGAAATGCTAACTCAGCCAATTAGATTACCGAAACATTTTATCACCATGTCTAAAGTATAGTGAGCAATAATTGTGTAAATTCTAAGCTAAGTTTTGAGTAAAAAATTATTTCATTTATAATCGTCTTTATTTTGATGTAATTTTGATTTAATATGTGCCGACTAAAATATTTATGAGCAAATATTATTCAAACTTTGATTTTTTAAGATTTTCCAATTTTCGAATGGCCAGAAAAGAAAGATAACTCGCCATGTAACTATTCATAGATAAACATACAATCACACACATGTAAAAACTTTCTCAATTTAAAAAAAAACGATTGAGAATTATTTAAAATGTGAAAGTGTTAAAGACATAAATATTTCACTAAAGTTTTATTCAAAATTATTTCTGACATTTGAAATTTGCTATAAAACAATAAATATGAATTTCATGAGGAAAAAGTTTTGTCACTGGATTCTTTTATTTAAATGTAATTTATGTACCAAAACAGCTACTTAACTACACAGAATGGTGGAGCAAAACTTTAAAAAGGGCACTCTATATTCTTATATCACATGTTAAATAGAACACCCTACACCCAACATCCTGGATCGACAATGTTTGTGAATGGACAAACATGAATATAAACCAAATAAACACCTTGGCTCAAGATCGTAAGGTTTGGAGGACACTCAGTCATGTTAGTGCATATTCTACAGCTAGCGGAGAAACCGTTTAATAATATAGTTTAATAAACAACTGTTGTATTTAAAAAGCAGTTAAAAGAGGAATTAAAGAAAATGATTTTAAATAATATGGATTTAATCCTTGGGTATATCAGTATACATCTCTGCGAATTCTAGGGTGATGGTAAAGAGTTCTTCAGATATAGATAGATGGAAATCTACAAAGTTGAATTGTAACTAGATACATCTACTTTTATTTTCGATATTAATAAACCAAGCGACCCTAACCCTCTCTCCCACAGTGTTAATCAATTGGTTTAATTTTAGATTTTTTTTCATCTGCTTGTTAAGTCAAGAGAAAATCGTCTTGCTAATCATTCCTGTTTCGGGCTTGCAAGGAAGCGAGTCCTAGCCTTATTGTTAAAATCGTTTCAGTAGTCGTTTTGAAAATTTATTCTTTCTTAGGTTTTAATTTATTAGCTATCACTAATTTTAAGTTTATCAGTGATTTCTTAACTGTGGCCGAAACAGCGTAGCAGAAAGGTAAAATTGTCTTCACCTTCGAGTAGTGCTTTTATTATGATTAATAGCAAAAACTCGGAACTCTTATCGAAACTTTAAAAAATTAAACTAGAAAATTACATGAACCCGAAATGCTTTTATCTGTTTTCATACACATACTACACACTTTGTTCTTCTGAAAACGTAAATCCTCCTCGATTGTGTTTACCTTACATTTATTCATCAACATTTTTATAATGTCAGTATTCTGAAAGACTTGTTTGAAAGGATAAAAATAAATAACAACTTAAGTTTTTAAAAGAAGTTAACCTTAATACAAAAATCTGATTTTAACCTAGTATTTGACAGTTTATAAAACTGAAGTAATAACTGTTTTATGTCGTTTTAATCTAAAAATGTTTGCCTATCAATCAACCAAAAGAAGCTTCTATATTTACTGCCAAATCCAAAACATCATTCAGGTTCCCATTTTTCAATACAAATAGAAAAATAGATAATACTTTAATAATTAAAATTTGAAACTAAACACAATAAGCCATGCCGAAAGGAGAGTTCTAATTACTTACTAGACATCATCCTCGAGTGTTTTTGGTCTCTTTGTACAAGGGTTTGTCAGGACAAATTGACATGAGGATACTTCACCCTACAAGTAAACTCTGACAAAATAACATAGTATTCAAAGCTTAAATAAGATTCCCTCAACACTGCTATATACTGCTCATACAGGAAATGGTGCACTTTCTCTTCGTGATTTTTCCTCAAGTAACAACACTTAACTGGATATTCCAGCAAACCAGATGAATTCTTATCCTGGAATCCGTTAAGACCAAAAGACCCAAAAAATCATATACTATAACAGAAAACTGCACAGCTCCCAATTTAGGATTACCTTCTAAACTTTCACTATGATACTCAGTAACCTCTTACATCTACAGTGACAACCTGTCTTGTTTGGTGTGAACTAAAGTTTAAAAAACTGGTCAATTGAGGAAAGGAAAATTAATGTTCTTCACTTCTTTATTAACTCAACGTTTGGGAGGTAGATGAGAATCTTGACTGAACACACAGATATCTATGTATCTCATATAGAAATCAAGTGTTATCTCTAGAAAAGGGTCCCTTGATTTCTGAGAACTTAATGACTGAATGAAAATGGGAAAGCTTATATGCTTGATACTAAGCCAAACTAAGGTAATTAAGGAACATAACAATAGCAAAATCTGCACCTGACAAAACTGCAAATCCCATATAGCAAATTAATAAAGTGCTCACAAAAATGACCAGTTAGGGAAACAGACCATTATATAAATCCATATAGCAAAAAATTGCATATTTCCATATAAAAGACAGCTATCTGATTCAACTATGCATAAGTCATACAAAACTGGCCCACTTATTCTTGCCAAAACAATGTTTAATATTATGTATAGTTAAACACATTTTGAAACAATATGTAAGCGCAAAGAAAATCCAGATATGCAAAGGAAACACTATTTGAAATAATAGATTAAATTCTCACCAGAAATACTTCACCAGATAGCAAAAACCTAATATAATTATATGCATGTTCAATTAGCAATAGACCATCTTAAATCATGTACAAGGAAAAAGTTGGAAATATGGAAAACCATATACAAATGTTTGAACAAGTAGCAACTATCCATCATCATCATATTCGGTTTAACGTCTATTTTACATGCTGGTATGCATTGGACTGCTTTAAGAAATTGACTACGAAACTAACTTATCTCTGCTAGGTCTTTATTTATTCCTATTCTTCTCAAGTCCATTTTAATCACTTCTTCACATATTTTCCTTGGCCTCCTCCTGTGAACTGAACCTGCTACATCATTTGTTCTACATCTGCTAACCAAGTACCTCTCATCAATTGTTTTTGCACCCATCTTCTTATACTGTCCAGATTAAATTTTTCTCTGAGCTCATCAAGACGAAGCCTGTCTTAAAAACTCAAATTACATATATATTGTATCATTTTTTGATTCAACACATGTCTTCAACCACCATTGACCAAGTTTCACTTCCATACATCATCACACTGCATACGCATGCCTGATAGCCTCTTCTCTTGGTCAACAGTGATAACACTTTGCTGGTTAGTGATGGCAGAATTTTCCTGAACTTACAGTAGTCACAGTGCTTCGATGGTATTACGTAAATAAAGTACAAATAGCATGAAACATATTCTGTATAAAATAATCCAACAAAATTTTACATTGCATAAAATTAAGTTTAAATTTAATAATTTCGAAATGAATCCTGTAGAAAATCTCACATTGCATACATTCATCTCACATTCCATGCATTTTATCACTGAATTTCTCTTGTGTTTTCACCAGCCACAGCAGTTAGGTAGAATTCTAGATATAACCACTACATTTGATAATGTTTCTAGTATAACTTTCTGGAATGAATTCTACCTAAATTATTTAGTTCAAGCTAATAATAATGATTAAATAAATTGTATACTTATGTGTCCATTGAAGTGTAAATGATATTTACATTTATTTTTAATTTACAGATGTTCCTGCTTGAAATAATTTGAAGAATTTGAATGAATTATTATTTACTCTGTGACTTCAGAACATAAATTTCAACAAAATGTTTGAACAAGACTGAAATACATACTTCTATTGCATATTTCCTAAATCAGGATTTTAAACAACGTTGCACAAAACTCATACATTTTGATTGTAAGGAAACCTTTAAAAAGAAATATCAATTTAGTATATTGTCAACAAAATAGATTTTGAACTAAATATTGTCTGACCTTGATTTTCATTGTCGAATTTCAAGTGATATATAATGGCGATTGAGAAAGAAATTCTATTATTAATGTACATCGCATTTCCTATTTATATGAACACGAATGTAATTTTATGATAAATCACTGTTTCTTTTAGATATAAAACAAGGCTCAAATCTGTGAGAAGAAACGAGATCCTCATGGCAAATATTTCATCAAGTAAATCCAACCAGGAAGTAGCAATGGAAAAACACCCTGAAGAGAAGCCATATTCTTGCAATGTGTGTGACTCTTCTTTCACTCATAAATCAACTTTAGCACAACACATGAAAAAATACACTGAAGACAATCTGTATACTTGTGAAATATGTAGCTATTCTTGTTCAAATGCAACAAACCTTGCAAAACATGTAAGAACACACACAGGCGAGAAACCATATTCCTGTGAAGAATGTGGATCCTTTTTTAGTCAGAAATCAAATTTAATTGTCCATATGCGAAAACACCCTGAAGGGAAACCCTATACTTGTGACATATGTGGCTTTTCTTTTCAGAAGAAAACAATTTTGATTGAACATAGACTCACACATACTGGAGACAAACCATATTCTTGTGATGTGTGTGCTTCTTCCTTTCCATACAAATCAAAGTTAGTTTTACATATGCGAACACACACTGCAGAAAAGTCTTGTTGTAAAGTATGTGGGTATTTTTCTTCTCAGAAATCAGATTTAGTCTTGCATATGAAAACCCACACTGAAGAAAAGCCACCATATTCTTGTAAAATATGTGGATACTCTTGTTCTCAGAAATCAAGCTTAGTTGTACATATGCGAACACACACTGGTGAAAAACCATGTCTTTGTGAAGTCTGTGGATCTTCTTTTACAAAGAAATCAACATTAGTTGTACATATGCGAACACACACTGGCGAAAAGCCATTTACATGTAAAAAATGTAGATCTTCTTTTACTCAGAAATCAAATTTAGTTGTGCATATGAAAAAACACTCAGCAAAAATATAATATTTTGAAATGTGTGTCTCCTCTCTTCTAAGAAAAATTGTGTATATGAAACATCCATTAGTGAAAATCTATATTCTTGTAAGCTTCGTAGTTCTTTTACTCAGAAATATTCAATGACCCTTCCCGTTTTACATTACTCATCTCTTGGCCAATTATGCACACAACAATGTTTTGAAATTTAATTCAGGAATAAAATTAAGTTGTGCATATATCAAACCACACTTGTGAAAAACGTACTTCTTTTTAAAAAGACCAACACTCAGAAATCAATTAAAAAAAATATTTAATCATGCACTAGAAAGAAGTAATTTTTGTGAAATAATTCTCTCTTGTTTTCAGAAAAGTTAAATTAAGCAGTATATATGTTATGCATGTTTCTTCCTTTACATGGGAAAAATCAATTTTTGGTTATATGCATGTTAACACACATATATGTATGCTCCCTTTATGTTTCATGCAGGTTTGATTCTAAATCTACAAAAAGCCTTCATAGATGTATTTATCGTTTTTATCACTGAAATCATGTTCTAGTGAAAAAGCAGAGTATTGATTCATTGATTTTTTATTTATTTAATTTGTTTTAATAAAAGAAACTTCAAAGGTATATGCCACACCTGAAAATAAACAGTTTTATAATGAAACATAGAGAATTTATTTTTGATTAAACAATTATGAATATAAACTGAAAGTAAATTATATTTGATTCAAATTCTTATAATCTGGAAAGGAGTGAATGCACCAACAAGTGAAATCAACACATTTCAATGCCCAGTTTTAACACATTTCACAATGATCACCTAAAAAGCTATTTACTAAATCAGCAAATCCTAATAAATATTTGCATCAGCACTTTTTAATTAAAATTTACTTGTGGCTTCTTATTTTGATCTTTCCTTTGAGTTTAAAATATATGATCAACATACTTATTTTGAAACTTAAAAAATAACATGAATGTACTTTTTGTTGAAATTTTATTTTTAATTTTTCAGTAAATCTTTAATAATCGTTTAAATCTGATTTAGCTTGTAAAATGTAAAATCTATAAAATTGCTTATTATTTTCGGATCAACTATACTTGAGGCACCCCAGATTTAGCAACAAACGAAAAGGCACATTTTGCCTAGACACTGATTGCTTTTACTTAAGGTAGAATTATAAACAAAAAATATGCACACTTTGCTTTTGCAGATTTTTTTATAAAAAGGGGTTATTTACAAAAAGTTTTACTAATAGTTTAAAAATTCATAGTTTTATTGATAAGCACATTTTGTTACATGCACATTTTTAATTGAAAAAAAAACAACTTTTATTTACAAAACCAAACAAAATACTCACAGTTTCCCTAACATGGTAGTTTTATTTACATTTTAAAATAAATATGTGATTGTATTAAAAATACACACAGGTAATACCTTTTTCAAAACGGTCCATAACTTTTTGCCTAGAAGCAAAATGTGACTGTTCTAATACTACACGTAATCTTCCTTCTTTTCAATCAATCAAGGAAACAATTTTTTTGTCATAATCCAGATTGCCCCTTTTTGGGGAGCTGGATTTTTCCTACATTAAAAATCGACCTTGTGTACTGCCCTCGTGGGATGGCAAGTAAATAGGACACCATCTTTGCAATGTTATTTATATTTGTTTAGTTTGTTTATTATTAAAAGGTTTCTAAATAAAATTATGTATTTTCTATTTAATTTTATTATGCTTGTAAATAAATATTAAATATACCCCCTTTTTTTAATTAAATAAGAGTGGATAAAAAGATGTGCTTGTAAATAAATATTTAATATACCTTCCCATTTTAATTAAAAAAGAGCAGATAAAAAAGATGTGCTTTTAATAAATATTTAATATACCTCCCTTTTTTAATTAAGAAAGAGCAGATAAAAAAGTGCTTGTAAATAAATATTTAATATACCTCCCCATTTTAATTAAAAAAGAGCAGATAAAAAAGATGTGCTTTTAATAAATATTTAATATACCTCCCTTTTTTAATTAAGAAAGAGCAGATAAAAAGTGCTTGTAAATAAATATTTAATATACCTTCCCATTTTAATTAAAAAAGAGCAGATAAAAAAGATGTGCTTTTAATAAATATTTAATATACCTCCCTTTTTTAATTAAGAAAGAGCAGATAAAAAAGTGCTTGTAAATGAATATTTAATATACCTTCCCATTTTAATTAAAAAAGAGCAGATAAAAAAGATGTGCTTTTAATAAATATTTAATATACCTCACTTTTTAAATTAAAATGTGCGGATAAAAAGATGTGCTTGTAAATATATATTTAATATAACCCCCTTTTTTAATTAAAAATTTGCGGATAAAAAAGATGTTCTTGTAGATAAATAAATAAATTTTTAGGTTATAGGTAAAACTTTATATGAATAAACTCCTTTCTAATTAAAACAATCTGCAAAGCAAGTGTGCGTATCGTTTTATTTTTAATTCAATGTTTATATAATTTGTTTAATGCTAAGTTTGAAACTTTTTCATTTAGTAAATAAAACTTTCTTTAATTTAAAATGTGCATATAAGAAAATAAACTTTAAATAAAATAAAAATCTAGTGTGGATATGGTTTAGTTTATAACATACCCGAAAGTAAAAGAAATAATATAACGGACACCTTCTCTGTCTGTCTGTCTGTCTGTCCGTCGGCGAGAATTCTTGTAAACGTAAGAATTACATTGGGAAACTACTAATAACTTAATTTAGATTAAATAACATATAATTAAAGGATAAGAAAATCTGATGATTAGACAGCGATTTGAACACAAAAAATGTTCAGTATTTTAATCAATTTATAATAATATATTACACTATCAAGTAGTATATATAGTGCTACCAAAACTTGCTCAGCTTAAATTATAATATGGGATTTTTTTTATTAATACCGGTTCGCAATTTCTCATTTAAAATAGGTCGGCCATGATAAAGTTGATACTGTCGATTTTACCGGCCTTTAAATAAGTGCCACTAAGGTGTATTCTTCTAGTAGCTACATGAGCTTCTTTACATGGGCTTTCCATTTGTGAAACACGTTGCCCTAGGACGGCTTCCCTGCAAATTACAACTTTGTTTAAATTTATTTTGAACTCGATAGAGTCCCATCTAGAACCGTCCCCACAAATATTCGAACTGGGTTCTGACAATCATTCCATCTCATTAACTCTTATCCTCGAATGGCATCTGGCTTTGATAAGTGGTTGCCTCATTTTATTTAAAAAATGCTCCACATCAGTCATAGTATTTCATATTCCTAGACCTGATAATATACTTTCCAAGAAAATTACCTACAAGATCGAAGATGCTATCTCAGATGATATTTTATTTTAGATCAAATAGTTGATTCAAATCAAGCAAGTCTTAAGCTGTTACAATGGAACTATCTGCACCAAAAGCTTGGAGTTATGTGTAGAATAGCAACATATCAGAATGTATGAAGCAAGATAGCAGATATATAGAATGAGATATCGATATGTATGTTACCTCTAGGAAATAATTTCGTGGATTTTTTGTAGAGATTGCATAGCTAAAACTATTGTAGATTATAGAACGGCATTTGGACCTGTTAAAAATTTTCGAGATAAAATTTCGGATCAATCATAGCTGAGGCAGAAATAAAACAAACGACCAAACGCACGCATGTTGGCTTGACAGCGTTTTTTATTTACTTCCGGTTTAATTATAGACAAAATATATGCAGATTTTTGTTTTGTAAACTTTAGAAATTCAAAACGTTTTGAGAAATAAGAATAAATATATTGTTTTGTAATTTTATCCATTAATGTCTCCTTCAGCTTTATTAAGGATTTTTATGTGAGGTATGAATCACCTACATGCTAAGATTACGTGGTTTTTGTTCATAGTGGACATGCTTTTAAATAAATATTTAATATTCACCCACTTTTTGTTCAAATAAATCTTTTCCTACATTAAAACCCGACCTTATATCATACTATGTCCTTGTGAGGAGGCAAGTGAAAACAAATGTTTTTATGGTTTCGTTTTTTATCATAAAAAGATTTATAAATAAAATTAGGTATTTTTAAATGTTATTTCATTTGTTTATACATTTTGCTTAAAAAAAACAACTTTTTAACTTCTTTTTAATTATTTTTACAAACTGAAACTTTGACACCAATGTTACAAATGTATAACTCAGCCACGAATGTTATAAATGTGTAAGGAAACACCCCCGACACCAATGCATAGATCCAGGCATGATATAACTGAAAACTTTAAAAAGCTTACAACCTCATGCCATATGCCGACACCAGTGTAGTCTCCCCTACCCCTCTGACACCACGCATCTCTTATCCTTTGTGTTTCATCCGGGGCCTGCGAGTCACCTGTTAGACTCGCCGCTAGTGAAAATGACTTATTTATTGTTTGATGAAACCGTTAAAGGGAGACAAGTAAGTAATCGCGCAAGAGAGAAAAAAAACTAGACACATTAGAATCACAATTTATAAACATAAAAAATAAGACACTTGTAAGAATCAACAAAAGCGATATGCAAACATAACACGTGTTTCTTACTTCAAAATGGTCAACTAAAAGTTCTGCTCCGCTCTAGGAGAGTTCTTGATAGAGAGGCTGGTTTTGTAAAGAGCGAGAATGATTGATCAGTCAGGATATTATTTCATGGTCAAAAATTAGAAAATGCGAAGGTTTATAGTTTTACACAGACTAAATATAAATGTCCTTTTTTCATATAACACATATTTCAATGAACAAATGAAAAGTTCTTCGCCGCTCACAGGGAGTTCTTATAGAGGGGCTGGATTTGATAAAAACGGTGGGGATTAATAAAATATGAGATAATCTATGAGACAAGATTGAAAAAATACGAAAGTTCAAATTTGGACGAATAAAATATGGAATTCTTTTTTTCCATAAGACACAGACCTTTTATAATATTTTTCGTGTGATAGTTGACACGCTGTGTGGAAGATATTATCACAGAATTTTTTGTTTTGATGTCCATCTTTTGCGGACAGGTTAAGTGTGGAGTTGACGGCTATATGAAAGATATCACAGAAGTTTAAATTCTGATGTCCGTCTTTTGCGGACAGTTTTAGTGTGGAGTTGACCACTATATGAAAGATATTATCACATAATTTTAGATCCTGATGTCCGTTTTTTGCAGATAGTTTTTAGTGTGGCGAGATATATGTAATCTCATATCCAGAAAGGAAAGTGTTGATTTTTGTCTATATTGGTAAACTTTGTCGAACTGGGTTTTTCCTTATGATATCTGATAGACAGCGGTAAGATCGTCGCTGTATTTTTTTCTCAGCCGATAAATCTTGAATCCCACTTATTTTATATGCAGAGATATATTGTTTTCGATTTGACTGCTGTGTGAGCAGCAAATCTAGACACGTCATGTCTCCATCGTTTTCGAAATATTTCTTCCTTTGTTTCTACTTGCCGGGGGTTTTCATATTATTTTCTAGGGCCGTTCGTTCGCCTAACAACAGGCTTTCTTCCAATTTGATTGGTTACCCTACCTCTGCCCTGCAAACTGTGTGGGCTGATTTTCCAGCTCTTGGCCTCTCACTGTCTAGACTAAATCCGGTCCCAATTTTTAATGTGTTCTCTTCTTGGCGAATTGCAACTTACTTTTTTATTGTTGGGGAACATGCGCCAACAAGTCCCCTTTTCTTCTTTTCATGCTTTATGGGGCAACATCGGTGGATATAACAAAGCCAAAAGCTTTTGTAAACACATTTGCGAAAGAAACGGGGAAATAAAAGAAAAAAAGGAACCGGTGTCGAGCCAACATGCGTCATTTTTGTCGTTGCAGATTTGGGATGCCTCAGGTATAATTGATACAAAATTGATATAACTGCTGAGAAGCTTTTATTGAATTTGATCAGAGGCATTTTTAATTCGAATCGTTCACTGCAATCATTTTTTTCTAAGGGTTACCACTAAATATTTGTTAACCTTTAGATATGAATTAATGTTCTTGAAAAAATTGCACAAAAGAGGAGGTGCCGGCAGTGATTTAGCAACCTTTGCTTCACAATACATTTTTATTCATTCCAAACAAAGCATATTGCCATTGAGACGTAAGAGACTACTGTGATTAGTGGCCAGATGTATAACATATATTCTAAGTGGTGAGTTGTTGTTGAAGTTATCAATTCCTTCAGGCTGCTACCAGTTATCTCCCTTGTTTTAAGTTATCTGCTCTTAGTTCCCTTTACGTTGTTTTAGATTTCTGTAGGGGCTACCTTTTTGGTCAGTTTCTCTGTAAATAAAATGATCGTGTCGTGCCTGTGTTGCGTTTAAACATGTACCTGTCCAATTATTGAATTTATCCTCCAGTCTGGAATTTCAAGTCCACAGAAACAGAGTATGTTTTGATTTGATCGATACTTGAATTCATATATAACTATCAGTTGGATAGCAATATATTTGTTCACATTACATTTAAATTTCTGTATGTTGGTACTTTCGGGAAAACAGGGAACAGGGAGAGAATTTCAAATTCAAGCGGTCTGAGGAAAGAAGCTATAAGAGCAGAAAGTTTTCCAGCATCTGGGTACCTCTACAGTGAAGGGGTTGGATTTTGCTGCTAGTCGTGTTGGTCGGAGGTATTTATGTGGAGGATGTACAAATGCAGTATGTTCATTGGACCACATACTGTAGAAGTACTTGTGAAACAAGCAAAGGGGTGCAAAGATAGGAACATCGTAGACAGTATGGGACCTATTAGGTTAACGACTGTTTTGCACCCTCTCCAAGGGGGAGAGACTAGTGGTTGGCGCACCAGCCATATTGTGGCAACAATATTCCATGCAAGAACGAATAGTTGCTTTGTTGAGAAACGTCAGACTCGGGAAAGGTGCTATCATCCATGGCAATCGGTGATATGAACACTTTCTTATAATTGTTAAAGGAAAGGAGACTTGTCTTCGTAACATTGAATGTCGACATCCATTTTTGATCCCATTCTCCTATTAGTCTAACAACAGAGTCTTTGGAATGAAGATGTGAATATTCAAATATTTACTTAACTTGAATTTCTTTAAGACTCAGTGCTGGAGGAAAAGTTTCTTATTTTTAATTAGCAGAGTCTATATCGCATCCTTATATCCCTTCTACTTACTTGATTGTTGAAGGAGCTTTACAGTTTCTCTTATAAAAGTGAAGGTGTTTCTCGTTGCTAAAAGAGATCTCGAGAGCAAGGGAGATAATTAAACAAGAAATGTGATTTTACATGGTTAAACATGTTTTTCCAATGGTGTTCACTCTGGTTATGTTGTGCTGTCGACTTCCCTGACCTGCACCACATCCCAATTTATGGCGCTCGATGCACGGTGATCACATTGAACAATCACAGTTACACTGTGAGATCGCAGTAAAGTTCAACCAACTGCCCAGCAATACACATGCGGCAATCAAGTAAAATGAATTACTACAAAGAAACATGTAATTTAGATAAAATATTATTATTTTATTTATTTATTAATGAACTTTGTCCATTTTTGGTTACACTGTGCCCCGGCCCCCTGCTAGCTGGAAGAGACCTTGCGTTTCTCGTGTCGATTCTAAGTGGAAGTCACGGGAGTCCTTCCCCCTACTTTTAGGGCCCCTCTTCACTGGAACATTGTCGAATTTTGTCAAACTATTTAAAAGAACTTTTTTAATGTATATTTTAATATATTTTAGGCATATTTTTTATGATATTTGGTGCTTCTAAACGTTCTTGGATGGATAAATTTCGGTTCGGTTATTCTCCGTTTTGTATTATCTCCTCTTACCGATATATAGAACAGTGATATCAAATGATTTAAATGTGTACATTAAATTCACTCTTACCATGTTGATCTTTCATTTGTCTGAGGTATTTCGTCGTTTCTGAAATCAAGTAGAAAAAGGTCAGCAGAGTTCCATATAAAACACCAATATATTCTCTGCAATTAAATCAATTTTATTTAACTGTTTCATAAACGCAAGAATGTAAATCAAGTTGGTTCAGCAGGCATGTATTAGATAAATGTAATTGAGTCCAGGTCTGTTAGTCTCGGCCTTGGATTTATTTCCGCCTCTCGTCAGACAAAAGGCGATCATAGAAAATTCCAATGTAGCATAACATAAGTAATAAGCAGTTCTAAGTGATAAGCAGTTCTAAGTGATACTAAGAATACAATTGCGAATTATTTAAGACTGCTACCGGGTCATGGCTGACGGAACAAGAGCAAACTATTCCCGTGGATTAAATAAATGATTCTGTTCAAAATTCTGTACAGATTCACGAGTTCAACATAAAGATTACTGAGTACGACAAGATGCACCTAAAGAAGGTCAAGGGTTACATCAACCGAAACGGTGTGAGAATAACATCAAGAATGAGAACAATAGTTCAATAATCCAAATAATACAAATTATCAAAACGCATCTAAAAATTCCGAAACAAAATAAGACATCAAATGAAAGAATTACAAAGTCTATCCATACAAAATAATTAATTTTTATTGAATACTTGTTTTTGAAAATATTCACTTAATAGTGTGTTTATATTGTATGCGTTGCGCTTATGTTGGATTAAGATACGATGTGTACAAACGCCAAACGGTAAATGACTTGAATTTCTACCCTCTTTCTTTCTCGGATTCGTTGAAATACGCTCTCCTCTTCAATTCCCAAAAGCAAAGGAGTTATCACAGAAACGTGTTAACTCAATATTTTCCAACCAATCAATATCGTTTCAAATCCAAAAGCTTACAAGTCCATGTTAAATTGGCAAACCGACGCGAACTTCAAAACTCCTTTGAGAACAAGGAAATACACAGATAAAAGACACATTCAACCGGCACGCCTCGAAAGAACCCACAAGAACGTATGCTCCCCTTGGAATTGGCCGGGGAGGGTAGAAGAAAAGAACACTTCAAAACGCACATACAAACTTTCCTCACCTCGTGCACATCTACTCACGCACTAACAAGAAGTCAGGCGAACATAAGCAAATCGCTATGACTCATACACAGTAACAGAACAAAGTAAAACTTCCCCCACACACAGTATTACATTGCTATTTACTCACATACACTGTCCATGACTCACACACTAACAAATATAAACATACACATATTTTGCCCTCGTGTCTGTTTATTTAATGAACATTTTCTACCAAAGAACACGAGTTGTATAAACTTTACCAAATGAACATTTTTTCACTAAAACTAACTTTTATATTCATGTTAAATTGTAGTTCTATAAATATTTTGTTGATTAATCATGTTTTCCTTTATTTTTCATTTACAAAACTTGCTAGCTGGTGACTCTAATGTTTCCTCAAATTTTCATTTAATTTCCATTTATATTTAATATGCATGCACGCCCATATATGTCCCCATATACATGCAACGCCATATTCTTACTAGTCAGTGAAAGTCTTTTGTTACATCAGTCAATGCCTATAAGCCGAGGTCTGAAGTTAGTTTTTAAGAAGGTACTCACTTGCATCGGTATGGAAGAGAAATACTGTAACAGCAAGAAAGAGGAGAAATGTGTTTGAGTTTTTATAGTAGGTGCAATTTTTAGGAACTGAATATTTTCGCTTGTTTGATTGACTGAAAGTAATTGCTGATTTGAGTTTTTGTCCAATCGAGAGTAAATACGTAATAACAACATTCGTTTCCACTTCAAACACATTTTGCTTTACAAACTATTAAAGTATGTTAAATAAATCTGCATTGTAAAGTAAATCTATGAAAATAATTATATATTATAACTTTAAGT
The DNA here is from genome assembly GCA_963556195.1 of Sepiola atlantica. Classification (NCBI taxonomy): domain Eukaryota; kingdom Metazoa; phylum Mollusca; class Cephalopoda; order Sepiida; family Sepiolidae; genus Sepiola; species Sepiola atlantica. The sequence goes on from OY744525.1 coordinate 107,760,355, forward strand.
AATGCCATAAAAGCAACTACACATTATTCTCGTAATACATGAATAGTTTTTTTTTAAAACGAATTGAAAACAAGGCTTCTTGCTTGAATAAATTGTTAATAAGTTTTTGATTATTTCGATGTTAGACTATGCGCTAGATGTAAGACTATTTTCTATTAAAAGTTAATTTTGTTTTAACAAATAAAGCTTTATGTACATTATAGAAATCTTACAATTGGTTAATTCATTCAAATTACATTGTTATATGTTTACTCTTTTGGCCTTTTGGCTAAGATCAAAGTGTAATATCTGTTCTGATGGATACTGCCCCCTATAGACTGGTATTGTCTTGGCCTTCGGGGCTTGATTTACGCCGGTCTATGGTGCTGTCCTGTGCAGTTCTAGGAGGTCCACCCTCCCAGGCTTCGCCTCCCCTCTGTGGGGAGGAGTAAGTTTATTGCTTACTACCTGAGGTGCCCCTACCGGGGAAGGCGACGGGGCTGCCCAGGCAATTTTTACACCCCACTTTCCCGACCCGACCTTGGGTCACATATTACTTGTGGGAGTAAGATAAAAACTGGCCTTGTGCCTAACTCCTGGAACGGAGTAAATCAATACTCTACGCCAGTAGTTTTAGTCATACTAGGTTACGGCCCTTGTGCACATTCCACTTAGTGAAGAAACGCTGGTCGGCCATCTTGTTTTATTTGCGTGTGCATACGTTTATATTTTTTCAATTCCATTCAATTAAATTAATTTGGCAAAAAATCAAACGAGTATGCTTCGCTTGCCATGTAGGGAAATGCTGGTAGATTTTACGCAGAACAGGATACAGTAGCTCATCACCTATCCAAATTCACCTTGAATTGCAGCGTTGTTGGTGCATTTACTACCTCTCTTGGGAGTCTATTCAAAGGTTCAGGGATACAGATTAATCGGTAGAATAGTTTTTTGTGGTCTCCGCATAGACCTCTTTCGGGTGCAGGAGTTAATAATAGGTCCTGAGGTATATCAGGATATTGTAGGCCAAAATGAGATAACTGCGTAATCGTCGGTGCTCAATGGAGAAAAGGTTTCTTTCATAGGGCAGATACCATGACCATGCACAATTCAATTCGCCAGTCTTTGAATTCTCTCCAGATGCTGGATATCGCGTATTATATAGTATTACACACACACACAGACACACACACAGACACACACATACATACATACATATATATATATATATATATATATATATATATATATATATATATATATATTGATTTTATTCCATTAGTTGCGACAAAACAAGTTTTGTTTCATTGGTGCAAATAGCGACCAACTCATCGGGCTGGCGATGGAATTCAAATAGCATAAGTTTTAACTTCACCTTAACGGGAGATTGAAAATTGAAAATACATTGGAGGGGGAGGGGGACAGTCAACAAGTCATGATGAATCTATAAATATATAACCACCCCTCTAAACTACCAATAACATCAAATCTCTACGTACTACCTATAATGCACAGCCTCAATAGCCTCTCAGCCATACTACCAATTCTAGCATAAACCCATAACTGGGACAGCTATTAACACTGATATCACTTGGACTAATCTAATCTCAATTACTTAACCCTTCGATCACTACCTTGAACACTTAATTATTAACTGGTACTTAGTCCTTGTCATTGGTAGTAGAACAAAAAAGCCTACCATCACTTGTCGACTTATTTCGCCCAATGACTTCACAAGTAGCAAGATGGTAATGATGGTGATATTTATCATTATTACTATTATTACCATTATTATTAGTAGTAGTAGTATTATTATTATTATTATTTTTATTATTATTTTTTAATACTATTATTATTATTATTATTATTATTATTATTGTTATTATCATTAATATTCTTACAAACTTGTTATTTCTATTTTTATTCTAATTTTATTTATATTTATCTTTATTTTTATTTTTATTAAGGCTTTTATTAAGGCTATTATCACTGCGACTATCGTAGGTATGATTGGCAGGCGTTATCATTGTTATCATAATCGGTTTTGTTAATGCTAAAACTGGTAACACCATGAAACTTCTCTTATAAAATGATTCCACTAGTATTGATCTCGGTATAATATAATCACAATTTAAAAAAAAATATAATCACAACAAAATTCACTACAAATAATAAACAAAACATTAAAATAAAATAAATAAAATGCAGAAGTAGCAATTAATACCCTAAATTAAAATTATCAAACATTTTTATCCACATGATAATTACTTATTAGAATTAAAATAAAATAGGAATGACGGTTATAATCATAATTTTATTCTCATTTCAAATTTAACTCACTCTGGCCGTCGCCCCATCTCCCTTCCTCCCACCCCGGCCGAAATTGAGATCATCACAGCACAAACACGTGAAAACCTCCCGCGCAATAATTTGAAACACGACTTGTTGGGGTCCTCCCTCCTCCCCTCTCATGTCCCATGTCACCGTTATAGACAAAGCCCCAACTCTGTCCCCCTCCAATGTATTTTCAATTTTCAATCTCCCGTTAAGGTGAAGTTAAAACTTATGCCATTTGAATTCCATCGCCAGCCCGATGAGTTGGTCGCTATTTGCCCCAATGAAACAAAACTTGTTTTGTCGCAACTAATGGAATAAAATCAAAAAATATATATTTTGCTCTGAATTTTCATTGAGCACTCTCATAAACCCGGTTTCAACTTCCTTCGGATTCATACCCCCTGGATATTTGTAACAAGTTAATTATATATATATATATATATATATATATATATATATATATATATATATATATATGAGAAAGGTAATCCGACATAATGGGAAATGAAACAGGAAAAACCAAAAGATGTTTTTCATTTGTAATTATTTTGATGTATTCCTCAACGTTTCGTCTTTATTTGTAAGACTTCCGCACCACCAGAGGAATTTTAAGAAAAATGTCATGCAAGTACATAAAAATATTGGGTTGACATGATGGGTTAATAAGAAGAAGTAGTAGCCACTACATGGAGCGCAGGATCAAGGTCCGGGCTTAAAGAAGTCGGTGGCAGGGAGTGAAATTAATGTGGATGGCTGTGAGTGAAAAAGGGGAGAGGTGGGAGTGTTTGTGAATTTGTCTTAGGGTGGGAGAGAGGGGAGGGGATGCTGAGGTTTTTGTATATATCTTCATTATACTTCCTAATAATTGTGTGTTTTATATTTCTAACTGGCGCTTGACCCATTTTAATTATATTTGAGAATAGACGTAGGAACTAATACAACACAAGTAGTTTAATCATACTTACGTCTGTTGGACATTGTAGTCTTCCAGTAGAAAAAATGCCGGTCGGCCATCTTGTATTACTTGCCTCCCCACAAGGAGAAAGTTTTACATAAGGTCGGTTTTTGATATGGTGAAAATTCAACTTTCCAAAATTCCCTCATTATAATTCCTAGTATTTGTGCGTTATATTTGTCTTATTAACTTGTACTGAAAACTGAAGAATATTCTGATCATGGAGAGTTTGAATTACCTTCTATACAACATCCTCGAGTTTCTTCGGTGTTGCTGTACAAGGATGTGTCAGGACAACCTGAACTGCGGATACTCAACCCTACAAGTAAACCCTTACCAAATATTCTAAATAACATAGTATTCAAAGCCCAAATAAGATCCCCTCGACACGGCTATAAACGAGGAATTGTGCACCTTCTAGTGATATTACCCTGTCTGCACAACACAATGGATATGTTACTCCCATATTGCTATCTATTTCCGCATTGCTGTCCGGTGGCTTAGCCTGTGAGAAGAGGCTTTTCATAGTACAACACCTGGCATCTTAATAAAATGCTTCGTTAAGTGAATAGATTTACTCATTTTAAAATTTAAATTGGTTAAATCTGGAAAGGAATTCAATAAGGATTGATACGGATCCTCAGAAGATGCAATACAAATGACTGGACTGGATAGTGATATACTGGACCTCTCACCAGTGGTATACTGGACCTCTCACCAGTGGTATACTGGACCTCACACCAGATATCAATAATTTTGTGTTAGCATCTACTAACGTGCATTTATGTATATCAACTTGTGGAGGAAATCTACACCTAAAATAGGGTAGGTTTGTAGCAGTTACCTCCTCCTATCATCCATAACTGCACCGGCTGGCCATTAGGTGTCGCTTATTCACCGACAGGTGGCGTTGTAAAGCGACACCAGAGTTATCTGCCCTTCGAACTATAAAGCCGGCGCAAAACGGAAATTCGCCCTCTTTTTCATTCACAGCCTCGCAGAGACAACCGCTCGGCATAGCTGGGACGCATCGCTGAGAGCACCACCAGAGGAACCCGGAAAAGCCTTTGTTCTCCCGCTACCGTTGTCTAACTCAAAGACAACTACTATTCTTCACTTGAAGAGAACCTTTACATTTTTTCCTCTTCCTACCCGGATACCTTCTACATCTATTTCTACCTATACCAAACGGTATAGCTATCCTCTGACAATAAATCCTTTATTTTGTTACCTGTTACTCCGTTGTTCGTTCAATTCATTTCGTGTGATAAAAGTAAGGAAAGGACAAACCATCCCTTACATTACAAATGGTGACCCCGAAGTATAAATATCGCACGAGATTGAGTTGAACAACGTGGTACAGCAAAATACGCCGACGAGGGTTTATACCGAGCACGACGACCAGTTTAAAAACAAAAAAAAGACGAAAAACAGTCACAAATTGAGAAAATCACGAAACTCCGTGTTTTTGTAAACAGAAAAGGAAAAATTTCAACCTTGAGAGATTTGGAAACTTTTTAAATTCTCTTTAAAAGCTTAAAGGAAGAAAGAGAAAAGGACAGTTATTTTTAACACCAAAGAAAAAAAACAAAAAAAACTACCGAAATCCCTGTTTGTTCTCTTCCTCTTTCTCTCTATCACAGTAAAGGCGTACTTTTTCTTTTATAGAATATTTTTTTTCTGTCTGTGACTGAGCGAATACTTGGAAGAGAAATACTTCAAAATACCTTGAAATATGAAACTATTAACAAAAAAAAACTTTTTTCCGAATTTAAAACAAGTTTCAAACAACTTTAAACGGCCAGACTCTGTGACGCCGAAGTATCCAACATCCAACATGGCGCTGAACAATTCTTTCGACTTCAACCGAAGAAAGTGACTCAACAAACTAAGAAAGAAGGCATTCTTTTTGCCTTTAACAAAAAAAAAAGAAAAAACTCTTGTTTTTACTAATAATTTAAAAAAAAAAAAAAAATTTTTTAAAAAGGGCCCCTTAAAAGAGTAAGTACATTAGTTTTTTTTTCCCTTTTACACACAAATACATACACTCAAATATATCTATCACCTTTGTCACAAAGAGAAAAATACATACTTATCATTTTTTTTTAACTTCTTGGCGTTCTACACACTCACAAAATTCCTTTCGTTTTTTCTCTGTTTGATGTTTTTATGACAATGTCTTTTCCACCACTTTATTGACTGTGGATTTTATTTTGGTCTCTTGTTCATATGTATATAATGGATGCAAGTACGGTAATGGATGTTACACATCCATTAATTGGTACGGCTATAGTTAACGCCATAGACAGCCTAACCAATGAGGTGAAAAAACTGAGCAGGCTGGAGCCGCAGCGGCACATGCGCCGACTCCAGACCCCCTCCTCATCTCCACGCTCCCCTTGCCGCCGCCGCCATTCTAACAAGCGAGCTCGGTGTTACTACCACAGGCGCTTTGGCACTCATGCACGGCAATGCAAGAGCCCCTGTTCATTTACGAACCAGGGAAACTGATTTCTGGAGACCTGAGCACGACACAGTCTTCACAGAAGCTACACTATCGTGCACTTTTTCTTTTGGACTCCATTTCCCAGGCACGTTGCTTGGTTGATACGGGGGCCGCTTGCAGCATTTGGCCACTGAAACTCCTCAAAGAGAAACCACAAGTGTCGCCTATTACTCTGCAAGCTGTAAACCACTCACCAATTCCCATGTACGGTCAAATTTCTCGTCCTCTGGACTTGGAATTACGCAGAGACTTCACGTGGGTATTTACTGTGGCTGATTTACCGTACCCCATCCTGGGCTCGGATTTTCTGCACCACTTTAACCTTTTAGTGGACATGCGCAGACATTGGTTGATAGATGCTAATACGGAACTTTCCGTCCGTGGTTTGAAAACAAACACCTCATCTATCAGCCCGGTATTTTTTATTGCCTCTACCGATGACCTATACCAAACACTTCTGCACTCCTACCCGGAGTTAACAAATCTTAATTTTGTTGTGAGCAAACCCACTCACTCAACAAAACACCACATTGAGACTACAGGAGCTCCTGTATTCTCACGCCCTCGTCGCTTACCTGCAGAGAAACTAAAAGCAGCGAAGGCGGAATTTAACCATATGCTGCAACTGGGAATTATACGCCCCTCGTCCAGTCCATGGGCTTCCCCTTTGCATATGGTCCCGAAGCGCTCCGGTGATTGGCGTCCGACTGGGGACTATCGACGACTCAATGCCATGACGGTACCTGATCGTTACCCAATCCCACATATACAGGACTTTGCTTCATCTCTGCACGGTTGTAAGACCTTCTCCAAACTGGACTTAGTTAAGGCTTACCATCAGATTCCACTGAATCCGGCTGACATACCCAAAACAGCAGTAACAACTCCTTTCGGAGCGTTTGAATTTTTAACTATGCCTTTCGGTTTGCGAAACGCGGCTAGCACCTTTCAACGCTTCATGGACGAAGTAGTGCGAGACCTTGACTTCGTCTATAATTACATAGACGACATACTTGTGGCAAGTGCCTCACCGGAGGAACATGTCACCCATCTCCGCCTACTGTTCGAACGGTTTCAGCAATACCAGGTGAGGATTAACCCTGGTAAATGTGTTTTCGGTGCTTCGTCACTAGTTTTCCTGGGTCACATTATCAGCTCTGAAGGCATATCTCCCTTGCCTGAAAAGGTTAAAGCTCTACAAGACCTTAAACCACCCACTTCACTTCGCCAGCTAAGGCACTTCCTCGGTCTGCTTAACTATTACAGACGCTTTATCCCACACTGCGCGAATCTCCTGTCTCCTCTTTCCGACCTGTTACGTAACAGGAAGAAGAAAAACGAGCAGATTTCACTGAATGATGTTCAGCTGAATACATTCAATGAAGTGAAGCAGAAACTAGCGACAACATCCTTGCTTGCACATCCTGTTTCCGATGCCCAGTTTTCACTGGTCGTTGACGCATCGGGCACAGCTGTAGGTGCAGTGTTGCAACAGCAGCACCAAGGTCAACTGCAACCTCTCGAATACTTTTCGAGACAACTGAAACCGGCAGAACAACGTTACAGTACGTTTGGCCGTGAACTCCTGGCAATGTACCTCGCAGTGAAACACTTTCAGCATTCACTCGAGGGCCGTCAATTCGTGATCTACACTGATCACCGTCCGCTTACATACGCACTGCGTGCAAAGCCTGACAAATATTCTCCTTGCGAAACTCGCCACTTGGATTTTGTTTCGCAATTTACCAACGATATCCGACATATCTCTGGTGAACAGAATACTGCGGCAGACGCCTTGTCCCGCCTTCCTATAAATTCTCTGTCTTCACCATCGGATATCGAACTACAACAGATGGCTCTAGACCAGCCATGTCTGGACACCCTGGATCTGTCGTCACCTGAGTTTGCAACTTGCAAATTCAAATACCTGCCTGTGCCCACGTCAGACACGCAGATCATCTGTGACACTTCAACAGATTCACCTCGCCCCCTTGTTCCACTGACTCATCGTAGGGTTGTTTTTGATACCCTTCACAACTTGGCACACCCCGGACGCAAAGCCACAGTGAAGCTGATTTCAGCTAGATTTTTCTGGCCAAATATGAGGCGTGATATCACTGCCTGGACACGTTCCTGCATATCCTGCCAAAAGTCAAAGGTGCACAAGCATATCCGTGCACCCCTGGGAACATTCAGCACCCCAGATGCTCGGTTCAGCCATGTTCATATTGATCTGGTCGGACCATGGCCTGTCAGTCAGGGATTTACTTACCTCCTGACTTGCATAGACTGTGTTACACGATGGCCTGAAGCCATTCCTCTAAGTGACATTTCGGCTGAATCCGTAGCGCGAGCCCTTATATCGGGCTGGATATCGCGCTATGGAGTCCCCTCAAATATTACCACCGACCGTGGTGGACAGATTGAATCCCACCTATTCCAGGAACTTTCCAGGATTTTAGGGATTAAACGTAACCGTACGACCAGCTATCATCCAGCTTCCAATGGGATGATAGAACGCTTCCATCGCCAATTGAAAGCCGCGTTGCGTGCTTATCCTGACCAGCAGCGATGGAGCGAGTATGTACCAATTGTCCTTCTTGGCTGTCGCACTGCGATCAAAGAGGATCTCGGATACTCTCCAGCCGAACTTGTCTATGGACTACCTCTATCGTTGCCGGGTCAGATGCTGGCCCCAATAGATTTAACGGCAACGGACCAAGCTCTGTACACTGACAGACTGCGAGTTTATTTTAATGAGCTCCCACCGATGAACCCTAGGCAACAGACCATAAAATCTTCGGTCCCTAAAGACATTGCTTCATGGACTCATGTTTTTCTTAGAAAGGACTCTGTAAAAGCCCCTCTAACTCCACCTTACACTGGTCCTTATCGTGTACTTTCACATACTGATAAGCTATTCACTATTGATATTTGTGGCAAAAAAGAAACAGTATCAATAGATAGGGTTAAAAGAGCCTTTTTAGACACCAAAACACTAGAGCCACATATTCCCCCTACTTACACATTGCATACACCAACTCTGCCAACAGTAAACAGAGACATAAATTCTAAAGACAAGCACATCACCACCACACGCAGTGGTCGGCGAGTACATTGGCCCAAAAAGCTTTGTAAGACTTTATATATATAGAATTAGCTTTTTATTTTTATCCTTTGTACTCTATCGTGATATTTTCAGACACACAAAAAAGAAAACACTTCTTTATTGGAAAATCCTAAAAAAAAAAAAAAAATTTTTCCATTCTGCTTTCGTAAAAAACATTTTTCTTCAAGATCAATTTTTCAAAAAAAAAATTTCATTCTGCTTTTGTAAAAAAACATTTTTCTTCAAAAACAATTTTTCAAAAAAAAAACAACTTTTCACCGAAAAGTAAAAGAACATTCTTTTCCCTTTAAACATTTGTTAATCGACATTTTTTTTGTTGTTTCTCACTGCTACACTTCCTTTTATTTCCTGTCGGCTTTCAGCCTAAGCAGGGGGTTATGTAGCAGTTACCTCCTCCTATCATCCATAACTGCACCGGCTGGCCATTAGGTGTCGCTTATTCACCGACAGGTGGCGTTGTAAAGCGACACCAGAGTTATCTGCCCTTCGAACTATAAAGCCGGCGCAAAACGGAAATTCGCCCTCCTTTTCATTCACAGCCTCGCAGAGACAACCGCTCGGCATAGCTGGGACGCATCGCTGAGAGCACCACCAGAGGAACCCGGAAAAGCCTTTGTTCTCCCGCTACCGTTGTCTAACTCAAAGACAACTACTATTCTTCACTTGAAGAGAACCTTTACATTTATTCCTCTGCAAATAAATCCTTTATTTTGTTACCTGTTACTCCGTTGTTCGTTCAATTCATTTCGTGTGATAAAAGTAATGAAGGGACAAACCATCCCTTACATTACAGGTTAAGTACGAAATAGTAAAACAAATCCATGTAGAGTCTCTATATCATTGTAAATCTTGAGAACAAGAAACTTGACTATTCGTAGTTATGGGTGAGTTATTTACCGCTAACCCTAACCCCTAACCGCTAGTTAGAACCAAACCCGGAAGTCACTGATGAATGCTGGAATGAAACGACTACTCATAATTAAAAAAATTAGCAAACTAAAAGCAAAGCCATTCCCCACCGCTAAAAACACTCCCTTAACCCTCGCACAAACTCTAAGTCAGAGTGGCAAAGGCCACCACCCTTAAAAATTACTCAATCATACAATTAACCCTAAGACCGAAGAGACTAAGCCCCCCTAATAAAATCCTAGTTTTATTCCACCAAAATTCAAAGTCTGAATGGAAAGTACCCCCCCCCAAAAAAAAAAACTCCCTTAACCCTACCACAACATGACGTCTGAGTAGCAACTCCCACCCTCCCCAAAATTCATAAACCACACGTAATCGGCTAAAGCATGGTTGACTGCCCTAAAACGCTTGAACTGACCAGAAGCAAGTGATCATTTCAAGTTAAATTTATATTTGAAACAGCTACCACACTCTAATTTCTAAAGTAATTATTTTTTATTTCTTCTTGTTCTTTTTCTTCCGATAAGTTTTTTACGTAATCGCCTAAAAAATATAGAATCTGATTTTTTTTTAGCAGAGATGGGTGATTGATTGCAGAGTGTTAAGCTACAATAATATCAGACTTAGTGCGGTAAATCTTTACTATCACAACAGGCGTAGTTTACCCCCTCAAAAACTTCAAATTCTACTTTTTGGGGGGCGATTACATGTAAACAGCCTGAAAAATATCCACAAAAAAGGAATCAAACTTTTAAAAAAATATTTTAGAGTTTAAGGTGGGAAATCACATTCATTTATAAATTTAACGTAAAATGAGCACTTACTTACTGCCCAGTTAGCGGTATATATTTTGGATTGGAAAATTGGGGTTGGTCATTTTTTTTACTCATCCAATTAAGTATTTTTCCGTTTTAATATCTAAAAATTTTCCGTTTTAATATCTAAATTTTTTGAACAAAATTACTCCCCCTTCCATTTATATAATGGGAGGGGGAGTTTTTAGATATTTTTACAATTCTGAAACTTACCCCCCAAAATCGACCATGATGGAAAATACTCGTGTTTTGGCTAAGTAAAAGTGACGATAACGAACTTCACCGAACTTCATCTACATGATACGAACTGAACTGTATTTTAAAAATGTTTACCCTAACCCATAACTCACCTAACCCTAACCTAACCCTAACCTAACCCGTAACTAACTCTAAACTAAGTTTTAGTTTTAGTTGGAAAAGTCGGAACTTGATTCGGCTTTCTCCAGAAAGTCGGAACTGCTTATGTCACGACTGCAAATTTCTTTGATACCTATTCATAAAAAGCACCAAAAGATCAGCCTCACCCCTCATTAACACACAAAACATGGGGGGGGGGGCGAAAAGGTATCCTAAAAATTAAATATTGTTTCCGCACTTCATTTCTCTCCTCAAAAACAAGAAATAAAATAAAAATATAAATTTAGTTAACCCACATCTACCACACATTTCGATTTCCCTAAAATATTGAAAATAAAAAATTGTTCCACGTTTCTATATTACCGCTAAATGGCCTGGAAGTGGGTGCTCATTTAACGTTAAATTTATATAGGAAAACTAAAAAATATATATTTTTTTAATTTTTCGGATATTTTTTTAGGCTGTTTACATGTAATCGACTCCCTCCCCAAGTAGAATCTGGTTTTTATTTTTGGATAAACTACGCAGTGTGTTATAGTAACAAAAAATACCCATATTTTTTTTTATTCATATTTAATTATTCCAGCCCTTGAGAATGGACAAATACAGTCTGAAATCCAATATAAACAAGACAAAACATTTCCTCATACACACGTTAGTGCCCGGAAAATTCGGCAAAGGAAAATACGGCAATTTTAGCAAAGAAGGAAAATTCGCCAATTATGGAATAAATATCGATTTCAAATAAATTTTAGAACAGTTCTTGCACTGGATATAGTTGTAAATACGGGCTACCTCCCCCCCCCCCCCCGATAAAATTCAATTATTGTATTCTCTTTTTGTTACTTACACAGTTTACTTAACATGGGGAGAGGAGGGGCTTCGTTAACTATTCTGTACTTTCACCTTAAAATTTAAAAAACAAAAGATATCGTAAAAATTGAATTTAACTTGAAAATCTTATTTTAAAAATAGCCCGGTCCGTAAACTACACAAGTACCAAAAAGATAATACAAAAAGTGTTGTTTTTTTTTATTGGGGAGGGGGTAGTAGCCCTGTATTTACAATTATTCCACCGCAAGAACAGTTCTAATATCTGTTTGTAATCGATATTTATTCCATAATTGCCGAATTTTTCTATTTCGCCAAAATTGCCGAATTTTCCGAAATTCTACACGTAACTAATAAACGGACTATTTCAGACAAGGAAAGGAACATATACACCGTTCCATGATGGTCTCCCCTGTTTATCAGAAGAAATATTTTCTTTAAACAATTTCACATTTAAATGAGACACACAAAATAGAGAAATTGTGTCGATTTAAGACAAAGAAATCCCAACAAAACGACAAAATTTTCTCTTTAACACAAAACAAAAAAGAAATTCCGTTTTTTTTTGTTTTCTTTTACTTTGTTCGCATTTATGAAAGGTAAGATTTTTAACTTTTTCTTAGTTTTTCATTGCAGCATTTATAATACTTTCGTATTTAAAAAAAAATTATTTTGTATTTCAATTCAATTATTTCGCCATCAAAATAAATCTTATATATCATTTAATTCCAAAATGCGCTAACTGTTAAATTAGCTTTTTTGCTCGACATTGTGACTGATAATTGGAAGGTTGGTTGATAACTATGGAAGACCAAGTGAACAGAAAACACCTTTTTTAGAGTAGATTTATATACACGCTCGTACATATAGATATCTGAAAAATAATTGGCGATTGTTCAGTATAGTGTAAAGATTTTCATTATTTTTCTCGATTCAGCCACGGGTTTTTAAACCCACCTAATAGACTGGTATTGTCCTGGCCTTTGGGTCTGGATTTACGCCGGTCTATTGGGGGTTGTTGGTCCTGTGCAGTTCTAGGAGGTGCACCCTCCCAGGCTTCGCCTTCCCTCTTTGGGGAGGAGTAAGTTTATTGCCTACTGTCTGAGGCGCCCTACCGGGAATGCCGACGGGGCTGCCCAGGCAATTTTTAAATGGCCAGAATACTCACCTCGAGCTCTGGCTTATCTAATCCCACTTTCTCGACCTTGTGTCACATCTTGCCTTGTGGGAGGTAGATAAATAATTGGTTCCAAGTCAGGAGAACAGTCGACCACTTGTAACATAGTTTGTGGGCGTCTATTTTCTCTTGTGTGTTCGTTCTTTGAAAGAACTCGGATTACGACAAGCATGCGTGTTTCACTCAACAATGACGTTTACTGAAACAACTGCCATCCCCTTCCCACTATATACGGACACTAATTCGTTGCACGTGTGCAAATTAACTCACCAGAGCCTACTGTTCGACAACCGTCTCCTGCTCAGGAAACCCCCTTCTTTTTTTCCACAATAGTTCACAAGAAAAAAAGGGTGGAAAAAAATTATGACAACAACTTTTACCAAACGCAAGAAAATTTAATCTTCGGTTCTTTCCAACATCTCCCCTTTTTATGGCTTCCGATTGTACTCTGCAGTAAATGACGCTTCATATTATATACGGATGACCAGAAATTATTTTTAAAAAAAACATGTTTTTATTTTTTTAAATCATTAATTTGAGACTTGTCTATCATCATACAATAATTAAAATGTTTTGAATGGTTTAATATGTTAATAAACAAGTATTTACATTGAAGAAATACATTTTATTAATAATGTAAGTGTTTGAAAACAATTTTTTTAAATGCTATAATAATTATACATTTTATTACCTTTTATGTTTTAATAAATTGTTGTTTTTTTAACAAATTATCAACCGAAATTTCTTATTTTGTGTGCTTATATAGTTTACGGACCGGACCGGGCAATTTTGTAGATAGGATTTTCAAGTTAAATTTTTACTGATGGAATAATATCTGTAACTAACTTTTCTATTCTGAGAGGAAAGTAATCAATAATTAGAAATTATCTTAGAGGATGGCTAATATATTAATTAAAAGAAAACCGGAAGTAGAAATTTAAAAAAATTAAAAATAATATTTTCTATCCAATGTAAAATATTTCCGAAAAAGTTACATTTTACTTGCCGCCGCCAGAGAAATTTCTGCATGTGATTCTGTGATACTTAATTCGCCAAGCCAGCTCGATGAAGTTTGTTGCCTACCCAGAGAGCATTTATTATCACACAGGCCAGTGATGCTTCACCATCCTAACCTAGGCGCCTTAGGCCAGATTGAGTGTTGCTCTCCCTTCAAGCATCTCTATCCTATCATCTGGAAAGTGTCCCCCCTCACATACCTGATATAACGGCTTTTTGGTACAACAGCTGGTTTTTAAAGTCAGGAAGGCTTTCTTAGTGTCTTCTCTCCAAAAGTCATTGATTCCCTCATCAGGTGTGCACATTTGATCCAGGTAAAATAGCCTTAGCCTGTGTTAACTAATCTCAATGCATGGCATACCCAGACCGCCTTCAAACAGATAAAGGTAGTAGATCTCGTGACAGACCATAGGAACCTTATTAAGCCACAATAACTTGAATAACGCGTACTGCAAATACAGCAGCATATCCAATGGGAATGGAAGCACTGAAAGGTGATACAGGAGAAGCGGATAGATGTGTATGCAATAGACCTCTGCCCTCCTATTTAATGAAAGATTTGTATGGCACCACAACCATACTGCAACTGTAACTGATTTCAATACTTCGGACCAATTTTTCTCCGGCTGAAGATCAGGACTGTACTAGATGCTGAATATCTTGCAATGTCTGTCCACCCAAAAAGTCCCTGTAGGTGTACATCCTTCGAGGCACTGATGTGCAAGCCACAGACTTGTCACAGTTGCTTTTGACCCCTTCCATCATTTCACACATTCTTATTGCTCTGTTGACAACACTTACTTCAGCACTGCTTTGTAACGTTGTCGGCATAGGTAGAGTACTTTAATGGAGTGCAAACTCCTGTCAAACTAATTCTGCATAGGACCTAAGTCTGTGAATGAAAGGTTCCAATGCAAGCACAAATTTATCTGGACAGATTTAAGTGTCTTGACTTCAAACCATTCGCCTCCACCACTGCACTGGGATTAGCATATGAGGCAAAAAACTGCTGAAGACAGCCTCCAAGTAGTGATGGTACACCCTATCAAATACTTTGGTGTTGAATTTCTTAATGATCATGTGAAAATTATCCTGAATAGTCCTGCTCTTTACAGCACAAGTCTGTTAAGAGCTAATTAGACATGGTAGGTTGTAGGCGATTTGCTAAAATCTTTGCCAACATCTTTATTTCTCTATTCAGCATAGTTAAAAGGTGAAAGTTACCACTTTTTCTCTTGCAGAGCAGCTTTATTAAACCCCTGGTAAAATCTTGAGGTATACTAACGTTCCTTAACCAGGAATTAAATAAGAGTCAGCAAAGAGAGAAAATGGGTGACAGCCTCAAATACACCTCATAGGGCAAACCATCAATTCCAGCTTTTCACCTGCTTCAGTGCCTCTCAGACCTGTTCCTCTTCTATCTCTGCATCTTGCAAACAAAGTTGGTGTCAAAATAAGCAAAAGAGAAACCTGGTGAAGAGATCCTGATAAAAAGAACAAAACACCTCAAAAATACTTACATGCCTGATCACAAGACGTCCATCCGGCAATATGACATGAGCGATATATTGATCAGAAGCCCTTTGAATTTCCTCTACATGCAATGCGACGGCCATGTTTTTGCTTCGTGAGACATTATTTTTATCCTAGCCATAATTAAAAAAACCTGATCCTCCTTAATAGGAAGGGCAGCAAGTTTAGCCTTAATTATAGTAACTTTAGTGCCATCCCCCTCCTCCACCACCTGATCTAAACTAGATTCTAGTGTCACTTAAGCTGCTTTAGATTCTAAATTGTGTCGACGACTAAAGAAAGTAGTAGAGGACCTAATTTCTTTCTTAGTATGTCCCCACCACTTATTCACAATTGTAGCATTAGTAATTTTCCACATTTTTAGTTCTAACTGTTGATGGTTCCCCTTCACTTTGAATAATGAAATGTTGAGCTTCCAGTAACTAGTTAACTTAGGTTGAGGTCTATCTAAGTTTACTCGAACCCATATTAACTTATGGTCTGAGAAAACTATATTGTTAAAACTTGGACATTCTAATAATTCTACATCAACTGTTCTAATTAAGAACCGATCAGTATAGTTTGAAAGCTGTATGAAACTGGAGCCGTATTTATCTGTCAAAATCCATATTCACTCACAGGTTTTTCGTTTCAAAACTTTTCAAAAAGATTAAGCTTATCCACAATTCACCACAACATCATGCTTTGGGTTAGTACCCCTATGAGGATAACCTTCTTGATCTAAATCCGAATCCAGGACTGCGTTCCAGTCTCCTGCTAAAATAACTTGCCAAGAAGTATTCCTGTAATGCTCAATATGTTGAAAGAAACAAGCTTGCTCATTGCGACCATCGGGTGCATAAACTTGAAGAGTCAAAACACCTTATCTTTTATGGTACTATCTAAAACACAAAGTCTATGTAAACTATGTAAAAAATCGAAAAAAAATCACTTGGGCGCTATTGTGCCCAAGTCCGAAATACAAAAAAAATAGAAAAAATTTAGCCATGATTAGTTATCCCCTTCACATACAAATATGTCTACGGCGCCCCCCATTTCTTTATTACATAATAACATGAAAACTAATGTTATCACTTGTATGCTATTCTGTCCGAAAATTTGTGATTGTCAGGAAAAAAAGTTATCATTTTACGTTAAATTTATATAAGAACATAATCCTCTAGTTTAAAATCTAAAATATTGGCTTAAAATAAATAAATAAAAACAAAAACAGAATTATGTAAGTGTACACAGAGAAAATGGTAAATTGGTGATGGTCAGAAAGTTGGTGAACATTTTCTTAAATTCAGATAAGAAAAGTGATCCACCATTCTAAAATCTAAAATATTTGATTAAGATTGAAAAGAAAAACCAGAATTCTCTAGCGACATGATTAAAAAAAAAATTAGTATGTCAAAAGTGCATAACCAAATGGTGGGTCAATACAAAAAAAAGCGCTTCATTCACAAACCATTGTAAAAAGTAAAAAAAATCTATCCTTGTATACACAACAAATGAAAAAGCACATGCACTTCCAGTTTAAACTAGAAAAAAAATCTAGAAATTTTGTTTTCTCCCATAAACCTCATAAAAGATATGAACTTTTTGGGATGCATTTTCTTCTCATCACACAGCTGACAATTAGGTGGAGATATTTAAGTCTCGTGCTCCTTCTTAGAACAATAGTAGTTTTTTCTAAGTGACTTTCTGAAGAGTAATTTAGTGTGTGAGCAGGTGGTGAATGTAAAAATTGCACCGGAAAAATGGCACAAGTAAATAAATAGGAATAAATGCCACAAAGCAAGAACAATTCGGTAACGGAAAACTAAGAACCATTCAGGAGGGGTGCAGCTGGGCTCCCTCTCTCTAGTCTCCCTTTCCACTCAATATTTTAAATAATTCATTTATCCTACCACTAACTCCAAATTTGTAGTTACAAGCCTCTTGGACTTACGACTAGTGGTTGGGTATGTCAGTTTTTTTTACAACTTATCAGAAATAAAGACAGTATAAAAAAAATTGAAATAAAGTTAGTAAAACCATGGCAGAGATTGTGTCCCTATTTACTTGTCTCCTCACAGAAATCTTGCTTTCTGTGTTGGTTTGTCAATATCTTTCCTGTCTTTAGTCAATGAAAGAGAAATTCTAGACTGAGGCAATTTAAATTTTTTTCCCAATCCAGAGTACCCCTTTTTGGGGTAGCTACATTAAAAACTGACTTTAGAAATTTATAAAAGTAAACATTTTTAATTAAAAAAAGTTACAAATCTTTTGCTGCCCAACTAGAGCAGATTAGACACAAGGTCGCTTTTTAATATAGGAAAATTCCAGCTCCTCAAAAACGGCCACTCTGGATTGGGACGAAAATATAAATTGTCTCAGTCTTGAAGGATTTCTTCTTTACTGATCGAGGACAAGATAGAGGAAGTGTTGTATCAGAACAGAGATTGTGTAGTGATAGATCCTATTTGAAGGCACAGTAGAGGGTGACATTGTATCTTGTTGCCAGATTGTGAGCACGACTTTCATTCATTTGATTCTCTTGCTAAAAGGGAAATGGATGTGACACCAGTTTGAATCATAGTTCATTATGAGTTCTTGTTCTCATGCAACTGGAGTTTAGGACAAAATAAAACAGGACGTTGTGGAAGATTCACACTGATTGTGCCTAGAGAATGATATTTAACAGAAAAACATGACAGCTGGATTACATATTTTAAAATCACTGAAGCACTTCAATAGAAGGCAACAGATCTACACCTATTGACTGACTTTGCATGTATTAATGGATACGTATTGAACACTTACAAAGAAAGGACAGATTATACACACATAATTCAAAGGAGGCTCAGTCCCGTGGAAAACCTAATCAACAAATGTAACTTGTCTATTTGCTTTCTAAAATTTGAATCTCATTCAGAATGGAACTGTGGCATAAACGAAACCTAAACAAATAAAATTTATATTCGTTTTTTGTTTCCGAAATAGAAGCAATTTTATAGGCAAACTTATTGATAATTTGGAATGTATTTAACTAACAATAGATGGCCGTAACTGGTATTTAGAATGTTAAAGTATTATTGACAATTGTGTAGTGTGCTTTACAATTGAGAAATCGAAAACAAACAAAATATGCAAAAAAATAACATTTACTAAACGTCAGAAAATTTAATTTTCTATCGACCTGCATGGTTTTACAGTTCTGAAACTTTTTGTAAGTGTTTTACTTTATTTCAGAATTTGTTTCAGAGCCTTGAAAGCTTGTAAACAAAATGGCTGAACTCAAGCTTTGGGATACTACAACTTATTTTTAAATAAAGATAAACTCTTGAACAGTTTTAGTAAGTAAAACTATGCGAGTAGCTAGAAAAGAAAATATTAAAGTGTTTAGTGACAGTTATTTGTTGTAATATTTTCGATTTCTTGGCTGTAATCTATAAAACACGATGGTGGCGATGTGGGATTGTGAGTCGATAAATCAGTAGATATAGACACAATCTTATATTAAAAAAAAACTTTAAAACACTTTCAGAAGATTGAAACTATTCAAGTAGGTAGAAAAGTAAATTTTATTGTGTTTGCATGGCGGACGTGATTATCCTGAACCTAGATCAAGCGGTGGAAGTGATCTCGACTTGCCTCCCCTCCCCCTGAAAGGGTCCGTCTTTGCATGGCATGCAATTTTAAGATTAGAAAATGGTTATGAGTTAGGATTCGAACACTGCCCCATTGATTACGAATGCCGGCGTTTACAAAGACGATCTCATGATGTTTTCATTTTTACATCCGGAGATGTAGTTATTTAAATTAAGTTGGTTTAAGTGAATCTAAGAAAGAACATAATTTGCATGCAACGAAGCTAAGGTACACATCAACAACCAGCATTTTAAAGTCCTTTAACATTCCTCAGAACAAAGCTATAAAAAGGCTAAGAAAAGTTTGCAAAAGTATGTGAACAAATTGACCTTCTCCCCAAAAACAAACACTTCTAAATTAACCAGAATGATCTCTGTAAACCCAGTCAACCCGTCTGTGATGTTTTATTTTACTTGTTAGTCATAAGTAACGAACGATAACACGAGGTATAGATTTACCATGTTTATTGTTTCAGCCATCTTGGAGAACTACACCGATATTAATACAAGGGGGAGAGAACTCTTATTAATTGAAGAGTTCATCATGTCACATCCCTCTTCTCAGATAGATGTTTTCGATTTGTATTGATTTATTTATTTTGTCTTTTATTTATACATTATGTAGTCCTTGTACTTGAGGGGGGTTCGCCGTGTTCTTGTGGGTCGTTGGTTTGCCTCCACTGGTTGTCTTTGGTTGGCTGATGGAATTTCTCTGTCGTCGATATTAGATAGAGTGTCGATTTCTGATGAGTTTGTGTGTTGTTGGGGGAGTGATGTTATATTGTCCCAACTGGTATTTTGGGCGGATGCGTTGATAGCTGTTTGTCTCTGAGGGTTGTACAACTCTTGTAAGTGTCGTCTGTTGCGCCTCAGTAGCCTTCCATCTCCTTGCATCTTGACAATGTAGCTGCGTGGTTCTGTGCATCTGTCGACCACTGTCGCCGGTTGCCAGGTGTCATCCTCCTGTAGGACTGACACTTTTCCACCAATAGTTAATTCTGGGAGATCTCTTGCGCTCTTGTTATAATATTGTTGTTGTTTTTTGCTTTTGCTGCACAATCTTTGTCTGATCTCCTCATCCTTTGGGGTATATGAATTTAGCAAGGTTGGTATCCTTGTTCTTATTTTCCTATTGTATAGGATTTCTGCCGGGGATGGTAACTGGCTGTCAAGTGGGGTTGATCGGAGGCATAGAAGGGCCATTTGACAATCCATTCTAGATTGTTTGGCTTTTGTGAATGTTCTTTTTACAGTTTGGACCATTCGTTCTATGAACCCGTTTGATTGTGGGTACCTGGGGCTTGATGTGATGTGAGTGAATTCCCACTCTGTGGCAAAATTGTGGAATTCGTTGGAGACAAAATATCTTGCATTGTCTGTGTATAGCCTTTCAGGTATGCCATGAACAGCGAATATTGCTTTGAAGTATTCTATGCAATTTAAGCTTGTTGTGCTTTTCAGCGTCTTGACAAAGGGCATTTTGCTATATTGATCAGCAATCAGTAGGAATTGTTGATTGTTAAAATCAAAAATATCTGCAGCAACATACTGAAACGGTCGTGTTGCATGTTCTTTGATAATCATAGTTTCCTTTTGATTTTTCCTTTGATATTCTCTGCAGATCTCGCATGTCCTTACTAGCTCCTCTATGTCCTTGGACATTCCTCTCCAGAATACACTATTTTGTGCCTTGAGTTGACATTTTTCGATGCCTTGGTGAGCATCGTGGATCCTCATTAATACCATCTGTTGCATACTTTTGGGTATGACTATGGATTGCCCCTTTGTGATCATACCATCTTGTACGGATAGGCATTCTTTCAGTGACCAATAATTTCTAATCATCTTAGGAGTATTTTTTACGTCATCTGGCCATCCATTTAGTATCATCTCTTTAAGTGTTCTGAGTTCGTCATCTGCTTCAGTTGCATTTTGTAGTTCGGTCTGTTTCTGAGCTGTAATGTCAACAGTGTGTATGTTTACATCAAGCTCGATTTCCTTACCTAATGTTGGTTGATTTCTTGACAAGTAGTCTGGGATACACATTTCTTTTCCTGGTTTATATTTTATCTGTGCATCGTACGGTTGCAATCTTAATAACATTCTTTGCAGTCGTGGGGGTGCCTGCGCTATATTCTTATTCTGAATGTTTTCTAGTGGCTTGTGGTCTGTTTCCACTATTATTTCTTTTCCATATATGTATGTGTGGAATCTCTCACATCCGAATACTACTGCTAGTAGTTCACGTTCTATATTTGCATAACGTGATTCCGTTTCAGTCAGACTCTTGCTTGCGAAGGCAACAACTTTGTTGTTGTTAATGAGTGTTGCACCCAGTCCTATCATGCTTGAATCTACTTGGATAGTTGTGTCTGCATTGGGATCAAAATATGCTAGACAGAGTTTTTCGTGGATGTGATTTTTTATCGTTCGGAACGTCTTGTCGTGCGTCTCGTTCCACTGATACTCTGCATCCTTTTTAAGTAGTGACCTCACTGGCGCTGTTTTGGTGCTGAGATCTGGTATAAATGGGCTTAGGTATTGTATCATACCTAAGAATTGTTGGAGTTCTTCCTTGTTGGTTGGTGCTGGTTTCGATTTTATTTTATCGCATTTGTCGGGGTCTGGGTGAGATCCGTTCTCGTCCCAGATGAGACCATAAAATTTTATTTGTTTTTGCCTGATGGTGCATTTCTCTTTGTTGAAGACTAGACCGTATTTTCGGGCAGTGTCCATTGTCTCTAACAGGTTTTGATCATGCTCCTGTATTGTTCTGCCATACACGCATATATCATCTGATATACCTATGGCTCCTTTGCATGGTTCCAATATTTGGTCCATTTTTTGTTGGAAAATGTCTTGCGACATCTTTAGGCCAAACGGACATCTCAAATATCTGTATCTCCCGAACGGAGTGTTGAAACAGGTGAGTAAGCTTGATTCCTCTTCAAGTTGTATTGCCCAGTAGCCATGTTTTGCATCCAGTTTCGAAAAGTGTTTGGCACCCGTCAATTTGTGTGAAATTTCTTCTAGTGTTGGCGTTTTATGGTGTGTTCTTATTATGTATTTATTTAACGGTTTGGGGTCTAGACAAATCCGTAGGTTTCCATTTTTCTTTCTGCTGCATGCGATGGCGTTGACCCATTCTGTGGGCTCTGTAACCTTTTTTATTACACCCAGGTGTTCCATTTTGTGTAATTCTTGTTTTAGTTCGTCTCTGAGGTGCACTGGGAATTTTCTTGGCGGTTGTACTACCGGTATTGCATCTTCGGTAAGATGTATTTTTTGAACGCCTTGGAATTTCCCTATCCCTTGGAATCTGTCAGGGTATTCCTCAGCGAGGTTTTCCATATTTTCAATTTGTTTTGGTGAGTGCCCTCTTGTTATGCTGCAGTTGACGGTTACTAAACCTAGTCGGATGCTTGGTCTTAGGCCCAGTATGGTTACATCGCTATCACACACGAAAAATTTTGCTCTGATAGTTGCAGAGTTTTTGTGTTTGATCTTTAAAATTATTGCTCCATAATGGTTTATCTTCGTACCATTCGCAGCCCACAAGGTAGTTAACTCTTGTTTTTTATGTCCATGAGTTAGTTCCCTTTGATCATTCGTTTGTTTATTTATTTTTCTGTCGCCATTTTGTGGATACATTTTTTTATAGATTCTAACAGGTAGAATATTTCCGTTTGCCCCTGTGTCGACCTTCATTTTTATTTTATGTTCGTTATTTTCTGTATCCTCACAGTCTATGTTCGCGAAAATTTCTTCACGGTCGTCGTTCTCTGCATTTATTGCGTATAGGTATAAATCGTCGTCTTGGTCTGTTTCGTTGTCTTCCTTTGACGTTGTATTTATTCTTTTTTTTTGGAAACTCTGCTTTTTGTATCCGTTTGGGGGGTTTTGTTTTTTAGCTTTATATGAGCTATTTTCTTGCCTTATTTTGTTTTTGCAAGAAGTATCTCTCGAGTCTCTCCGGCCTTGCATATTTGTTAGGCAGTATTCCTCGAAGTGGTGTAAACCGTTGCACCTTCTGCACGTTTTGTTGAAGGCGTAGCAGTCTTCTTTCCTTTTCCTGTGGTGTTTACCACATCTCGTGCAGGGTTTGTTTTTCACGGATACTTCGTGATACACCCCATTTCTCCATTCGTTAGCGTCCTTGTATCGAGAGTTATCTTTTGTTGTGATTTCATATGCTCTAACGCTTTCTATGGCTGATTTGAGGGTTAGGTCTGGTTTTGCAATTAGGTTTCTTCTTTCCTCAGCGCTCCTGAGCCCTTTAATAATTTGTTCTAAGATGCGTTCGTCTTTATTATTTCCGAAGTCACATCTGTCGGCTTTAGTTTTGAGCTTGACTAGGTAGTCGTCCACTGTGTCTTCATTTTGTCGCATTGACGTGAATTCCAAACGTTCGACCCATTTGTTTGGTTTTTGAATCATGTGGGATTCGAATATTAAAAATATATTCTCGGAGTTTTCTTTCTGCTCATTTGTAAGCTGAGCATTTTTTAAAAGTTCACGACCTTTTGGTCCGGTGCTGAGCAAAATGTAGTTGTATTTCAACTTTTCTTCAACATTGTTGATTATGAAATACGAGGACATAAAATCCACCCATTCGCTGTATGCCTCGTGCTTGTTCTCGTTCGACCAGTCTAGAACGGGTAATGTTATATTTGAAGACGCCATTTTTTTTTTTTTTTTTTCGCGCTTCCTTTGTTTTTTCTCGTTTTAGAAAGAAGGAAATTCTTTTTTTTTTTCAATTTACTCACTGTGTGAGGTTATCTTGATTCTTTTCTGTGACTTCTCGTCCGTCTGGTTTCTTTTACCGCTGCCACCATGTGATGTTTTATTTTACTTGTTAGTCATAAGTAACGAACGATAACACGAGGTATAGATTTACCATGTTTATTGTTTCAGCCATATTGGAGAACTACACCGATATTAATACAAGGGGGAGAGAACTCTTATTAATTGAAGAGTTCATCATGTCACACCGTCTAAAACACTTGTCGAAAAAAGGTATAAAAGTAATCAATAAAGAAGACCTAGAAAACACCTGGCGATAAAGTAGAAAAGAACACTTAGCAAATGTTCGAGCTGACACCTAAAAAAAATCCTCTTTCAAGAATGCATCACATGAAGTTGAAGAATATGCTGACTATGTTATTTATGTTATTGTTATTCAAAAAAAAAAATTTTTCCACTATATTAAGCATTTATTTGGCATTATATTTTGAATGATTATTGTATTACTGGTTCTTACTCCCTCCAAAAATGATCTTATTTTCTAGTTATTATTTCCTCACTAATTAGTACAGATGAAAACTAAAAATTGTCTGCTGATGCTCTCATGCTCTTACCATTTCCTTTTCTATAGGCTAGGTTTAAGCTTTGTCGCTTCAGACATTTTTGTTGTGTGTGATGTGTTCTATATTTAAATATTTTATATTGGGTATTAGTACCCCGTCATCTACTATTGGGTTTATAGTTTCTATTGCCTAGATAGTCTTATAATATTCTTTTACCTTAGATATTTTCATATTTATGTTCATGAAAGGGTTACTATTACAGGTATTTTATAATTGTCTGCAACGGGATAGGATATATGCGGTTCTATGTAGACAGTGTTGAACCACTTCCTGTCTTTTATTTAATACATTTTCTTTAGACATAACTATATTGTAAGATTCCAGAATACACAGGTTACATCTCATTATATTTCCCTGCTCTACCTTGTATAGACCATTTTTGGCTGTATTGTATATTTTTACTGTTTAGTTCTCTTACATGTTTAGCTAAAGTCGTAGGGACCTTTTTTGAATTTGTATTAGGTTCTTTGAAAGAGTGTATAGGGCTTCTAAACCTTTCCTTGAAACTACATATCGTCGACCCAATGTATGTTCTAATTCTGTTTTCTTTTATGACGTTACACTTATACACTATATCTGAAGTTAAAGATCTTCCCTCTAAAGAGCACTCATTGACATTTCTACAGCTACATTGGGAGCTGTTTTTCTGGTTCTGGATTGTACTAGTATCTAAGTCCATATTCTTTTTTATTTTTGTGTTATTTGAACTAGTTGATGTTAAGTTTATCGATGTTGAAAAGGATTGCTTTACTATATTTTTATTTATAACTTTGCCTAATCTACTATGCCTAGGAATTTTTTTTTCGATAATTTGGTAAAACTGTTTAGGTATGTTAGTGAGAATGTTTAAGCCATAAGGAGGATTGAACCAGAACAATTTCTACATTTATTTTTCTTAGTGATATTTTCTACCGATGGTGGGTTTGTTCATCCCCTTGTGTTAAGTGTAGTCTTAGGTTCAGTATCCCGTGTATTAGTATTTATTCTCTTTTTGATTTGTCTAGAATTTCCCATAGCCATGTTGTATAATTCTGTCGAAAAATTCCCGAGTTCGACAAAGTACACCTGAAGAAGATCGGAGGTTACATCGGCCGAAACAGTGTGATAAAAACATCCAAGATGAGAACAGTAGTCCGAATATACCAAATTCTACAAATTATCAACCCTCATCTAAAAAATTCCGAAACAATATATATATATATATATATATATATATATATATATATATATATATAAATTATAGTACGTCCCTGGAATATGTAATGTATAGTCTTAAAAATAATTTGTATTGTAGCTCGCTTTCTTACGATCACTTTATTTGGTTAATACAGCAGGAATTTATCGGTCATATTCGCATCAAACTTTCACTTCGTTAGAGGTTCTATGGTTGCATATTTCAGATATTGCATCAAAATTGGTGAGAACTGTTGCCATATCTTCTTCAAAATAGAGAAGTTATAGTCTATTCCGTGCATACTTTAAAACAAAACTTCCATGTCTGTAGAATTGGGAGATAATGTTGTAATACTTGAGGTACTTCAAATATCTCCTTCTAATGAACTAGTAAAAATTCGATACAATAAACAAATAAATTGTAATTAATAAAATTAATTTTTTTTACAGATGTTCCTGCTTCAAAGAATTTGATGAATTTGAATGGATCATAATTCTCTTTGTGATTTACTATAAAAATATATTTTCTTATATGGACAACAAAAGCTAAATCTAATGTGAAAAAGGTGTTTGCTGTGGAGTATGCTATTAAACACACTGTCTGAAGTATTGGCGAATAGACCCAGATGCTAAATACAAGTATAATCTGTCATGCAATCTCAATTTTAGTGTTTCATTTGTAAAAAAAACTAGCTTCAATCAGAACTGTTTTGCTTTTAGTGGAAATAAAATTGAGATATTACTTTTTAAAGTAAATGGTTATCTCAGAATGTTTTTAACTAAAAAGAAATTCATAAATTTATTGGACAGCAGTGGAACGTGTTTAATACAAGGATCTACTTTCACAGAAATGTCAGCTTTAAATTATTGTCAACGAAATTGATTTTAGACTAAATTAAGTCAAATTTAAAGTCACAGAAAATGATATAAATCTGCATCTTCCTTTATATTAAATATTTTTATGGACTAGAATGAGTTAATGTGAATCATTCATTTTTGATTAAAAAATAAGACAAAGCAATGGAAAAACGTGCTACAGAAAAACGATATTCTTGTAAAGTATGTGGATATTCTTGTTCACAGAAATCAAGTATAAACGTCCATAAAAAAACCCACACTGGTGAAAAGCCATATTCTTGTCAAATGTGTGGTTCTGCTTTTATTACTAAATCCGTTTTGATTAGGCATATTCGAATACACACGGGAGAAAAACCATATTCTTGTGAAGTATGTGGATATTCTTGTTCTCGGAAAACAAGTTTAGTCGTACATATGCGAACTCACACTGGCGAAAAACCTTATTCTTGTAAATCATGTGATTTTTCTTGTTCTCGGAGATCAAGTTTAGACGTACATAAGCGAACACACAGTGGAGAGAAGCCATATTCTTGTCAACTTTGTAACTCTTCTTTTATTACTAAGTCAATTTTAATTAGACATATAAGAAAACACACCGGGGAAAAACCGTATTCTTGTGAAGAATGTACGTATTCTTGTTCTGAAAAATCAAGTTTAGTGAAACATATGCGAACACACACTGGAGAAAAGCCATACATTTGTAATGCATGTGGATGTTCTTTTACTCAGCAATCAAGTTTACTTAAACATATGCGAACGCACACTGGGGAGAAACCATATTCTTGTGACGTATGTGGATATTCTTTTTCTCAGAAACCAACTTTAGTCAGACATATGCAAACACACACTGGAGAAAAGCCATATCATTGTAAAGTATGTGAATATTCTTGCTCACGGAAATTAAGTTTAGACATACATAAGCGAGCACACACTAGCAAGTATACCTGGTGAACCAAGTGCAAGAGCAATCCAAACAACTGCCCTCAAGGGAACAGCCAGTATCCTGAGAAGAGCTCTCGGTTGGAGTCTGTAAATAGTGGATGATCGTATGGCATTTGGCAGAATGCCCTGTCCCAAGAAAATGTATGAAAAGAAACAAATTTTAAAAGTGAGAAATGAGGTCAATTTTTCAGAGGCACTGAGATACATTATATGGAAAGACAAATACGGACACCCAAATATTAAGATCCAATGAGGGGATAG
This sequence comes from Sepiola atlantica, assembly GCA_963556195.1. Lineage (NCBI taxonomy): Eukaryota > Metazoa > Mollusca > Cephalopoda > Sepiida > Sepiolidae > Sepiola > Sepiola atlantica. Next base: position 107,788,115 of record OY744525.1, read on the forward strand.
CCTCACAATCATTTTTTTATCACACAATATGGATTCACTGCATAAATTACTTGATCTCTTAACTTTTAAGAACTAACCGAACTAGGATAAAAGAAATGGCAACATCAATCAATGGAAACGTGTATCTCTTTTATCAAATAAGGCAGCTCTAATTGTGTATATGTGTATATTCTTGTAATTTATTTGGTTCTTTTACTCACAAATCAAGTTCAGTGATAAAAATGCGAACAGATTCAAACTTTTTTTCATATCAATTGCAGCTGTACTTATGTGAACACACACTGGACACAATTCTTGAGTGTCTTCGATCTCTCTGTACAAGTGTTTGTCAGCACAACATGGCATGAGAATACTTCACTATACAAGTAAACCCTGACTAAATATTAAAAATAACATAGTATTCGAAGCCAAATAAGATACCTCCTCAACGCGGCTATACACTGGGTCATCCGACGAATAGTGCACCTTCTGTTCGTTTTGTTACTTCAAGTAACAGCATTTAGCTTGGTACTCCATCAGACTTGGAATCCGGTATAACAAAGAGACCGAAATAAATATATACTATAACATAGTTAACGCATTATTGTGAGAGAGGAAAATTCATTTAGTTACTAACGCAACGTTTGAGAGGTAAAGGAGAACTTTAGTTTAACATTCGAATATATATGTATCTCATATAGAGATCAAGTGTTAGCTCCAGAAAGTGACTCCTTGATTTCCGAGAACTTACTGAACGAAAAATTAAAACAAAAAGTTAAACCATAGTTTTGTAAATTATATCGATCTTGTTTTAGTTAAATAACGCAGTGCTAGAGAACACACTATCAATAATTATTCATTAAAGAGGAAACTAAATGAACTTTCATAATAGCAACAGTAGATAACATTTAATTAGATCGCAAAATTCATCTTCAAAACTTATGGTTTTCAGACAAAATCAGTTGCTATCTCAAGTGGCATTAACATCTGCTTTTAGTGAAATGAAACTTGTAGATTCACTGAGGCTAAATTCTACATGTTTTCTTCTGGAATCCATGAAAAATACTGGTTCTAGCATTCAATAAATATAAACCCATGCAATATGTGAAACCACATAAGAAATATTGCATGCTTCTACTTTCGTTTTTTTTTACAATATATAATTTTGTTTAGCAAAATGAACATTCTTGTACGATATGTTTGTTTTAATTTAGGTTAATACTGACAAAATAAAATTGCTAGAAATACAAAGTGTTCATTGATATATTGCCATGTTCCTTTCATTAAATAACTGAGACACATGAAGTCCAGTTCCAAATACATCTGTGAAATCACAGTGTGTAAAATATTATATATCGTTTAATAAATTGAAATGAAGACACATATGCCATATATTCTGAAAATAAACAATATATCTGTGTATCATATTGACTTTCATGACAAGATTTATCTTTGATTTAACAAATATGAATGTAAATAAATACATTATATCACATTCCAATATATAACACTTTATTATAATATTTGAGGTAGTTGGTAGTTTTGTTTTACGGCATATCAACCCTTTTTGGGTTATTTAATGCCGAATCTGGTCATTATAGTAAAAGTTTTTATGCTTCAAGTTCTTTATATCTTCAAATGTTTAATCATCGTTTTTGGTTTGGTAGTTTTGTTTTACGGCATATCAACCCTTTTTGGGTTATTTAATGTCGAATCTGGTCATTATAGTAAAAGTTTTTATGCTTCAAGTTCTTTATATCTTCAAATGTTTAATCATCGTTTTTGGTTTGGTAGTTTTGTTTTACGGCATATCAACCCTTTTTGGGTTATTTAATGCCGAATCTGGTCATTATAGTAAAAGTTGTTATGCTTCAAGTTCTTTATATCTTCAAATGTTTAATCATCGTTTTTGGTTTGGTAGTTTTGTTTTACGGCATATCAACCCTTTTTGGGTTATTTAATGCCGAATCTGGTCATTATAGTAAAAGTTTTTATGCTTCAAGTTCTTTATATCTTCAAATGTTTAATCATCGTTTTTGGTTTGGTAGTTTTGTTTTACGGCATATCAACCCTTTTTGGGTTATTTAATGCCGAATCTGGTCATTATAGTAAAAGTTTTTATGCTTCAAGTTCTTTATATCTTCAAATGTTTAATCATCGTTTTTGGTTTGGTAGTTTTGTTTTACGGCATATCAACCCTTTTTGGGTTATTTAATGCCGAATCTGGTCATTATAGTAAAAGATTTATGCTTCAAGTTCTAAAAATAAAATAAAAAAGGGGAGGGAGAAAGGGAGAGGGGCTGTTGTTTTTGGTTTTGTAGAACATAATTAAGTTTTACAAAAAAAAAAAAAAAAAAAAAACGTCAATGTAGGTGAATTTCGTCTCAGGGAGCCACAGGGCAGCCTGATCTGGTATCACCAGTATAATATTTGAAATTCTCTTCATAATATCTATATAATAATGATATTGATCTACTTTTTTAAAATTATAACATGATTAGACCAATTTTGTCAGACTAATTCAAAGTTGCTGATGTAAGGGCATAATTTCATTCTGTTTCTTGTCAAAATTACTTCCATTTACAGAGATAACATTTTATTTTTATTTTTTCGCTAAATTCTCTCATAGTTAAACAGAAAGCCCCTGTGATCTTTCTGAACTTTTACCACTCGTCTGTTTGTTAGATTCTCTCCTGGGAACCATAATCCCTTATCTTACATATATTTGCCGTCATAAGGTTACACATTTTAAGGTCGGTTTTACTATATTACAATATGCAGTTTTAATACTTGTCAACAAGATGAAATAAACCAAAAAGAATTTAACATTTACTTACATTTTTTAACTGGTTTTAACATTTACATCAAAATATTCCATTTGCCTTCGTGGATTAAATTATGCAAAACACTTTGGAAAGAAATATTTTATTTGGAGATACAATGAGATATGGTGGGTAATGAAATATTTAACAGATTAAACTTCAAGCAAGTTATTTGAGAAGTGTGATGAAGCATTGTCATGCATGATTAAACTTTTCTATTTACTAATTACAGAATATTTGTTGACATCTCATTTTAAAGATCTTAATACAGCACTTAAAATCATTGGACAAAACGTTCATGCATTTTAATTCGATATTTATATAGAGATCTGTAGCATATTCAATCGATTTTACAGATTAAGCTTCAAACATGTCATATGATGAAACATAATTCTATATTATTTTATTGAGGTACTTACTAAAACGTATTCGTGAATAATTAATTACTCTTAAGAAACTCAACGTCTAATCCTTATCGTCGAGTGGCCCTCGGGCCTTGATAAGTGGTGATTCATTAGTAACAATTCGATATCTTTGGGTTTTTCTGTTTACTAAAAGCAGAATAGAATCATTTGTTATGCCTTGTTGCATCTAGTTTTAATAGAACACGTAAAAACATTGAACAAAGCGTTTACACTAGTAATGGGATATTGATATACAGATCTGTTTAATATTTCATCAAATGGTTCATCATTCTGTTATTTTCTCTTTACTAAATGCATCTAATTCTATCTCACACTGTACTCAATTACTGTTCTTAATTTTATCTGATAACGTTTGAAAATGTATTTGTCAATTTTTAAAAACTTCTATTGACCCTAAATAAGCACATTGCCACCGAGACATAAGGGACCATATTCATAGTGGCATCCTGAGTAGGGGAGTTGTGTAGCGAGATGTTTGTTCACATTACATTTAAATGTCGGCTGTTAGTAATCAGAGAAGCGAGTAGCAGTTTGAGAAAATAAGCTATTAGAGTAGAAAGATTTCCGTCATTTATGCATCTCTAGAGTGAAATGGTATGATGTAGCTTATTGCCGGCTTGGGTGGGTGTATTTACATCAAGATGTCACCAGAGCAGCAAGTGTTATATTATGACGGGCCCTGTATTTCAAACGGGTAGATTAACTAGTATCAAATAGCTAATTTTGTTATCGAAAAATAGGTTTTGTTTCTGGACTCAGAAATGAGTCAGAGAAGTGTTTGATCCAGGAGTAGTCATAATAAATTTAGACCTGACGTGACCTTGAGTCAGAGATCAGAGTGAGACGTTTTTGTCCCCATATTGTGCGTGGGAACGATGATTACGTCACCACAGAAAACAATAACTTAGTTTTTAGAATCAGTTGGCCAGTGGAAGTCGAGGCAAAAACATGCAAACACGATCAGCTCGAGGCGACAGAGATTGTCCAAGTATGTAGACGAAAAGTTTAGGACTGAATCTCTAATATGAGACAAGAACCCACTTATCTTCCCCCCATCCAGTTAGCAGTTTAGTAGGGTAACCAAAAATAAAAGTGACGGTCATCGAAGAAGGCGACTCTCTCCCGGGCATGACTTAAAGCAAATAAAACCCACCTCGGATCCTCTCGAAACGTCTTCAAAGTCCTTCTTTTTCGTTGAACCAAAGGGTATTGATTTTCAGAATATAAAAACGCAACCAGACGAAGGACCGAACAGAGAAAACCCACGGCACAACATTTATGGAGGGGACCACTAGACAACGAATAATGAAATTACGGCCAGAGAAAAATAAGGTAAATTATAAAATGCATTAAGGTGTTTTAAAAAATGGTTGAAAAAGAAAAGGAGTTCAGATTTTTGTAGTGACCTTTGATCTTCGCATAAATGTACACTCAAAAAAAAAGTCCCCGTTGCAAAAGACTATATAACAGAAGAGACAGTTTGCTTGTTTGATGTCGACAGTTTAAAGGATTAAAGTCGCCATTCGTTGATTCGCGTGTTTAAAAATGACAGTTTAAAGGCTTAAAAAATTAATGTTGAAATACTGAATGTTGAAGGGTTTGAAAACGCTTCTAAAGTTTCGATTTCGAGAAGCGTGGACGTAAGAGACCCTTAATTCACACGCGTTATGTTACACAAGCTTCTATGAGCATATTCTACTGAAATACTTGTAAAACAAAAACGGGAATGCAACATTGCAGCGAATGGAAAAGGGATAGAGTTTATTAGACATTATGAGACCTATTCGATTGGGTTGATGCACCAGCCCAGATGTGACAACAATATTCTATGCATGGGTGTATCATACCTTTGAAGAGATAAACGACACCGGTAGGTGTGAGAACTATTCTAGCACAGTAAAAGGATCCCATTTTCTTTGCTGCAACCTTGAACTTCTATATATTGGTTCTAGTGTATGCTACCTGTGAATGTTGGACTCTCGAGTTGAGTATATTAGCAAAAAATTCAATTTCCGATCATCCCTCATGAGTAACTGTTCTACCTAAGTTTTTATTTCTGTTGACTATATATATATATATGATGGACTCTCCCATCGATTTCGACGTATGAATGCCCCAATAGAGGCTGACCGCGTGTGTAATTGTCAAGCAAGGGTTGCACAAGCCTAAAAAACACCTCTCCTGAGTTGGCACTGCTTGATTCCAATGGCAAGCAGTTCAAGACGACTGGAAACAATGCCGAGATAAGCAGAGATCACATACAGCAACTGGTATTCCCAAATGGTCATCCATTCAGTACATATATATATATATATAACATTAATAGCAAGGACATAGCAATTGGTGGCTTATAAGCCTCAGTTTAATGAACTCGCATTCTGGAAACATAATTTATTAAATTGATGTTTCATTTCATGAGTAATTCTTTATAAAAACAGTCAAAGGTTTTGTACTTGTGAAAAGTTTTTTTATATTTTCTACTCACTTTTAAGTATATTTGATTAAATTTATATTTAATTCTACTTAGAATAACTGTTCTGGGACGGGTTCATACGTAATACAAGATATCAGACGTCAAAATACGTTAACAGAATGAAACTTTTATGTGACTACAGAACTATATTAAAATTTATGTATTTATACAAGATCACCTCTATCTATAACAAGAAGCAGTGTAAAATCAAATTATGCTCGATATCGAGCCAGATCACCATTCGTGGAAATAAAAAAGTGGATAGAGGAGCAAAACTGAACACGATACCTACTAATACAGGCTGACTAAAAAAAAAAAACGGGCCCCGTGTACACTTTATGTGATATCTCCTTTATTTATTCACCGATTTCCCTTATTTTACAGGAGATGGCAGAATCAACGTCCGTGAGCACACCAAGCCCTCAGTGGGAGCTGGGACAAATAATACACTGTGTTAAATTTTACTACAAGACAGGCTCGTTTAAGAAAACCCAGGACAGTTTCATGCATCAGTTCGGATGTGAGAAGGCTCCACCCAAAAGCAGAATTCAGAACTGGGTGGACCACTTCGAGAAGTATGAGACCGTGGAGAACTTCAACGCTGCCAGTGAGAACCGTCCAAGCCACTCGGCACGTCCCAAGAAGCGGACAGCCGAGCTAGTCGAAAGTGTGAGAGAGAGAGAGAGTCCGAAACGCTCTGTGCGTAAGCGAAGTCAGTCCCTCGGTATCTCCCGTGATACTTGCAGGAGAGTGCTGGTGAACAATATCAGGGCTTACCCATACAGAATACAGACGCTGCAGACCCTTACAGCCTCAGACAAGAAGCAGAGGAGCGCTATGGCAGTCAAGATGCTTGATAAGATCGAGGAGACACCAGGTTTCCTTAACCTCCTTTGGACCTCAGATGAAGCCCACTTCCATCTTGACGGAAAGGCAAACTCCAAGACAAATGTCTTCTGGGGGTCGTCCAGACCCAATGAAGTAGCCACCAAGCCCATACACTCTCCTAATTGCACGGTGTGGGCTGCAATCTCAGTCAGAGGCATCATCGGACCAATCTTCATCGAAGAATCTGGCGCAGCAATGACAGTCACCAAGGAGCGGTATGTGGAGGGTCTCAAAACCTTCAAGAGTGAGCTCCAGACCCGTCGCTCATGAGCAAGTTCTGGTTCCAGCAAGACGGAGCAAGTTCTCACACCTCAAACCTGTCCTGAGATTGGCTGAAAGGGAACTTTGGAGGCCGAGTGATCAGTCTCAAGACTAATATTGAGTGGCCACTATAATGTTCTCGCTTGTCAATTGTTATGTGAATCTATTAATATTTGGCTAGCGACATAATAGACACTTATACATACAATGCGAAGCGAGAACATAGAATGAATAAGAAAGAGAGACATGGTTTGATGTTTACGCTTCCGAGACCTTCTTCTAAAGAGAGCGATCTTCGTCAGCATTCGTTTATATATGCAAGAGAAATATACAAAGGGAAATAATTATACAATGTAAGTGAGGTAATTATGATACACGTCGTTGTCTCCAAATGCAAGACACTACACCTCTCTCCACCTTAATTAAGTGTACGCGTGCGTGCGTATGATAAGTGGGGGGAGTACAGTCCATTATTGTCCATCACTTATGTATGCAATATGTCCATGGTGATTCTCTGATTTCAAGGGGGATCACCGATTATACAATTGTCTCAGTCAAGGAGGAAATCGTTTTTTCTTTTTTTTTTTCTTTGAAAGATACATAATTGAAGACGAACTTACGTCGTCTGCAGGATGAGGGGGGGGGGAATCGACTTTCGACTCTTTTGAATCAATCTGTTTCTGATTCCTATTCTCTCTTCCTCAGGGGAGCTGTCTGAATTTGTCCGCGTGAAGAGTTGTCTTGGGTTGGACGTCGAAACTCTCTCCTTCTTTCTCTGTCTGCATATGTCACTGCTTTTCTTCTTTTCCTTTTTTTCCCTTTCTTCGCGCATTGCTGCCACGTTGGAATCAAAGGTGTTAGATTCCGTTTTTTTTTTAACTGTGCGCTACACCGATAAATCTGGTTGTTTACGTTTTTTGTTGTTGTTTTTTTTTTTAAGGAGTTTTTATCCCAGTTACGTTGTTTTTTGGGGTTTTTTTTCCTTCAGTGTTCTTGGTTTATTTTGTTTCATTCGAAGTGTTGATAGCATTCCCTGCTGAATCAACTAGTCGTTGTCTGCACGTGGGTTATTTCGTTTCATTCGAAGTGTTGATAGCATTTCCTGCTAAATAAACTAGTCGTTGTTTGCACGTGGGCATTTCGTTTCATTCGAAGTGTTGATAGCATTCCCTGCTAAATCAACTAGTCGTTGTTTGCACGTGGGCACTGTATAGAGACTATCTGTCCTTTCTGCCAAGGTACGTGGCACTTTTTGGGACTTTGCCAGCTCTCTTCTTATGTAGTAGAATTATGTCTGGGCTTTAATATCTGAAAGTTTTTTTGTTTTTTTTGTGTGTGTAAAACCTTCTTCTGTTCTTTGTCTCTGATACGGACTCTTTGAATGATTTTGGGCAATATCAGAGTTTGGCAGCATTTGTCTGTTTTCCTCTTTCGTTTCGGCCAGGGACCTGTTTCTTTCTTGCCTTTTCAGTATCTGAAGCTTTCCGTGCAAAACTTCACCGTTTTTGTTTTGGCACGGGCTCTTCGAAAAGTTCCGGAGCAACATCAAAGTTTGGTCGAAATTGTCTCTTTATTCACTCCGTGTGTTCTGTTCTTTCGTTTCGTTCTTCGTATCGTTTAGTTTTCGTTTCGTTTCTTCGTATTTCGTTTCGTATTTTTTTTTTTTTTAAACATGAGTTTGTTTAAAATTCTCGTCGCCTTGTAGCGACTTTCATTCGAAGTGTTCCTTTTTTCTTTTTTTCTTTTTTTTTTAAACGTGAGTTGTTTAAAATTCTCGTCGCCATTTATAATGTTCTCGCTTGTCAATTGTTATGTGAATCTATTAATATTCGGCTAGCGACATAATAGATACTTATACATACAATGTGAAGCGAGAACGTAGAATGAATAAGAAAGAGAGACATGGGTTGATGTTTACGCTTCCGAGACCTTCTTCTAAAGAGAGCGATCTTCGTCAGCATTCGTTTATATATGCAAGAGAAATATACAAAGGGAGATAATTATACAATGTAAGCGAGGTAATTATGATACACGTCGTTGTCTCCAAATGCAAGACACTACAGCCACCCCATAGCCCGGACCTAAGCCCCCCAGATTATTTCCTTTGGGGCTATCTTAAAGACAGAATGTATGCAAGGAAACCCAGAACCATCACGGAACTCAAGGAAGCCATCAGGGAGGAGATGAGAGCCATTCCCAATTCAATCTGTAAGAACGTCATGGACAACTTCGTTCTGCGCCTCAAGAAATGCACGGAGCTAAAAGGAGTCCATCTAGAACACATGCTGTAGAACGGAGAAAAAAAGGCCAAATACTCTAGTGTTTTGATATGATGTTGTGAATATAATAAACTAGTTATGCCCCAAAATTCATTTCATTCGGACGAAACACTAAGAAACAATGCCTAATCAGATTTGGGGCCCGTTTTTTGGGGGTCACCCTGTACTAGGATTACATACACTGATATTCGATCGTCTATAAACAGGATAATCAAAGAGAAATGACAAGAATCATTGGATGAATGCCAAAGTTATAAATTACACAAGGTCTTGCAAACTACGTGAATGGCGCCTATGTTACAAAAAGGCAAGGAGAGAAGTTGTAGCAGACAAACTCTGTGCAGGACATACACATATTACTCACAAACAATTACTGGAAAGTGAAAAGTTCCTAATGTGTATATCATGTCAGGAATCTCATACAGTCAAACATATAGTAATAGATTGTCAGGATTAGCAACAAATGCGAACAAAAGGCTACAACTCTAAAAATCTAAAGGACCTGTTTGAAGACACAAATTAGACCAAAATCTAAGACCTCATCAAAGAAGTTTGACTGTTGAAAAAAAATTATTCGGTATTAAATAACCAATAGATGATTGATATGCCGTAAAATAAATCAAATCAATCAAGCAAAGGGATTCATCATTAGTAGCTGTAACATAGCAATTGATGGGTTATAGGCTTGATTTTATTGATATTCACACTCTTCTAATAGAATTTATTCTAAAATCGATCTTTTGCTTGTGTTATTAATTATTTATAAAAAAGCACACTCTAATTTTCATGCTTATGAAATGTAAAAGTACTGGTAAGTTGCTTGTCACAGAAACTGTAAAGTTATTCATAGGACTACTTATATCCCCTTAGGGTTCGAAGAAAAAGATCAGACGACCTCCTGGCACCAGCTTGGACACTTCGCAGAGAGCACCACCGAGGAACGAGGAAACGCTCTCTCTCCCGCCGCCGTCGCCACTTGACGACTACTTCCATCTTCACCTGAAGAAAATCACAGGCAGCCCTAAGAACTCTTATATTCTTCCTCAGACGGACAATGTCCCACTCTCTTCTACCTATATCAAACGGTATAGGTAACCTTGAGTTAATAAAACCCCTTTTTGTTATAGTTACTGAAATACTTTTCGTTGTTCCGTTTCTTTACGAGTAGATAAAAGGATAACCCCTTTCATCCCCATTCTCATCGTCACCTTACACTATTTCCTCACTCATAGCTATTTCCTATTTTACTTTTTCGGTAGATGTCACTGCTTCTTCGTAAGTTTCAGACATGTCCTTTATTCTATAACAATAGTCGATAAGACAATTTGCTATGTCCGAAGTGTCAGGATCTAACACGTAATCATTTAGGTATTTAGGTTTATTGATTTTACGTTGAGAACATCTTTTCTTATTTTAATTTTCATCTGCATTTGATGTTTCATATTTCTCATCTACATTTGATGTTTCATATTTCTCATCTGCATTTGATGTTTCATATTCTGGTTTTCTTGTTTCAACTGTATCATATTCTTCTTGTCGAGTTGTTTGTTCTCTGGGATAATCAAAGAAATTATTCTCGTCTTCCTCGGTGTCTGATTGTTGAGATTCATGAAAGGGTACACCTTATTCTCTTGATCACTCTTTTATCTGGAAAGTAAATGAGATGAGGAATTTTCGTTGGATACGATGTTGGAAGTCCAGCCGACTTCCAACATCGTATCCAACGAAAATTCCTTGTTGACTTTTTGGATCTAATTTTGTTTTAGTACTTATGGAAGCAAAGCATGTAGTGCCAAAAGTATGGATATTACTTATACCATTTTTTGGTTTGTGAAAATTTAGAAAGAAGTGTTTCAAGTTCGTCTGTTAAAACCTCTATTCTTTATGTAGGCTGATGCTCTTATCGCATAGTTCTATAAATCTTTTGGTAACTTCTCGCCATTTCGAAATGTGATCTCCATGACCTCTCAGCAGTACCGTTTTGATGTGGCAAATTATGCGCCGAAAATTCTTGCCTTATTTTATTTTTTGTAAGTTCTGTTCCGTTATCTGTTCTTAGTCTCCTGACTGATCCGTAGGGTTCAAATGAACCTGCTAAATAACAATGGATTTAATCAATTTTTTTGTTTGTCTTTTTTGTCTGCTTTTCCAATATAAAAATATATTGGCAAATTTTTCCTTTTGCACATACATCACAATTATATTTATTTTTATTACTTATATTCATTCCTTTAACAGTTCGTTCCAAATTCAAAATGTCTCCTTTATTACAGTATCCTAAAATATCCTGCCATCTCTTCAGTGAATGCATTTGTTTGATTTTGATAACGTTGAGAAAATACAGTTTCTCGTGCTTATTAGTGTTACACGTGCTTCCATCCGGGGTCTTCAATTTGGCGCGATTCTTTGAAAAATAGACCGACTCGCCATCTTCTGTTGCTGATTGTACCGAACTAATATCTTGTCTGTAAGATGGAACATAGAATGTATTTCGTAAAATTACTTTCCGTTTATTATTATTGTCGTCTCTGAGGTAAATTTTAGCGTCGCCTTTCGCGTGGACTATGAAGTATTATTGGGCATAGAATAACAAAGGCTTGGATGAGGAGAGGATTTACATACGTTTATTCCGTGAGGTTATGGAGACGTTCAACCACTAAGTAGTTGTTATGTGTTAGTACGTAGATGGTTAGTATATAATATATCACAACATCCTCCCTGTTTAGTAGTGTTTATATGAGTGTATGGGAGTCTGAATTGATATATTGATTAGGATATAGTGATTATTTTTCAAGTATAATTGTCTGTTTTGTAATTGTCTTGTAGTGCTGGTATTTGTTGAGTAGTCATAGATTCTGTCTTCAATGTTTATGGTTATATATAATTTTTGAATCTGGCTGGCATATTTATGACTCGTTCTGATCTAGTGTGGGTTGAGTTTCTTTGTATATGATCTTCGTTTGGTGTGATTTCTCTATCATCGTGTGAGATGGTGGTTTGTTTCCTGCCGTCATTTGTATTGAGTTGGTCATTACATGGTACCGCCCTTGATGTTGGATCAGCAAAGTGTACTTTCTTCTTCACTGTCGGTATTGGTACAGCATGTAGGTGAGTACGGGTACGGCGGAGTCTTGTTCCATTTGAAGTTTTCACAGTGTAGCTCCTTGGGTTACCATCCTTCTGGACGATGGTTCCAGGGTGCCACTTTTTGTCATTTTTGTTTGTTATTGACACGTGTTGGCCTGGATACAGTGGTTGTAGGTTTCTAGTGTATCTATTGAGATCGTGGTTTGTTTTCATTACTGTCGATCTTTCGTCTAGTTGTTGTTGGTGTTCTTCCTTTCCAGGCTCTACTCGGCTGGGTAGTGTTGTTGTTATAGGCCGTCCGAATAGTAGCTCAGCTGGTGATGGTAATTTGCTGTCTATAGGTGTTGCTCTGATCTGCAGTAATGCTATTTGAATGTCACCTTAAGACATGTCTTCATTGTGAACTTAATGCGTCGCACATGTCTCTCAATGAATCCATTGCTTCTAGCATAGTGGGGTGAGCTAGTGACACGCTTAATACCCCATGATGTGATAAATCTTTGGAAAGCTTGTCCTGTGTATTGTGGACCGTTGTCCGTCATTATCTCATCGGGACGTTCGTATAGCAATGTGTAGCTTTTTCTTTTGTCAGCTACTGCCTTGCTGGTTATTGGTGTGGGCATTTCGTCCACGACAGGGCATTTTGAGTATCTATCAACAGTTAACAGGAATTGCTGTCCATTTAACTCAAATAGGTCAGATGCGATATATTTCCATGGTCGTGATGAAATGTCGTGAGGTTCGAGTGGTTCTCGTCTGTTTGCATCTTGATGTTCCTGGCAGAGTAGGCATGCTCGGCACATCTTCTCTATGTCCTTGTTGATATTTTGCCAATATACGCTTTCTCTGGCAAGGCAGCCGGTTTTCTCAATACCCTGATGTGCTTGATAGAGCTGGTACAGAATGTCATATCTCATAGACTCTGGAATTAGAACTTGCTGTCCTTTGAAGAGTACTTCTGCTTCAACCGCTAGTTCATCTCGAAACGACCAATATGACCGGATGTCAGCTGGCACATCTCGGATAGTTTCTGGCCAACCTTGGAAGACAATTTCTTTGACAAGGCTCAAAGTTTTGTCTCTCGTTGTCTCACTGCATAGCAGATCTCTTTTTTCTGTTGAGAAGTTGATGATCGTAATTGTATGGTGCTCATCATCAGGTTCTGTATCTATCCCGTCAATTCTTTCGTCTAATTCGACTATTTTGTTGTTTTCTGGGTTGGGTAATCGACTTAGTGTGTCTGCACGGATCATGTCTTTGCCAGGGCGGTAGATGACTCTAAAGTTGTAGCCTTGTATTTTTAACAACATGCGCTGTAGACGCGGTGGTGCAGAATGCAGTGGTTTTGCACATATAGTGACTAATGGTTTGTGGTCCGTGATCACTGTGAATGTGTTTGCATACAGGTATGTGTGGTAACGTTGTATACCATGCACAATTGTTAGCATTTCACGTTCGATATTGCTATATCTTGACTGGCAGTCGGTCAACGTTTTGGAACCAAATGCCACTGGTTTACCTTCCTGTATCAGTGCTACTCCCAGACCCCTCTGTGAGGCGTCTATTTCCAGTGATATTGGTTTTGTTTGGTCCTTGTATGATAGGAGATCATCAGTAGTTATCATATCTTTTAGGTCATCGTAGCATTTTTGATGATCTTGGTCCCACACCCATGGTGATTGTGATTTCAAAAGACCACGTAGTGGGTGTGCTTTTTAAGCAAAGTTTGGAATATACTGGGAGAGGTAGTTCAGCATTCCCAGGAAGCGCTGTAGATCATCTTTGCTTTGTGGATTTGGCATGTTTTGTATGTCGCGTATTTTTGCTGGGTTTGGCTTGATGCCGGTGGATGTGTATATATTACCGAAGAACGTTATAGTGGGTTGTTTGATGACGCATTTTTTGCTGTTAAACACGAGGCCGGTTTCGGCTGCTCGTATTATCAGGTTGTGCAGATTCTTGTCGTGTTTCACACCATTTTCCCCGTATACTGCTACATCATCTGTGATGCTAGCGACACCATCTAAGTCTTCAAGAATTTGGTCTATCCTTGCCTGGAAGATATCCTGAAAGACGCTTAGGCCAAATGGCAATCGTTTCCAGCAAACTCGCCCGAAAGGAGTCCTGCACGTCGTTAGCAACTGGGATTTTTCAGACAGATGGACTGACCTATACCCAGCTTTCAGTGTGTCTTTGAGGTGGATGCTGCATTTGCGTGGGGGATCAATAAATGGTTCTGCATCCTCCTTTAGCAAAAGTTTTGCTGTACCACTGAAGCTGCCAATTCTGTCAAATTGTTCTGGGTAAGTTTGCCTCAGTTGTTCAACGTTAGTGGTGGGTGTAGGTGGTTGTCGCAATTTTGTGTTTCCGATAGTATCAAAGTTTACTGTGAGAAGTTTGAGTTTCTCACTTGTAGACAGACTTACAATGGCGTGTCCACGGACATCGACAACATAAAATGTTGCATCTATCCATTTCGGTGTTTTATATTGGCATGGAATATTGATAGTTCCCCTGCAGGTGATTGTGTCGCCACTGTATGACGTGAGCTTTATATGTTCTGCTGGTCGTAAGATATTGAGAGCGATGTCATCTGTTCCATACATTTGCGAAATGTTCTTACGGGTAATGTGCCAGTACTACGACTTCAATCAGCTAATTCCATAGTATGTTTTGATTTATCAAAATTTTTATCTGTTTTAATAAATAACGATTTATCCTTACTCATGTGGGTGGTAGCCCCACAGTCTACAAGCAAATCAAAGATGTTCATTTTATAAAGGGTTTCAGGGTTTTCAGCAGTAATTTTTATTTGTTCGATTAAATTTAGATTCATCTGTAATTATGTGGGCGGTAGCCCCACAGTTTACAAGCAAATCAAACATATTCATTTTATAAAGGTTTTCAGTAGTACTTACTGCAAATGAAAATGAGTTGGTCTCACTTGTGTCATTTAGTACTTTAGTTGAGATATTCCCTTTTCTGCAATAATCCGTGTTATCAGTTCTAGTTTTGCAATTTTCACACCATCGTTTTTTAAGTGTAGACATGCTTATTTCTGCATTAAACACTTTTACGTCCTGCATTTACACAGTTATAACATCGTACAACTCTTTCGTTTTGAGATTGTACAGATATCCTCATCGTGCAATCACCACGTGTGTATTTCTCTTGACATTTTTCTTTCTCCTTTTAGCTTTTAAGTGAAAATTTAAAATCGCAGAATTTTAACTCTTCTTTCCGTTGGGTAATTACCGTAGAAAAGGCTTTAAAGTCTTCTGGTAACACGTTTAAAATCATTGCGATCAATAAGCTGCCCGTTATTATTTCTCCTGCTGTTTTTAGAGATGATGTCGAATTTTCCGCCCTTATTATGTAATCCGTGACAATTTTATGTGATTTCATTTTAATGTTGTAAGCTGTGTATAATGCGATAATTCTGGATTTACTATTTCCAACGTAATGGTCTCTTAATATTCCCATCGCTTGTTTTCCATTATTCTTTGCGTCTCGTATTATCAATAACAAGCTTTTGTCGTCTAAAAACTGCACTATTAACGTTCTTTCTCTTTGTACAAGGCTCTTTCGTCAACATCTATGGCTGACTCTATGATGTATGATAGTTTCTGCAGACGTTGGTACAACAAAAATTTCATTTCCCAAAGTTCAAAATTCCCTTCATCTCTATGAAATAAAGTCTGTTTCTGCTGGGCCCATAACCTGTTGAGTTGAATAACCTTTTGCTTCATTCAGTTTAGAATGATTAAAAAGTGAGAAATGAAACGAGAAGTCATACAAAAGGATGACATAAAAATATATACCTGTGCGATGATCAAATTTATTACTGAAACTGAATTAAAAAAAAAACAATATTGGTGGGAATAAAAAAATATACAGTGGTCGGAAATAGTTTCTCCTGATACTGTTCAACTTCAATAATCATCAGCTTCATAAACACAAACACACACATTAATATAAGCACACTGTCAATATGTCAACATAAATATTTTAAATAATTTATTTTTATAATTAACTACTTCGTTTTTTTACTCATTATTTATGATCCAGATTTTGGATAAACTATGACTCCTCTAACTTCCATTTGTATGACGACTCCATTTTTTCTAGCGATTATTTCAGCATATTTACACATTTCAAGCGTGTTCTTAAGATTACATGCGTAATGCTAAATAGATTTTAACTTTAAATGGTTCCTCATTTACTAATATTTAACAAAAACAACAACATAAAACAATATTTATCGCATATACTCTATTTTATATTGCATTCTGTTCAAGCCACTAAATTGCGGTTTAACCCATTTCTATTATTCACGAAATTTTTGTTGGTGGTAATAATTTTCATAATTAATCCTTCCCTTATGCCTCACGTATTGTGAATCTTACTGGGAACTCTTTTTTTCATAATGGGTATTTCCCATACTGTGACATGACTCTTTCTTTCACTGCTGAGTTAACTACAACCCCCTAGTACGCATGACTATTATTATTAAGCAACTTACCGGAATTGAAAATTATCGGGGCATGTGCGACAGTGCATATACGTACATGCACTTCTGCTTCATGTGCAACAGTGCATATCTACTTACATTCAACCCTCTCACACACAACAGTGTATATTTACTTACATGCACCTTTCCAATGTGCTACAGTGCATTGATCAAATGCACTTTTTATTAATAATAATGCATATTCACATGTATTTCTATTCACGTGCTACACTGGAGACTGACCTTTACTACTCCACACTTGCAACAATGCATAATCACATGCACTACTGACTTAAACTTCAGTTTTTGAACCACTCTCCCATACCCAATGTTCATTGTTTCTAATATCCCTACCTTTTATTAGGCATAGACGAAAACTGTCAAATTCCCATTTTAAGGTATCAATACTTTGGTACATCTTTGTCTTCTTTCTCAGCGTTGCCATGTCGGTTTATAAAAACTTGTTGAATATATTTCATTGTTATTTTAGTGCGACTTCTCTATCTGTGGGCAATGTCTTTTATCAAGTTTGGACCAGTCGTTAGTGGATATTTTTAATGGCAGCTCCAGAATTCGCTACCTGCAAATAACTACATTCCCATTGGCGTTCATACAGCGGATGAACAGCTTCTGTAAGACTACTTTAAATACATCTCAACCCTCCGTTTCCAAAGCTCATTGTAGAACAGTCTATTCTTCCTTGCAAGCACTGGATCACTCACATAATTTTACCCACAGTAAAACTTTTTTCAGTTAGAATCTTCTGGCAACATATAAGACGTGAATTCACTTTCAATTCACCGTGCCAGTGCACAGACACATACGAATCCCACTTGGAACCTTCAAACGAAACCTGCTAACGATTTGACAACATCCTCATGGATCCTAGGCAGCCAAACCTGTTAAGAAATTTTTTCTCTTTTAAACCAAAGAACATTTTTTCTCTTTTAAGCTAAGAAGACATTTTCTACTTTGCAGCATTTCAAATACATTTTTGAGCAAACTTAACAGTTCTTTACTCTATTGTTGCGCACTTCATGTTTTTTCAAATTCATACTCATGTGCTGCTACAGCCTTTAAATATGTTTTGTTTTTATCGGCTAAAAGCCTAAGAAGGACGTAATGTAGCAGTTGCTCGAGAGATTTTTTTGTTTATATGTATGCACAATATCTTGCGTTATGTCGAGTTATAATTTGGACGGCGATTAGCACCCAACTGAAATGTGCACTCAAAGCCTACCGACTCTCGCCCACCTCGTTGGTGGGAATATACAAATCAGTTCTTAAGTAGATTTTATGAGGGTAAGACGTGCCCCCCTTAAGCGACAAACGAGATGTGGAACTCCAGCATACCACATTCTGTTTATGACAAAAGCCAGTCGACATAGCAGCTCTCTTTATGTTCCAGTGCTCTATTCGAATAAAGTTGATTCATATTTTAGTGGTGATGTTTGATCTTTTTCATGGAAAATGGTGACACTTTTCTTACTCAATATTTAATTCCAGTCAGATGCGTCCAGACACGGTCAACTCTACCAGGTGACTTTGTTCATACTGACATTATTCCGGGCCAATCCCCCTCCAAACTAAATTCTCAAAGCTAGTTGATCTGAACGGTTTTAACAGAGAATGTTTAAGAGGAACGAACAAAAGTAGTCTTCAAGTGAGTTATAAAAGTAAAATTTAATTACAAAAAAATTTAAATTATTTGCTTCACAAACTGGTTGAATTGGGGGCACAGGGAGTTGTTCTCTAATCACCAGAGTTGGAGCACATACTCACGCGCATTACCACAAAATTATGTGTTGAATACTTGTAAAAAAGTGCAGTAGGCTGCATTTTTAGTGGTGCATACGAATGGCAGACGTTGCAGGCAATAGATTGTCGACCAAAGGAAATGAGGGGGCTGCACAGAAGAAAGTGAAAATATATTCGGTTTTAGAAGTTTATTTCTTTGAAATGAAGTGCCTCATAAAGACAGAATCCTGCTGAGACTCAAAATTAATAGTCGTAGATTGTCTCTATGTTATCTTCCCGTTATCTGCAGTGGATATCTTAAGTGCATGGGTTGCCATGTGAGGATCAGTGAAAAAGACTAGAATCCAAGATTTCAATTCAGGAGAAAATGACCCCAGGAGATGGAAAGGGAAGATCTGACCAACTGGATATAACTGGCAGTTTTTTTTTCCTGAGGGGGGATTAGGGAGAGCGGGAAGAGGGGTGAAGTGGCGGGAATGATGAGGGATGACGACCGGGATTAGGGAGCAGGGAAGAGACAGCTTTTGCCACCTGCAGAGAGGGAGAAAAAATTGAGAGGTGGGTTAAGAGCCTCGGGAAACTCACATAATCTTTTTTCTCAACAGTGACCTAAATATACACCGAAAGGGGGGAACGACCGGGAACACAGAATTAATACTTACCTTTTCACTGGGCAACGGGGATAGGGGCAAGGGTTGGGGGAGGGTGGGAAAAGGGGTGGAGGCCGGGGGTGAGGGGGCGACTGGGAAGCAACAGCTTTTGCCCCAGGCAAGAGATTGTTACACCTGTACCGAGGGAGAGGAAAAGTGGGTGGGTGGGGGTTGAAGAGTCTAGTGTAACGCCGAGATTCCCAGAATTTTTTTTAACAGTGACCTAAATATACATCGAAAGGAGAGGAATGACCGGGAAGGAAGTTAGTACTTACTTTTGCCCCGGGCAACGGGGAGACGGCGACCAGGGATGACACAGCTTTTGCCCTGGGCAACCAGGGAAGAGAGAGATTGTTTCACTTTGCCTGGAGAGGGAGAACAGCCCCGGGCAATCCTGCAAGGGGAGAAAGAACGGGTAGTACTTACTTTTTCTCCGAGCAACGGGGAGAGCTGGCAGTGATCGAAGTGGGGGCACAGATGAGCGGAAAGACAGTGGAGCAAGGGTGGGGAGGTGACCGGGATGAGGGGCGGGTATGATGGTGCGACCGGATAAAACAGCTTTTTCCTGGGGCAACTGGGGAATAGAAAGATTGTTACACCTGCAGAGAGGGAGGAGAAAACGGGGGGGGGGGAGCAACGCCGAATAACTCTGCTAGTAATATATATCTTGGAGTTTTCATACATGCCTTTCTTCAGTAGTACATAGATAATTTCCAGAAACATCAGAAAAACCAAACAAAAAAACAAACTCACATTGAAATAGGATACATAAAATACAGTTCCAGTGACGATCGTGGGTTTTACTAATCTTTTATTAGAAGCAGAGTTAGGAAAAATACGTATAAATTACTCAAGTGTCTTGACAAAATAGACAATAAGTAATTAAATAAATCAAGAAAAAATTATTTAAGCCGATAAATAAAATAATTAATAAACATATAATTCAGAGAAGAGAGGAAGAAATATTTTTTTAATTTAAAGATACGAACAAACAAGTGTAATTAATAGACAGAAATAATTAAAGATTTAGCAAGGTAGATGTAGCTAAATATTTAATTATTTTAGAATATTAACTATGCTTGCTTTTTGCAGAGGAATGGAAAACATGGGAGGATGTAACAAAATTCGACTTGAGAGAAAGAGATATATAAAAACCTGCCCAGAGATATGTTAGTTTGAATGTCAATTCCTTAAAGACACACAACGTATATCAAAATGATTTCAAACCGATGATTATAACGACGACGTCTTTTGAATTGTAAATATACTTGCATACTTTCAGGTATTATTTACTGAATTCAAAAATGCAATAGCGTAAAATCCAAAGACTTCCAGTTAGGTACACCTCGTAAATAAAAATAATCTAACTCAAGAACTGTAGCAGTCATAAATAATGACTTATTTTCTCTGTTAAAAGTATGTTATTTGAAAATTTAATAAGGGTTCATTGTAGGACAAAGTATCCTGTACAGACAAACTAAAAGCACTCGACAATAGCGTCTTATAGATGTTTTATTCTGTTTGATTAAACTTCATTTCTAAGAACAAGAATATTTGCATGTTAGATAATGTGAGAGGGGAAGTCGAGGATGACCTTATATGCCAGGTGACTTTCGTTAATAGGATAGCTTATCTTTTACTTAAGGATTCACTGTGTCGGATGTATGTCAGCCAGTGTCCGCTTACTAGTCTGTTAGAGGACGCCAAACTCCTTTCTAGGTACTTAAAACAACTATAATTCACTGATGTTTTCCCATAAGGCCAATAAACTGAGTGATTTAATCAGTACTGTTATGTAATTTATTTCAAGACAGTTTTCCTCTACAGCATAACAATCTGAAAGCTCTTCCATGGTGACCTCCAAGTCTATCATGATTGTAAGTCAAGAATAGAGTAGGTTTTAAGTCTGGGGCCTAATTACCTGCTGATGGGTCTTCATCTTGAAGAACCTTACTTTATTAAATGTGAATCAGCATTATTACAGCATGAAACATATTTAAGGCTATCGCAAACACCAGTCTCGGATGAGATAGGATCAGAAAATGTATGTCAGATTGTTTCTTTTAATTTCTATTTTCGCCACAGTGAGAGGTCACAATGTTGGACAGAATAATACAAAGTAAAAACAAAAGAAGAATGAAGAAATTTTAAAAAATACAGAACCTGAAAGGAAAACGATGAGGTCTTAATTAAAATTAAGAAACACACTCAAAAGAAGGAAGCAATTGAAACTGTTTATGTAGGTACACAGAAAAAATAATACGTAAATAAACAGCAGTGTAACATCAGTGAAATTAGTTACATATTGTATTGAAGTAAAAGCGACATCTTAAAATAAAAATTCATGTACTTAGTAATTTCCTTTTATTTAATATTTCGGTACTTTTAATAAGTTCCTTTCAATTTAGATGCATGTATTTATTTTATTCTTTCAGTTAAATGCAAGCAATTCGAGTACCTGTATCTTATTACATATGCTTCCTATTACGTGCTCATCAAACGTTCGGTTGTTTACATAACAAATGCAGTTATTAATATGTACTTTTTTTCCTCTTTTTATCACTGCACCTATTTTTGCACCACCCTGTATAAGTTACATATTGTCAACACTAAATGAATTATAGGAAGAACGAAAAAAAATATGTCCCAAAAGAACACAATTGCATATGCCCTAAAATTAACATTAGCAACATTTATTGAAAAAAAAATTGAAAGAAAAAGCGATAAAACTTAAAGATATATATATACATCAATCGAGTATGGAAGAAAAGCAAATAAAGAACACATTTGGACACATATAGGACTTAGATTTTTACAAATGACATTTTATTATATTGTTGCTATTTCTGTTCTCTTTGGATCCTGTGTGGTGTAGTCGCAGGAGGGGTGTAGGTCGCAAGTGGTAAAATAGTCATAGGGAGGGGTGACTGTCATAACTTTTAAATTAGAAAACCCGTGCATGACACAATAAACACAAGTTGACCTTTGAACTGACAGTGGTTAGTGCCTGCGTTTTTCCAAAGGGTGTTCAATTGATGGTTAATTCTCGGAGGCATCTTGGTGTGGTCAGGAGTGAATGTAATATACAGTTTGAATAGAAAAACATATGTAATATTTCATCAACATAGAAAGTCTTGCAGCTAGAGGCATCAAATGCTGTAGAGGTTGTATTGGCCGAATGACCTGTACTTGACCATATGTTTTGTAATTGTTTCTATGTGAACTGTGGCTAGGGGTAAACTTTTACAACATAAAAGTTTAAAATCATGAGGGAAGAAATTATAAATAATGTGTGGTAGGTAGCTCAAGTTGCCTACTTCACACTATGTAAGGGGATTGTATCATCGTGAGTCAGATGATTTCTGTTTTTCAAGTTGCTCATTCTTTAGTTAAGGATTTCCTCTATATATCATCCATCGAATAGTGTCTAAACGACTAGGGGTCGCCTAATTGGAGTTAATACCGGTGTGTCTTGTGGTTTATTTTTGGACAGTTTTCCTTTCAAGCGTGATCAATAAAGAATTAAATATAGTGAACTGGGAGGATATCGTCATCCGGTTGCCCTTGCCATTTTCAGTCAAGAATGGAGTCCAGTTAAACTATGAGATCTAATTAATGGGTGAGTGGTTCCTATTCAATATATATACTTTACAACGATATAGCTTTTCTTTGACAGTTTTTTGCATATATTTGAATAAACTTGAATTTTTAGAACAAGAATAACAACATGCTTGATCAGAAGATGGTTTTTCTTTAGTGTGTATTGAATATGTACCTCTAAAATTTATTTAAGAGAACAAGAATAGCTATGCAATTCACAAGGATACAGCTTTTCTCTTTTCATTTAGTGTGTTTACATATGTATGCCTAAACTGTATTTATAAGAATAGCTACATAATTAGCAAATATATGGCTATTCTAAAATGTGCGTTCGCATATGTTTCACTAAATTTGTTTTTTGTGAACAAGAATATTGACATATTTTACAAGAATATGGCTTTTCTTCAGTGTGTGTTCGTGTATGTATGACTAAACTAAATTTACGAGAACAAGAATAACTACAGAATTCACAAGAATATGGCTTTTCTCCAGTGTGTGTTCGCATATGTGAAATTAAATTAGATCTCTGAATACAAGAATACCCACATACTTCACATGAATGTGGCTTTTCTCCCGTATGTGTTCGCATATGTACTTTTAAACTGCTGTTCCGAGAACAAGAATACCTACACAATTCACAAGAATATGGCTTTTCTTTAGTATGTGTTCGCATATGATTGACTACACTAAATTTCTGAGAACTAGAATATTCACATATTGTACAAGAGTATGGTTTTTCTCCAGTGTGTGTTCGCATATGTGAATTTAAATGTGATTTTTGAGAACAAACATATCCACATACTGTACAAGAATATGGCTTTTCTCCCGTGTGTGTTCGCATATGTGAGTCTAAATTTCCTTTCTGAGAAACAGAATAGCTACACAATTCACAAGAAAATGGCTTTTCTCCAGTATGTGTTCTCATATGATTGACTAATCTTAATTTCTGAGAACTAGAAAATCCACATATTTTACAAGAATATGGCTTTTCACCAGTGTGTGTCCGCATATGTATAACTAAATTTGATTTTTGAGGACAAGAATATCCACATATTTTACAAGAATATGGCTTTTCTCCAGTATGTGTCCGCATATGTGAAACTAGACTAAATTTACGAGAAAAAGAAAATCCACATAAGTCACAAGAATATGGTTTTTCTCCAGTGTGTGTTCGCATATGCCTTACTAGATCTGATTTATTAGAGCAAGAATATAAACATACACTACAAGAATACGGCTTTTCCCCAGTGTGTGTTCGCATATGTATCTTTAAACTATCTTGGTGAGAATATGAATAGCTACACAATTCACAAGAAAATGGTAGTTCTCCAGTATGTATTCTCATATGTGTGACTAAAGTTGATTTTTTAGGAAAAGAATATCCACAAACTTTACACGAATATGGCCTTTCTCCTGTGTGTGTTCGCATATGTGAAATTAAATTTGATTTTTGAGGACAAGCATATCCACATACTTTACAAGAATATGGCTTTTCTCCAGTGTGTGTTCGCATATGTGTGACTAATTGTGAGTTTTGAGGGCAAGCATATCCACATACTTTACAAGAATATGGCTTTTCTCCAGTGTGTGTTCGTATATGTATAACTAAAAGAAATTTACGAGAACAAGAATAGCTACAGAATTCACAAGAAAAAGGCATTCCTTTTTTTGTTTTCATTTTAGCTCACCTCCCAGACACCCCCGTTGTGTGGCTTAGTTATGTAAATAGTGTAGTGTTCATTTAATTATATATATAAATCTGTATGTTTATTTAAGGATCTTTCTAATTTTCAAACCATAGATCAGTTGATAATGATGTTCTAGTGTATGTTCTCATATGTTGGACAAAATTTGATTTTGGAAAACTCGATAATGAACATATTTTAAAGGAATATACTTTTTCACCAGTGTATGTTCACATATGTTACAGGAATATGCTTTGTGTGTTTACATATGTTGAATAAAGACTAACATATTTGAAATGAATATGGTCATTGTACCATGTGTTTTTACACAAGTAATTTCGTGTTTTGTGGGTTCTTGTATGTTTGGAAAGGTTTGCTTTGTTGTTAAAGAATAATCACTTATACCACTGACTCTCTCTTTAGTTTGTCTATGCATGTTTTGTTTCAGAGTTAATGAGTAATAGAAAGGTTACAAACTTTGCAGGAATATGGCTTCTCTTGTTTAAAAGGTCATCACATTTAGCATGTGTGAATTTTCGTTAGTATTTCAGAAAACCTAATAGCATAATCCAGAGGAAATATCTTCATAGCAATAGATGTTGCTTTTGTTTCTCATGTAAGAAAGTATATTTACTTTGTAGTAAATCCCAAAGTAAATCATAATCCATTGAAGTTCCTCAAACGCTTTCAAGCAAGAACATCTGCAAAAAAAGTAATATTTAAATTTCATAATTTACATTTCAGAATTTAATTGTAATTATTGAAATTTCATTATTAATAGATATACATTCAGTTTGGTTATTATTATTATTATATTGAACATACGACCACTTGGTAGAATTCAACATATTAAAGATGCTATAAAATCACTTTGGATATTTGTACATAACACAGAGTTGTTGGATAAAAGCATTACATAAGATATTCTATAGTGAATTGTACCGAAAGGTAATCAAGAAAAATTAAAATATAACTGATACTAGGTATCTAAAATACACGGAGCATTGAATATGAGCAGTCTACTGCAGTGGATTAAATAAAATGCCATGTAAAAATCTCCAGATTTTAGTTGATTTTGTTGTATTTGATAAAATGTCAACACTTTTTTAATGAAAATATTAACGTTATTTGTTTTTGTGTGGATTGTTATTTATGCATCTATGTATATGTTGTTTATATCAACATTTCATTTGTACATTATTCTAACTAATACTTTCTGTTGTAAATTCAACAGTTGTATAAGTGTATATAGTGTAGATATGCTGCTATCATAATTTGGGCTGAGTATTTGTACATCCCTGGGTAATGTATCTGGGTTAATCTTGTAGTCTTTGCTTGTTTAATATACATTTCCTTTACATTGTAGAATCTTGTAAAATGATTTCTGTATTGTATGTGCTCGTTGTTTCAATAGTGGAATCAGGGAGATCTCCTTTTCTGGTATTACTAGAAACTGATTTCATTTTTTCAGTCTGGGTTTTATTTAATCAAGCTTGTTGGTATACATAAGCAGCTCATCGATGCCATCTGATAGATTTTTCTGTGGTTTATCTAAAAGAATTGTGATTGTGTCCATAATTATAAGAATTTCCCTTTCATCAAAATCTTATTGATAATGAGTTTCGTAAAATGTTTATGGATTCTGTGGGATCTTTGGGTGGCTTCTTTTAATTCTGCTAACGAGTAAGTATTATATTGTAGGTTCAGGATTTAAAGTTTAGTTGTACATTTGTTAAGCCGTTTTTATAGGTTACTTCTGCATGGTGTTTAAGAAGAGTAAACTGATTTTCACCAGATATTTTCCAGATCATTTTCTTAATTGTTTGATTTGGTGGGGACGTTTTTTTTTCACATATTTTTGCAGATTTTTCTTTATTTCATATGTGTGTCAAAGTTATTAGGATTTTACATTAGTGGTTGTCAGTTCTTTGTGTAGAACAAGAAACTGTAGGTAGATTACTGTTTTGCATTCGGGGTATTTACCTTCAGTGCAACAAGTTCATTGAAGAACATCTGGAAGTTCTTGTAAAATAAGCACAAGGATGCTACACTGCAGCGATGTAAGAGCTATGTGGTTATAAATTATTTTTAAAATCCTGTCAAAGAGAGCAATACTCGTAATTGGTGTACCACCCCAGATGTGTCAAGAATACTCCATGCATAGGTGAACGGTTGCTTTATAAAGGAAAATGAGGCTGATGTGATATTTTCTAGCTTGGTAGAGGGAGCTTACCTTCTTTGTGGCAGACTTGGTAGCATCTTCTATGTACTTAGTCCACTTTATGTTGCTTAAGCTTATTAGGCCGAGGGGTTTAAACATTGATTCTCAGGAAGGGTGTTATCGAAAATAACAATCGGTGGTTAGAAAGGTTTCTCATAGTTGTTAAAGCTTTTTCTTGGTGGCAGTAAATGTTACCACCAGTTTTAACCCCATCTACTACAGACTGGAGGTCACTTGTAAAGAATTTTGCCATTACCTTGATTGAGTGGGCATTCTATTTGTTACCATACCAGAAATAGTGTTGTTTTATCAGCAAATAGCAAATACACCCATCTCAGACACAATTGCATCGAAAGGTCGTTTATGAAGATCAAGTATAATAAAGGTCCAAGTATAGATTCCTGGAGAAAACCCACATAGATTGTTCTGATATACTGCTATAAAGTTTTCATTAAATTTTGCATTCTTTATTTTTCAATCAGGAAAGCTGCAAATGTGGATAGATAATTGATTGCTACTTCTTTTATTTTAGGAATAAGTTGTATCCGAATGCAAGAACACACTGGATATGCAGGCATTCTGTCAATTGATCACTTCCATGAGGCCGTCCATACATTGTTATTAAACTGTGCTCAAATCTATTTTTTCTTAGTCTATTATTGTTATTATTTTTTATTATTACATTTTTTTGTTTATTATTGTTATAATTTCTTTTGTTTATTATTTGTATATTTAATCACTGACTTACACACAATTGCTAGCGAAATTATATCGTATATAATTGTCATATTTGGTTTAACGTCCGTTTTACATGCTGGCATTTGTTAGACAACTTTTTAAAATTAACTTAAAAATGTATCACTCTTTCTCTCAAATACATCTTTATCGCTTCCTCCCAGGTATTCCTTGGCCTTCACTTGCCAACTGATCGTGTCATCTCAACTGTTCTACCTATACTAGGAAGGCACTGCTCAAAGAGAATATTATATGGATGAAATAGAATTGAAAGTATAGGCTGATGTCAGTTCTTTGGTTGTCAGGGTATTGAAAAAACAATAGGATCTTCTGCCTGGACTCATGTTACAAAACTCTACAAAAAAGGTGCTGCAGAAGTTATTTTACATTTGGAATCAGTGTTCAGCAAGCAAGGACCTTTAATCAAAATTATGTTGATAACAATACAACATTTTGCACCTGACGATTTAGGCAGCTCCTAGATGAAGGAGGCATCTGATATTCATGTCCCTACAAGCCATTCAGTTATTCACCCTAATAAGTATAAAAACAGGTTACTATGAATAACCATGTTAGATTGTATTTCATATTAGTGTTATCATATGATATTGACCTTAGGATATCCACACTCACTACAAAGATAGAAAATAAAACATATACCAAAGCAGTGACGTATCATAGTATAAACTTCTCTACAAACGAAGACAATCACAACATATATATATATATATATATATATATATATATATATGTGTGTGTGTGTGAAAAATGAAAGCAAAAACTATATTATTTATACATTCATCAACATTTCGTCTTTATCGTAGACTTCCTTTTAGCAGTGCTTTGAATGCCTCCTTACTAACATTACAGGAATATATTTGTGCAAGTCAGAATTTTCTGTTAACTCGGCGTTGTCTAGGAGCAATAAATGTAAGATTACAGTATTACATTTTAAAGTGTTAGCTCCGGTTTTAATATAAAGATTTTACACTATTTAATTTCTTTTGTTTTGTTTTATATTGCCCGGGCAATGCCGGGTAGTCCTGCTAGTGTATATATATATATATATATATATATATATATATATATATATATATATATATATATATATATATATATATATATAATAACATTACGAACGTCTTGGAGTTAAAATTAATTTAGTATTACATAGTAATGTAAAAGATGTAATGTAAAAAAAATGACGTTTTGATACTTTTTTCGTCTTGAGTGATACAAAAAAAAAAACATAGCGACATGAGCAATACAACCAGACTTTTTGGTCCGGTAAGATTCCATTTTTTTAAACTATCGATTAGTCAAGAATATTTACACATTTCAGACGTGTTTCTTCTTCACATTACATGAGTTATACTAAGTATATTTTAACTAGAAATGGTTCCTCATGTAATAATATTAAAGAAAAAAACAACATAAAACCATTTTGATCGCCTATACATAATTTTTTATCGCATTCTGTTTAAACCTTCGAACTAATCATTTGCCAATTATTTTAAATATATAATAGTAATATTTAGTGTTCAATCGATAATAATAATAATAATAATAATAATAATAATAATAATAATAATAATAATAATAATAAGGAAGTTTAGTCAAATAAAAAACATTGAAAATTGGAAATGAAAAAATAAAAATGTAAGACATTATAAAAAAAGAATATTTTTCTTACAGCGAAAAACGGAATAACAAAAAGAAGAAAAATATATTATAGTTGTGTTTAAACTTATAAAATAATCTGGCAAATGTTGAAATCAACAGTCTAAACAGTTTCTTAAAACAATCGAATAAAATTTGTGTATAGATGATTATATATATATATATATAAAAAATATATAAAAAACATATATATATATACACACACACACATATATATATATACACACACACATATATATATATATATATATATATATATATATATATATATATATATATATATATATATATATATATGTGTGTGTGTGCGTGTGCGTGTGCGTGTGCGTTTTAGATTATGACATGGTAAACGTATTGAAGTTAACATCAATTTAGTAATGGGGGGAAATACGTTTTAACACTTTTTTCGTCTTGAGCGATACCAAAAAAACATGGCTCTATAAGCAAAACAAAAATATGTTCGGTTCCAATAAGACTCCATTTTGTAAAAATCTCGATTATTCTAGAATATTTAACCAAACGTGTTTTTCTTGAGATTACATGCGTAATACTAAATAAATTTTAATGGTTCCTCATTTAATAAAACAACAACAACATAAAATCATTTTTTTTTTCGACTATACTCAATTTTTATCGCATTTTGTTTAGGCCGTCGATCTCAACATTTGCCAATAATCTTTTTAAATCTATTTATTTTAGAAAAGAATATTTGATTATTAGATTATTTTTTGACTTACCTCAGAGAAAGAATTTCTCCAAAACGGATGCGTTTCGTCTTTTTGTTGGGATTTTTCAATGAATTTATATACGTCAAAATAACATGGAAAATAAAACATTAAAAACACAAGGACATCTTAAATGATTGACATGCGTTTACAGTGAATGTTCTCCAGTGAAATAACACATATACGAAACGAATACGAATCGCAGATACAAAAATCTTCTTTTTTCGTATAAAAACAATTTTATTTTCATTATTCTTTTGCAAACAATTACATCTATTATTTAAGAAAATTTCACAGCCTTTGATATAAAACATTCTTTTAGGTTATCGTATACATTCTTAAATAAACTGAATCAATTTAGTTTCGTACTTTCTCTTCTATAATCATTTCTTGTTTGTAAATACCTATTTTGGGTAATTGTCAGGGTTAGTGCCAAGATTTGTATGCTTTTGTGGCTTCCTGTTTAATCTTGCAACGTATACAGCGTCACGTGACGTACGGATGACCACACACAAAAAAAACATTATTCTTACGCAGATTTAAGTAAGTATCCTCACCAAAAAGTAGGAAAAATTGATTGAGTAGAATTTTAATTAAAAATCAAAATCAGTTTCATCGTATAACTTCTTACTATGACAGACTTAGTTATCCCCCCCTGAACTTCGTGTTTTTTGCTCAAATCAATGGCCGAAACCGATTAAACAATATAACGGATTTTTATTTTTTATTACAATTTTACTGGATAGTTTTTGCTAATTTTTGGAGTACAAACCTATTTTGGCTTGGTGCATAAGCATTTTTAAAAAGTGTTCCGGTAAATTTAATTGGAATTGCGATTATCAGCGTTTTTTATAAGTACGCTTCTCTGTACAAGCACCCAAATTTGTTTTATACTTTTCATATTGTTTTGGGGTAAAATTTTAAATAAACACATTTGTTTTATTGTTTTCACATTGTATTTTGTGCAAAATCCTTAATAAACAAATTTGTTTAATTGTTTTCACATTGTATTTTGTGTAAAATTCTTAATACAGACATATGCTTTTTATTGTTTTCACGAATTGTTTATTGTTTTAAATTATTAATAAAGCCATAATATTTATATAAAAGTGTAGCAGTCACCAATAGGGACTACTTTTGATTGTGTAATCACTGTCCCTGTGAGCTGGCTTGTCCAATCAAATCACAGGGCGCAGTAATATCGTTAGTTCCCTAAGAGACTACTTATGTTCCCTTAGGGTTCGAAGAAAAAGATCAGATGACCTCCTGGCACCAGCTCGGACACATCGCAGAGAGCACCAGCGAGGAACGAGGAAATGCTCTCTCTCCTGCCGCCGTCGCCAACTCGACGACTACTACCATCTTCACCTGAAGAAATCCACGGCCAGCCCTTAGAACTCTTATATTCTTCCTCTTCCCCAGACAGACACTCTCATCTACCTATACCAAACGGTATAGGTAACTTTAAGTTAATAAAACCCCTTTTTGTTATAGTTACAGAAATACGCTAAAAGAAAAAGAAAACAGACTTTCTGATATACGAAACGTAAGGAAAAAACGGAATATAAAAAAAAAAAACCAAAAAAAAAACCTCGAAAAGTTATTTCTGCGACGAAAAGGTTTTAAAACTCAACCCCACGCGAAAAAAAAAAACTCCGTCGTTTTAAAAAATAGATAGAAGAAAGAACTTGGAAACTTTCGAATGACAATTTTTTTGAGAAAGCAAAAGAAAGCAAAACTAATAAAGACTTTCTTCTAACACAAAAACACTTTCTCTCTTTAAAAAACAAACAAAAAAAAAACAGTCACAAATTGAGCAAGACACGAAACTCCGCGTTTTTGTAAACAGAAAAAACAAAATTTCAACCTTTAGAGATTCGGAAACTTTTAAAATTCTCTTTAATAGCTTAAAAAAAAGAAAAGAAAAAGGACAGTAATTTTTAACAGCAAAAAACCCCCAAAAAACTACGCAAATCCTGTTTTTTCTCTCTCTCTTTTTCTCTATCACAGTAAAGGCGTACTTCGCATCGAAGAAACTTTTTCTGTTATAAAATGTTTTTTTCTGTCTTTAACTGAACGAATTCTTGACAAAGAAATACTTCAAAATACCTTAAAAAATAAAACTATTAATAAAAAAAAACTTTTTTCCGAATTTAAAACAAGTTTAAAAAAACTTTAGATGGTCAGACTCTTCGACGCCGCGACATATCCACCCTCCAAAATGGCGCTGACCAATTCTTTTGACTTCAACCGAAGAACGTAGACTCAACAAACGAAGAAAGAAAGCATTCTTTTTTCCTTTAACAAAAATAATAAGAAAAAAAAGACTCTTGTTTTTACGAATAATTTTTTTTAAAGGCCCCTTAAAAGAGTAAGTACATTCGTTTTTTCCCTTTTACACACAAATACATACACTCAAATATATCTATCCCTTCTGTTAACAAAAAAAAAATACATACATATTTTTTTTTAACTTCTTGGCTTTCTACACTTACACAATTCCTCTTTCGTTTTTTCTCTCTGAAATGTGTGTCCATGACGAGGTTTTCAATTTTTATTTAACCTAGATTTCTTGGTCTGGGATCCCATTTAAAAAAAAATGAGCGCTTTATCTGCTAACGCCGGAGACAGCAGTCAACAGGTCACATTGGCCATACTCAATGCAATAGAGCGACTTGAGAGAAACATGCGAAAATTAAGCATGTCTGGATCTCACTCGCCTAGACGCTGTAATCGTTCGTCGTCCCCACACCATCGCCACTCAAATAAGCCAGGATTGTGTTACTACCACAGTCGCTATGGCAACCAAGCACATAAGTGTAATCAATCTTGTTCATTCCCGAACCAGGAAAACAAAATTCTGGGGACCCGAGCACAGCACAGTCTCCACTAGGTTCTCATGATAACCATGCATATTTCATTAGGGACTCAATATCCCAAACACGTTGCTTGGTTGATACTGGGGCCGCTTGCAGTATTTGGCCACTGAAACTACTAGCCACCAGTGTCGCCCATTTCACTGCAAGCCGTAAATCACTCCCCTATTCCCACGGTCAAATTTCTTGTTTTTTGGAATTGTGCAGAGACTTTACGTGGGTCTTTACAGTCGCGGATTTACCCTACCCCATTCTGGGTGCGGACTTTCTGCACAACTTTAATCTATTAGTGGACATGCGCAGACGACGGCATATAGATGCTTCTACGCA
Source organism: Sepiola atlantica (assembly GCA_963556195.1). Lineage (NCBI taxonomy): Eukaryota > Metazoa > Mollusca > Cephalopoda > Sepiida > Sepiolidae > Sepiola > Sepiola atlantica. Next base: position 107,821,099 of record OY744525.1, read on the forward strand.
ACTTTCCGTACCGGGTTTTAAATCAAACACCCCATCTGTCAGCCCGGTATTCTTTATTGCCGCAACCGATGACACATACCAGACCCTACTCCACTCCTACCCAGAGTTAACGAATCTTAATTTTGTTGTGAGTAATCCAACTCACTCAGCAAAACATTATATTGAGACCACAGGAGCTCCTGTGTTCTCACACCCTCGTTGCTTACCTGCAGAGAAACTAAAAGCAGTGAAGGCAGAATTTAACCATATGCTGCAACTGGGAATTATATGCCCCCTCGTTCAGTCCTTGGGCTTCCCCTTTGCATATGGTCCCGAAGCTTTCCGGTGATTGGCGTCCGACTGGGGACTATCGACAACTCAATGCCATGACGGTACCTGATAGTTACCCAATCCCACACATACAGGACTTTGCTTCGTCTCTGCACGGTTGTAAGACCTTCTCCAAACTGGACTTAGTAAAGGCGTACCATCAGATTCCACTGAATCCTGCCGATATACCCAAAACGGCGGTAACAACTCCTTTTGGAGCGTTTGAATCCCAGACTATACCTTTCGGTTTGCGAAACGCGGCTAGTACCTTCCAACGCTTCATGGACGAAGTAGTGCGAGATCTCGACTTTGTTAATAATTATATAGACGACATACTTGTGGCAAGCGCCTCACCTGAGGAATATGTCACCAATCTCTGCCTACTGTTCGAACGGTTTCAGCAATACCAGGTGAGGATTAACGCTGGTAAATGTGTTTTCGGTGCTTCGTCACTAGTTTTCCTGGGCCACATTATCAGTCCTGAAGGCATATCTCCCTTGCCTGAAAAGGTTAAAGCTCTACAAGACCTTCAACCACCCACTTCACTTCGCCAACTAAAGCACTTTCTGGGTCTGTTAAATTATTACAGACGTTTTATCCCACACTGTGCGGATCTCTTGTCTCCTCTTTCCGACCTGTTACGTAACAGAAAGAAGAAAAACGAGCAGATTTCACTGAATGATGTTCAGCTGCAGACATTCAATGAAGTGAAGCAGAAACTAGCGACAACATCCTTGCTTGCACATCCTTTTTCCGATGCCCAGTTTTCACTGGTCGTTGATACATCGGGCACAGCTGTAGGTGCAGTGTTGCAACAGCAGCACCAAGGCACACTGCAACCTCTTGAATACTTTCCGAGACAACTGAAACCGGCAGAACAACGTTACAGCACGTTTGGCCGTGAACTATTGGCAGTGTACCTCGCAGTGAAACACTTTCAGCATTCACTCGAAGGCCGTCAATTCGTGATCCACACTGGTCACCGTCCACTTACATATGCACTGCATGCTAAGCCGGACAAATATTCTCCTCGCAAAACTCGCCACTTGGATTTTGTTTCGCAATTTACTAACGATATCCGACATATATCTGGTGAACAGAATGCGGCGGCAGACGCCTTGTCCTGCCTTCCTATAAATTCTCTGTCTTCACCTTCGGATATCGATCTACAACAGATCGCTTTAGACCAGCCATATCTGGACACTCTGGATCTGTCGTCACCTGAGTTTGCATCTTGCAAATTCAAATACCTGACTGTGCCCACTTCGGACATGCAGATCATCTGTGACACTTCAACAGATTTACCTCGCCCTTTTGTTCCACTGACTCATCGTAGGGTTGTTTTTGATACCCTTCACAACTTGGCACACACCGGACTCAAAGCCACAGTGAAGCTGATTACAGCTGGCCAAATATGAGACGTGATATCACTGCCTGGACACGTTCCTGCGTATTCTGCCAAAAGTCAAAGGTGCACAAGCATATCCGTGCACCCCTTGGAACATTCAGCACTCCAGATGCTCGATTCAGCTATGTTCATATTTATCTAGTTGGGCCATGGCCTGTCAGTCAGGGATTTTCTTATCTCCTGACCTGCATAGATCGTGTTACACGGTGGCCTGAACCATCCCTCTAAGTGACATTCTGGCTGAATCCGTAGCGCGAGCCCTTATATCGGGCTGGATATCACACTATGAAGTCCCCTCAACTATTACCACCGACCGTGGTGGACAGTTTGAATCCCACCTATTCCAGGAACTTTCCAGGATTTTAGGGATCAAACGTAACCATACGACAGCTATCATCCATCTTCCAATGGGATGATAGAACACTTCCATCGCCAATTGAAAGCCGCGTTGCGTGCTTATCCTGACCAGCAACGATGGAGTGAGTATGTACCTGTTGTCCTTCTTGGCTGTCACGCCGCGATCAAAGAAGTCCTCGGATACTCTTCAGCCAAACTTGTCTATGGACTACCTCTATCATTGACAGGTCAGATGCTGACCCTGATAGATTTAATGGCAACAGATACAGCTCTGTATATAAACAGACTGCGAGCTTACTTTAATGAGCTCCCATCTATGCACCCCAGGCAACAGACCATTAAATCTTCGGTCCCTAAAGACATTTCCTCGTGGACTCATGTTTTTGTTCGAAAAGACTCTGTGAAAGCCCCTCTTACTCCTCTTTATTCTGGTCCTTATCGCGTGCTTTCACGCACTGACAAACTTTTGTTTGTTTTGTTTGTTTTTTCACCCTTGACATTGGTGGCAAAAACGACACTGTATCCATTGACAGGGTGAAAAGAGCTTTTCTTAACGCAGAAACACCTGAGCCCCATATTCACCCTACTGTACATCAGACAACTGCAAATACACATTTACTTTTAGAAACCCCTAAAGAAAATTATGTCACCACCACACGTAGTGGTCGACGAGTACATTGGCCAAAAAAACTGTCTAAAACTGTCTTTGTACTCTATTTTTCAAAACATACTTCTCACATTAAGGATCCACACTTCTCCAAAATTACTTTTTTCAAAGAGAAGACAAACTCTTAAATAAAAAAAATATATATATTTTTCATTAATATACAAACATTTCCTGAAAATACTTCTTGCAGAAAAGACTTTTCCCTGCAAAAAAAAACAAACAAATTTTAAAACATTTGTTGACTAACAAATTTTGTATTTTTGTTATTTCCCACTGCTACACTTCCTTTTATTTCCTGTCGGCGTTCAGCCTAAGCAGGGGGTTATGTAGCAGTAACAAATAGGGACTACTTTTGAATGCGTAATCACTGTCCCTGTGAGCTGGCTTGTCCAATCAAATCACAGGGCGCAGTAATATCGTTAGTTCCCTAAGGGACTACTTATGTTCCCTTAGGGTTCGAAGGAAAAGATCAGACGACCTCCTGGCACCAGCTTGGACACATCGCAGAGAGCACCAGCGAGGAACGAGGAAATGCTCTCTCTCCTGCCGCCGTCGCCAACTCGACGACTACTACCATCTTCACCTGAAGAAATCCACGGGCAGCCCTAAAAACTTTTAAATTCTTCCTCTTCCTCAGACGGACACCGTCCCACTCTCATCTACCTATACCAAACGGTATAGGCAACCTTGAGTTAATAAACCCCTTTTTGTTATAGTTACAGAAATACTTTTCGTTGTTCCGTTCTTTACGAGAAGATAAAAGGATAACCCCTTTCATCCTCTCATCATCCCTTTACAAAAGAATTTTTTTTTTTCATAATTTCTGAATAAACAAATTAAAAAAAATATTTTTGATATTTTTTATTGTTTTCACAAATTCGTTTTTATTTTTAATTATTAATAGACACACAATATTTAAATAAGATTTACTTTTCTTATTACACATGGTAAAATTTACTTTACCAATATAGAATATTTCCGAATACGTTTTGTTGTGTTTGTACGCTCGGGAATAAAGCCTCTTCATACCTTCAAACAGTTTCGTGTCATACATCTTTAAGTTGACCACCTTTTAATAAAAGTTCCGTTTTTTTTTAATATCATTATTCAGAAGGGATATTTCGCAACGTTGCACCAGCGCAGAATTCTCTGAAAAACGCTCAGCAGTAAACGAATGCAAAAATACAAGGAGAAAATATCTCACGAATTGCCTATTTATTTCGGTACAAAGTTGTTTTCAGACCGAGGTAATTTTATTTTTTTGTCTCAATCCAGAGCATCACTTTTTATGTCTACTCATGGGGAGTAAATAAATAGGGCACTCAGTGTCAGATAATGAACTCTTATCAGTACAACCTGGTCTTAAGGATGTCTTGTTTTTCATACCAACTCGCAGATACGTCCTCGCCAATCAGTCCGACAGTGTCTGGGCCATTTGAGTTAGGTGATGTTTTTTTTTCTATCGGGCTGAGGTATTATTTTATTGCTTATTTGGTTATATACAAGTTTTATCTGTTCATCTTAAAGTGAAAGAAATATGGGGTCACGTGATCTGTATGGATGGGCGTAACTGCCCTCAAAACACTTTAGGGCTATGCGAGGGACTAGCAGGGGGAACTTTACTAGTCACCTGCAAGAATGTCTTTGGCGGTGGGGAACAAAACACAATTTCTTTGGAAACATCTATGGTATTAGAAAATGTTATGACGTATAATAAAATGTAACGTAATTAAAAAAAAAGAATTTTCGGTTGATTTGTTTGTTAAAATTAATTTTTTTAAATGTAAAAAAGAACTTTCGGTTGATTAATCAAAATTAATTTTTAAAATGTCAAAAAGAACTTTCGGTTGATAATTTGTTTGTTAAAATTAATTTTTTTAAATGTAAAAAAGAACTTTCGGTTGATTAATCAAAATTAATTTTTAAAATGTCAAAAAGAACTTTCGGTTGATAATTTGTTTGTTAAAATTAATTTTTTTAAATGTAAAAAAGAACTTTCGGTTGATAATTTGTTTGTTAAAATTAATTTTTTAAATGTCATTTCAGGTGATAATTATTAAAATTAATAAAGTCATCTGTTCAATGTAAAAAAACAACTTGTATTATTATTATTATTTAAAAAATAAAACGTTTATTTTTTGCACTACGTTCATCCATCAAGTCGCATGGCAATCTTCTCAGGTACATTTCGAAAATAAAAAGTAAATAGACTGATAATGAATTCCGCAATGAACTATCCAATCTGTCTTATGGTCTCGAAGTACACCAATCAAAATATGCTACCTTATCTCCCTCCAGGTATGGATCACCCTGTGCATTTGAACCGGCTTCCCCCTTCAAGGGAGTATCAAATTCACAAGCTATCCCCAGTCGCATGTATATTCCGGTTAGACGAAATGCCATTAGGTGTTTGCAGTTTTTGCAGGGAGGTGTCGACGATGTCACCTTAGACAAGCTTTGGCAAATTGTCAAATGTAACCTCAAATCAATGATGTCTGAGATGCTTAGAACCACCAAGCAAAAAGACAAAAATTGGATCCCGGGTCAAACAATTAAAGTAGCTGAAAAATCAAAACAAGATTGATGATACAACTCTGATGACTTCAGACAACTTCTCCGGGAAGCTACCTGTCAGTATGTTTCTGCTGGAAAATTAACTCTAACCTCCGACAAAGTATCCTCACCGGACGTCTGCGCTTGCTGCGTTATGTTCATCAACTGGGAGAGTTCATCTACGAAGCAATTGCCCCAGATCTCCTACATCGTTTGAAAGAGCGATCTTCTAGACAAAGGAAACCTGGAATATGACGGTTAAATCTGACCTGAAACCAAACGTACGGAGTTGAAACAGCAGTTATTGACTTCAAATCGTCAGGCTTGGTCTACCTTGATTAGAGATGCAGTGGCAAGGAGGGATGGAGCTAGTTCAATTTTCTCTGGGTGAATGTATTAAGAATAAAAGTGACAAACTCATTCTAACATTTAATAACAACTTTATTGAGTCTTCCTTGTAAGTATGTGAACAAAAAGGAAAGAGGTTAGTATGTCCATAAGTATGGACGAAGACAAAAGCTAGAAATTTCCCGTGGTTATAATTCCTCAGTGGGGAAAAGAGAATTGTTCATATTCTTAGATGTTTGTACACCAGCTATGGTTTCAGGACGCGTCCATATGTGTATGCAAGTATGTGTGTCTGCACACCGGTGTGAAAGTCTGTTCACATATAAGCAATTATGTGTGTCTGTGTTATATCAAGTCCACATGTTGAGGCAGTAGCAATTTTGGCGTCTTGTCTTCTTGTCGAAGTCAAACCCAGGGCCAACGGCCAGGGAAAATCTCTGTTGCATCCCAAGAGAAGGGGGCGTGTGTTTGGCAGTGCCAAAGTAGGAAAGTGAGAGGTGTCGTCTCGTGCCACAGAAGTAAAAGAGAGTGGGTGGATGGAAGTCTGGTTCGTATATAATTATGGTAGCTATCCGAGATTTGCATAAGAGAAAGCCACTTATTTATCAAACCTAGAGGAAGAAGTTTGCCTGAACCAATCACCAGGTAGCTAAGAAATCATTGATATTTAAACAATATGGCGGCTTGTAGGAAACTGCTACAAATGTTGTTTCAAGCAGATGTTGAAGTTAGTAAGTGTTAGAAGCAGCAGCAAGAAAGATGAAGATATAGAGAAACTGATAGGGCTTATTGAATAAGCCTTCACAATGCAATAGCTAATAAATATGAACACCAGTTAACGCACTTATATAAATTCAAGGATATTTTTCAACAAGGACAGTAACATTTATTGCAGAGAGAGTCTTTATAGTTTCTTAAGTCAGAAACTACATGAAGAAAAAGGCACCCATAAGACGTGCCTTAGACACAATATTACTACCTGGAATGAGACATGAACTGCAGGAAAACCCCATGAATTATGAAAAGTTAAACAGATATCAGTCGATAAGCAGTAAAGAGACGATAATAAAAATAGTAGAACCGGAATACCCATTCCAAAGCATTGGTTGCCATATAATGACATGAGATATAAAGATATACTAAGATTGGGTCGGTTATTTCTTTAATGACATCAGAGTAGACCACGTCCAAGGAACATAGTCAAAGTGCACAGTGAAGTCACACTTTATGATCATACCAGAGATACTGAATGACAATCATATACAAAAACCGTCATTTCGTGCACGACAGCCAACTGTTATGCTTAATCACAATTCATATAACATTAACATTTCAGGCTTTTATCTGTTGTTTGACTTGTGTACATAAACGAAATAAAGAGCCAGTAAGAAATAATCGGGCAGTCAATAAAATGTGGTATGAAGTAATCGATCAGGGAACTATTCAGACTCTCCCTCTATCGATTGTTTGATACATGATATTTTTATATAAAGCCGTATTTTATAACTACACCAGATACAAGAAAAGCGTATTGTGTATGAGATGTTTTATTTTACTTGTTAGTCATAAGTAACGAACGATAACACGAGGTATAGATTTACCATGTTTATTGTTTCAGCCATATTGAAGAACTACACCGATATTAATACAAGGGGGAGAGAACTCTTATTAATTGAAGAGTTCATCATGTCACATCCCTCTTCTCAGATAGATGTTTTCGATTTGTATTGATTTATTTATTTTGTCTTTTATTTATACATTATGTAGTCCTTGTACTTGAGGGGGGTTCGCTGTGTTCTTGTGGGTCGTTGGTTTGCCTCCACTGGTTGTCTTTGGTTGGCTGATGGAATTTCTCTGTCGTTGATATTAGATAGAGTGTCGATTTCTGATGAGTTTGTGTGTTGTTGGGGGAGTGATGTTATATTGTCACAACTGGTATTTTGGGCGGATGCGTTGATAGCTGTTTGTCTCTGAGGGTTGTACAACTCTTGTAAGTGTCGTCTGTTGCGCCTCAGTAGCCTTCCATCTCCTTGCATCTTGACACTGTAGCTGCGTGGTTCTGTGCATCTGTCGACCACTGTCGCCGGTTGCCAGGTGTCATCCTCCTGTAGGACTGACACTTTTCCACCAATAGTTAATTCTGGGAGATCTCTTGCGCTCTTGTTATAATATTGTTGTTGTTTTTTGCTTTTGCTGCACAATCTTTGTCTGATCTCCTCATCCTTTGGGGTATATGAATTTAGCAAGGTTGGTATCCTTGTTCTTATTTTCCTATTGTATAGGATTTCTGCCGGGGATGGTAACTGGCTGTCAAGTGGGGTTGATCGGAGGCATAGAAGGGCCATTTGACAATCCATTCTAGATTGTTTGGCTTTTGTGAGTGTTCTTTTTACAGTTTGGACCATTCGTTCTATGAACCCGTTTGATTGTGGGTACCTGGGGCTTGATGTGATGTGAGTGAATTCCCACTCTGTGGCAAAATTGTGGAATTCGTTGGAGATAAAATATCTTGCATTGTGTGTGTATAGCCTTTCAGGTATGCCATGAACAGCGAATATTGCTTTGAAGTATTCTATGCAATTTAAGCTTGTTGTGCTTTTCAGCGTCTTGACAAAGGGCATTTTGCTATATTGATCAGCAATCAGTAGGAATTGTTGATTGTTAAAATCAAAAATATCTGCAGCAACATACTGAAACGGTCGTGTTGCATGTTCTTTGATAATCATAGTTTCCTTTTGATTTTTCCTTTGATATTCTCTGCAGATCTCGCATGTCCTTACTAGCTCCTCTATGTCCTTGGACATTCCTCTCCAGAATACACTATTTTGTGCCTTGAGTTGACATTTTTCGATGCCTTGGTGAGCATCGTGGATCCTCATTAATACCATCTGTTGCATACTTTTGGGTATGACTATGGATTGCCCCTTTGTGATCATACCATCTTGTACGGATAGGCATTCTTTCAGTGACCAATAATTTCTAATTATCTTAGGAGTATTTTTTACGTCATCTGGCCATCCATTTAGTATCATCTCTTTAAGTGTTCTGAGTTCGTCATCTGCTTCAGTTGCATTTTGTAGTTCGGTCTGTTTCTGAGCTGTAATGTCAACAGTGTGTATGTTTACATCAAGCTCGATTTCCTTACCTAATGTTGGTTGATTTCTTGACAAGTAGTCTGGGATACACATTTCTTTTCCTGGTTTTTATTTTATCTGTGCATCGTACGGTTGCAATCTTAATAACATTCTTTGCAGTCGTGGGGGTGCCTGCGCTATATTCTTATTCTGAATGTTTTCTAGTGGCTTGTGGTCTGTTTCCACTATTATTTCTTTTCCATATATGTATGTGTGGAATCTCTCACATCCGAATACTACTGCTAGTAGTTCACGTTCTATATTTGCATAACGTGATTCCGTTTCAGTCAGACTCTTGCTCGCGAAGGCAACAACTTTGTTGTTGTTAATGAGTGTTGCACCCAGTCCTATCATGCTTGCTTGCCTTATTTTGTTTTTGCAAGAAGTATCTCTCGAGTCTCTCCGGCCTTGCATATTTGTTAGGCAGTATTCCTCGAAGTGGTGTAAACCGTTGCACCTTCTGCACGTTTTGTTGAGGGCGTAGCAGTCTTCTTTCCTTTTCCTGTGGTGTTTACCACATCTCGTGCAGGGTTTGTTTTTCACGGATACTTCGTGATACACCCCATTTCTCCCTTCGTTAGCGTCCTTGTATCGAGAGTTATCTTTTGTTGTGATTTCATATGCTCTAACGCTTTCTATGGCTGATTTGAGGGTTAAATCTGGTTTTGCAATTAGGTTTCTTCTTTCCTCAGCGCTCCTGAGCCCTTTAATAATTTGTTCTAAGATGCGTTCGTCTTTATTATTTCCGAAGTCACATCTGTCGGCTTTAGTTTTGAGCTTGACTAGGTAGTCGTCCACTGTGTCTTCATTTTGTCGCATTGACGTGAATTCCAAACGTTCGACCCATTTGTTTGGTTTTTGAATCATGTGGGATTCGAATATTATAAATATATTCTCGGAGTTTTCTTTCTGCTCATTTGTAAGCTGAGCATTTTTTAAAAGTTCACGACCTTTTGGTCCGGTGCTGAGCAAAATGTAGTTGTATTTCAACTTTTCTTCAACATTGTTGATTATGAAATACGAGGACATAAAATCCACCCATTCGCTGTATGCCTCGTGCTTGTTCTCGTTCGACCAGTCTAGAACGGGTAATGTTATATTTGAAGACGCCCTTTTTTTTTTCTTTTTTTTTTTTTTTCGCGCTTCCTTTGTTTTTTCTCGTTTTAGAAAGAAGGAAATTCTTTTTTTTTTTCAATTTACTCACTGTGTGAGGTTATCTTGATTCTTTTCTGTGACTTCTCGTCCGTCTGGTTTCTTTTACCGCTGCCACCATGAGATGTTTTATTTTACTTGTTAGTCATAAGTAACGAACGATAACACGAGGTATAGATTTACCATGTTTATTGTTTCAGCCATATTGGAGAACTACACCGATATTAATACAAGGGGGAGAGAACTCTTATTAATTGAAGAGTTCATCATGTCACAGTGTACTTAACACAAAAAAGGCTGTAACTGCCAAACAGATCAAACATGGCTATAATACAAATAATTATTTTACTCATAATGATGAGTTTTTATTTTACCTTTTACCTTTTGACAAATCAAAATCACAATGAATGAATATATTTCTTATTGTTTCCTGTAATAATCATGCTCATAAAAACATACAAATAACATAAGATTATTTAAGCAAAAGTAGTTCTAAAATTTTATAAAGATATTTTTGACTGCACAATTTCTTCTGACACCCTATATATTTGTAGAACCTATGCAGCTTTTAACTTCCGGTTGCTTGTAAGGAAGTATGATGCAATAAAGCCGTATTTTAGAACTACATATGGTGTCAGTCCTGTATTGACGCATAAAAACTATTGTATAAGGAAAACTATGAATAGTAAACAGATTAAAGATGGTAATAATAATACTAATAAATAATAATTTTACTCAGGGTTTTTCTTTTTCCTTTCATCGTTTCATATTCAAAATAGCATGGTTTTATATAACGATGCTATTTTGAATATTTGGTCAGGGTTTACTTCTAAAGCGAAGTATCCTAATGTCTGAGTTCGCTGGAAAAACCATGTAGAGATACTGAAAATAACCAAGTCTAATAGGTATTTAAACATTATTTTTAAGAATATCAGCATAGTTTATTATGTCTTTTCTATTTTAGTTCAGTTAGTTACATAGAGAAGCTAATCATCTCCTAGTGTTAACATTTAATTCTTTTCTACTATATATTCTATATATCCGAATGTTCTCCAATATGTTTTCGAATATGTAGATCTAAACTTAGCTTGTGAGAGCAAGAATAACTACAAAATTCACAAGAATACGGTTTTTCTCCAGTGTGCCTTCGCATATGTACGTGTAAACTTCCTTTCCGAGAAAAAGAATAGTTACATAATTTACAGGAATATGGTTTTTCTCTTTTTTTTTTTATTTTTCTTTTCTTTCATTTGCTGGGGACGGGGCATTCTTCCAAATGCCATACGATCACCCGCTATTTACAGACTCCAACCGAGAGCTCTTTTCAGGATTCTGGCCGTTCCCTTGAGTGCAGTTGTCTGGATTTCTCTTGCACTTGGTTCACCAGGTATACTTGCTAAATACTTTTTCAAGTTCTTCTTCATGAGTCCAGTGGCTCCTATGATAACTGGAATGATAGAGATCTCTTTGAGGTTCCAGTTTCTTTTCATATCATACATTAGACCCTGATATTTTGTTATTTTCTCCCTTTCAGCTCTATTTAGGCCCCCATCATTAGGGACACTGACCTCAACCAAAGTTGCCACTCTCTCTCTCTCTTGTTCCATATTACAATGTCAGGTTTGACAGCTGCGTTTTCCAGATAGGTAGCTGTGGGGATTTCATGGTCATAATGGATGGTGTATGTCTCATTCCCCACAGTTCTCTCAGGTAGATGTTCCCAGTGCCTTCTGCTACATCTGATATTCAGTTTCTTACAGATGGTCCAGTGGAGGTACCTGCACACTCCATTATGTCGTGTTGTATAGGAGCCATCTGCCAACATGATTTTGCAACTCGATATCAGGTGGCTCACACTCTCCACTTCAGTGTGGCAAAACCTGCACTTGTTGTCCTGACTGAGACCAGCCATCTTTTTAAACGCATTTGTCATCAGGCCCTGGTCTTGTGCGGCCATTATAAGCCTCTCCTGGTCGTAGTGGAGGGCTCCCCTTCTTAGCCAGTCCAAGGACCCTTCCTTATCAATATAGTCCTTGGATAGTTCATCGAAGAAGTATGTGGCACGTTTCTGTCCTGACCACTCATCAATGCACCTGTTCTTAAAAGTCTGGGTGTATCTCTTGCGGCTCTTTTGGGCTATCTCTGTGGCAGGATTGCTTTGTGTTTCTGCCTCATCTATATGACAGTTTTGTCCAAAATGCTTGGCCAACTTTGTGATGGAATTTGTTTTGCTGGCTCTTGAATCTTGGTGTTCACGTACCATTGCTAGGCTGGGGTTTAAGGAGCTTCTTAGGTACTGGCCAATGCTGACAATAGTGGCTCTGTGCTGGTGGTTTATCTCTGATAGACCCAATCCTCCCTCTCTTCTGGGCAAGTACAGTCTTGGCAGACACTGATTTCTATAGATGACCCTATGGAGGGTTAACATTTTTCGAGTCTTTACATCTAGCCTGTTGATGGTTTGTTGAGGCCAATCAATGATGCCAAAGCTGTACGTAATTACTGGCATTGCAAGTTGGTTAATGGCAGTTATTTTATTTTTGTTTGTAAGCTGTGTTTTGCAGATCTTTCTGACACGGCGTACATACTCTCTGCCAATTTTCTCTCTCATCCTGGCATGTTGGATGGTGTCATTTTCCTCAATGCCAAGGTATTTATAGGACTCCTGCTCTTCGAGATCTCGTATCTCATTTTCCTCATCTAGCTGTAGATTGTCTGTCTGAATCTTTTTCCCAGCCCTGAGGGAGCACTTGGCGCATTTATCCAAGCCAAATTTCATTCCAATGTCTTTGGAAAAGGTGTGCACAACCTGCAGGAGCTGCTGCAATTCAGTGTCAGAGCTTGCATACAGCTTAAGGTCATCCATGAAGAGAAGGTGGTTGATTTTCTTGGATGGATCTCTCTGGCGTCCCTGGCCCAGGTTGTAGGCCTCTCCCCTGTTGTTGAGAAGCTTACTAAGTGGGTCTATTGCCATGCAGAAGAGCAACGGGGATAGGCTGTCACCTTGGAAGATTCCCCTTCTGATATTAATGTTAGGGATGGTAATCTTTCCATGGCTGTGGCTTAGTGAGATGTTGGTTTGCCACATTTTTATGTGGGCTGTCATTGTTTTTTTAATTATTGGACTGATATTATACAGGTCAAGGCACTGTAGTAGCCATGAGTGGGGCACGCTGTCATAGGCTTTCTGGTAATCAATCCATGCCATGCTCAGGTTTCTATGCCGCTTCCTACAATCCTCTAAAATTGTTTTGTCAATCAATAACTGGTCCTTGGTACCAAAGCATCGTCTCCTACAGCCAGCTTGTTGATCTTCTAGGTAGTTCCCAGAGGAGAGATGGTCGTAGATGCTATCGGCTACCAGGCCAGTAAAGAGCTTGTAGGTGGTACTGAGACAGCATATGGGTCTGTACTTATTTGGGTATTGTGTCTCTTTTGTTTTGGGTATGAGGCTTGTGTCTCCCTTAGTGAGCCATGGTGGTGTTGCCTCTTCACCCCTCAGTAGTCTGTTGAAGCATTTACTCTAGTGGCCATGGAGTGCAGTCAACTGCTTTAACCAAAAATTGGAGACATTGTCAATGCCAGGTTTCTTGTGGTTAGCAAACAGAGCTAGTTTTTTTTTAGTCGCTTCTGTTGTAATTACTGGCTCCGGCATTGTGGGCTTGGTCTCATTTATCCTCTGTATGTCTCCAATCCACTGGGCCTCTTGGTTGTATACTCCCTCACACTCAAACAGGGGTCGCCAGTAGTTCTCCAGGTCTTGTTCTTTAGGTGGTTTTTCTACAGTAATGGTATCCCTTATTAGAGTTCTATAGAACACTCTAGGGTTTGCTTCAAACTGTTTGTTCTGGGACTGGGCCTTCTTCTTATTTTCCTCGGTTTTTATTCTTTTAGCAAGTGCTGGTATCTTGCCTTCCAGCTCCCTGACAACGTTGTTTAGTTCCTCACTGCTGGTGGTGTGGTACTTTGCATGGAGTCTGCTGATGGTGTTTTTCAGTCTCCCTTCTGTTGTGGGAGCTGCGAGGAACTGTTTTATTTGGCTCATTTCTTTCCGATGGAGGTTTAATTCTTTTTGCAGCTTGAGCTTCCATGCAGGTGTAGTTTTGGAAGCTCTGGGATTAAATCGCTTTTTAACGTTCTTTTGAGGGAATGTTATCCTATCGATATAAAGCCCAGCTGCATATGTGATCTGGTTGAGTTCCGTGAGTGACACTGCATCTGGTACCAGTCTCTGCAGTGCAGTGTTGACTTTAGTGATGAGAGCTTTGGTGGTTCTGTAGGGTTTTATTTTTGACAGTTGTGGTCGGTTCTCTAGTCCCATGGACTTGACCTCCTCAATGGTGTTACTGAGGTTCTCCTCAACTGCCAATTGTTCCTCATCTGGCTCAAAGGGTGGAGATGGTGGTGGTGGAGGTGGACTGAGTGCTGGGGATAATGCAGGTGGAGTATTTAGTGCAGAGTTTTGTGGTGTGAGAGTTTCCGTAGGCTTTTGTTTGGCTTTGGGATTTTGTTTAGGGTGTGTTTTTGAATAGTTATGTGGGTGTGCTGGTATTGGGAGGTGTGTTTGTGTTGGGACTGTTGTTGGGGATATTGTTAATCTATCTGTAGCTTGCAGATGTAGAGGGTCTATTCTAGGGGGCAGTTCTGGAGTGTCACTATTTGCCGATCTTACTTCCCTAGATATATTTGGGTTTTGTATTTTTTTGTTACTGGTGGGAACTGTTATAGGGTTATGAAGGGGGCTGATGTTATTTGTTATAAGTGCTGCTACATCCAGTCCCATGGAATTAAGTTCTGTTTCACTGAAGTCCCATTTGAGACTGTTGTAGCGCTGCATACTAAGTTTCTTAGAGGGGACATTGCGTTTTGCTGGGTGGTAGTGAAAGAAAATTTCTTTCCATGCTCTTGTTATTTCTTTCTGTTTTTCGTGTTTTGTTCTCGCATATGCCATGGACCATATTAGTGTCCATTTTTCCTGTTTGTTCCATTTGTTTTCCAGTCTCCACTGGGATTTCTCCAGTGTGTGTTACTATATGTTTAATTAAGTTTGATTTTTGATAAAAGGAATACCCACATACTTTACAAGAATATGGCTTTTCTCCAGTATGTTTTCTCATATGTAAGTCTAAACTTGCTTTGTAAGAACAATAATATTTACATAATTCACAAGAATATGGCTTTTCTCCAGTGTGTGTTCGCATATGTTCACTAATTGTTTTTTTCTGACTAAAAGAGGAGCCACACACTTTGCATGGATATGGTTTTTCTCCAGTGTGTGTTCGCATATGGTTAACTAATGTGTCTTTTCGACTGAATGAAGTGCCACAGACTATACAATAATATGGTTTTTCTCCAGTGTGTGACCGCATATGGTTAACTAATGAATATTTTTCATTAAATGAATCGCCACACACTCTACAAGAATATGGTTTCTCTCCAGTGTGTGTTCGCATATGTATCAAAAGGCTTGCATTACTTGAACTAAAAAGTCCACATATTTGACAGGAATGTATATTTTTCCCTCCAGTATGTTTTTCCATTGTCCTGAAAAAGTTGACTTATTGCAAAAAGAAGTCACAAACTATGCAAGCATATGATTTCTCTGCTAGGTTATCTTGTATGGCTTTTTCTGATTTGAAGGTAATGGAAAAGGATGAATCACATTTCCATGAGAATATATATTTTACACTATGGATGTTTAAGTCCGTTTATTTCCAAGACAATGACCATCCATTCACCAATCACAAACATCTGTAAAGGAAATAAATCAATATTTTATTATTTACACTCAAATTCATACATAAGCATTCACATTATTTATCATCCCCTTTGCTCCTCTAAAAAAATTAAACATAACTACTTAGTATTGAGTCTAACTTTGACCTTGTGAGATTGGTAGTAAATAGAGAAAAACACTCAGCACCACAGTGATATATTTGTTCTCGTCCAGTGTCCTTGTTTAATTAGTTTAATTTTTCCTACACGAAAATGTAAGTAAATATAGAACAATTTCTGTCTCGCTTTCATTCATTCCCATACTCAAAACTGCTTTAATATCATAAAAGAAAGAAACTGTAAACATCCAAGAATTTGACCTAAATAAAATTTTCTATTTTGCCCGAAGAATTTTTGTATTGATTATGTTATTAATTTATAGTAATTTCGTGCCAATTAGAATATTTGAATTAAAAAAAAATATAAGCTTAATTTGTTTCTCATATCTATTAAACAATTCATGCAAATCAGAAATATTTGCATTTTTAATGGAGGATGGCACCCACTCATCGACTGCAGCCTTATAATTTGGGTGTTTTATAGAATATCGATTTGCTATTTGTAAGGAGCGTTTGTTTGGATTTTTTTACATTAATGAATGTACGGAACGCCATAACTTTCTGTATTACCTGGTCAAATATTAAAGAGGAACGAGTCGCTTGTTTAAATACACGTGTGTTAATGCTTTTTAGTGTATACATAAGTTTTTTTCTTACATTCTTTATGCTGAAAATAACTTTTTCTTTGTAAAAGGAAGTATTATATACTTTTAACCTTTTTATTTTACATTTAAATGTTTATTCATTAAAAATTATCTTTCGAATTTTAATTTAATTAAACGAAATCTGACAAGCTCTGATCTAAAACTTACTTTCACTTTGAAATTGTCCCAATTTATTTTTATTGACAAACAATATTTTAAAAATATTGTTAATCATTAATATACTACAATACTTATTGATTTTTCATTTAATTTTTGTTATATATAAACTACAAGTCAAAGGCTAACAAAACAAAATAATACCAAAATACTTTACATCCTTTTAAGCAATTTTTCATATGTCAAAACTTTTTTCCTTAAAAGTATTCAGTTAGAACCTTATTATAAGTGCAGTGTGAAATTTTCAATAAGACAATTATTTATTTTTGTATGAATGAATTTTTTTACAAGTAAAATTGTTAAAATTTACATTTAGTGTCGAAAGATATTTTCAAGAAAATTAAGTTAGAAATTATGCAAGTATTATTGATAATTATTTTGTAGCGTTACAAAATTTATAAAACTACAGTAACTTTAGACAGGTTTGATTGAAGAACTAGAACTATTAACTAATTCTTTACTATGAAAACTGTTTTAAAAAATCATTATGAGCAAGAGAAGTATTTGATTTCGCTTTTGGTCATCCGTAGATTTTGAAACCGCCGCCCACAACGCATATTGTGAGTATAAACAAACCTCTGCTGAAAAAAAAAACGCATTTTGTTTGTAGCTGTTTGCTACAAGCCGGCTCACAGCCGCCATATTGTTTAAATATTAATGACTCCTTAGCTGCCCGCTGATTGGTTCAAGCAATCTACTTCCTCCTTGGCTTGACCAATCATTGATCTTCTCTAAGGCGAATCTTGGAATGCTATCATGACTATATAAACATTTGAGCGCAATACGCTTCTCTTTTTTTCTTCTTAGGCCTAACAACTTCTCTCGACGTGTAGACGACAACTACAACTGGCCGGGCTACATAGTCAGTCTGGTCCACTTTGACCACAGAGAACCGAGAAGATAAAATGGCGACTACACACCCGCTCACACACGCATACTTACATATGCACACAGAAGCGTACTGATGCCATTGCCTTACTTATTTATGAGGATAAAGACAAGTGTTTTCCCCCCGCTTGATACTTTAATCTTTTAATAGACTATTTGACTTTAAACGTTATTACAAATATAGCTTTATTTGGGGGAGATTTAAAACACAATAAACGAAAACAATTAAAATCGCATGTACATATTTTTTTACAATATACATAAACTGATGACGTGGCACGATTCTAGGGTTTCCTTTGGAGGTCCCTAAAGAGCTAATATATTAGACTATTTGTAAGGAGTGTTTGTTTGGATTTTTTGCCATTGATGAATGTATGGAACGCCATAACTTTCTGTATTACCTGGTCAAATCTTAAAGAGGAACGAGTCGCTTGTTTAAACACATGCGTGTTAAGGCTTTTTAGTGTATACATAAGTTTTTTTTTCTTACATTCTTTATGCTGACAAATAACTTTGTCTTTGTAATATAATAAAGTAATTATATACTTTTCATCTTTTTATTTTAAATTTGAATGTTTATCCATTAAAAATTATCTTTCGAATTTTAATTTTATTAAACGAAAATCTGACAAGCTCTGATCTAAAACTTACTTTCACTTTGAAATTGTCCCCATTTATTTTCAATTGACAAATAATATTTGTGGCTGCCGCCAGATTCGTTTATTATGGGGCATACGGACATTTGTTAGTTGTTAACACTACGTGAATCCCAATGTAAAAATAACGAACCTAATGACACCTTTCGATAGATTTCTGACAATAAAATAGGTCCCAAGTATAGAATCGAAAAGATAAACAAAATAAATAAAAAAAAACATCATCCTTAGATAGAGTAATAAGTAATAATGGTAATATAAAATACATGTAGATAGGATAAATAATTATTAATTTTATGTTTCTAGGTGGCTTTAGAAGTAAAATAAAATTGAGTCCCTGGTTGTGCTTCGGTCAGTAAACTGGCCAATCCCTCAGGCGACGCGATACAAGAAAAGGGATCGTCAGGGGCTTTTGAGATACGACTCAGCTGTTTTTCGTTCACATTGACACTGACCAAAATGTAGTCCCAGTTTGATTTCTTCTGCCCCTGATGCCAACGAGTTTTCACTGTGATTTCTTCGCCACTTTGTTTGCGTGACAGAACTGACAGCTGCATATGTACATTGGATGAATAAATATGTACGAATTTGCCGCTTGAGCCAGTCAAAGTTTTTGTTGTGGGTTCGAATCTCTCGAAATAAGTGTTCAAACTAACCTGGACGCTTCACACAAGTGCAGGCTTTAGCTTGAAGCCCCGAATTTTTTTTTGAATTACCTCGAGTTTTCACTGGTCTGAAGGAATCGAGAGTGGATTTCTCACTCAATTAGATGAAATAATTTTAATTAAAAGTCTTTAGATAGAGTCAAATAGTAATTGTTGAAGGTTCAATCAAACATTTGAGAAGTTTTGAAATAGTTAATTTATAATATTTACTTTTCAGTTAGCAGACGACCAAAGGGAAGTGCAAAAGTTTGTTATTGTTTTTGTGTCTGTGTGTTCGCCTGCCTTGGCTGATTAGCTGACTGCTAATTTTATATTGTTGAATTGTGTTGCAGCCAGACAAGCCTTCGTTGCTCACCTAGTGTTACGGATAGAAGGAAACTTTCAATTAACAATTTTTTATTTTTTTTGCAACCACGCGTGCCCCCCTTTTTTGTACATTACTGTTTTCGCGTTTTTATTTTATATATATATATATATATATATATATATATATATATATATATTTTTTTTTTTACCTCTTTTGTGATTTGCATTCATTTGTGGTATTTGTATTTTTTTTTATTTTTATTTATTTATTTATTTTATTTTTTTTGTGTGTCCGCAAACTTTATTTTGATTTTCCGGGGGACTTCTATTTTTACTTGTATTTTTTGTAAAAAGGTGAGGGCCACCGCCACTTCTGTCGTATTGGTTTTTAAACAAGGTCCGTTCTGAAGATGGCAGACGAACAAGAGGAATGTCGGGCATCCTTCCTGGCGGGTAAATCTGATCACGAAAAGACGAGCACTCTCCAAAAACCAATGGTCGGCGATGCTTCCAAGGCGGTGTCTGGAGTTACCAACGAGCTAGGATTACGGAAATCTGAGCGCGACAGACGGTTGACGTCAAAGGCCAGGGAGTGTAAGCAGGACGAGTTGAGGAAAGGGTTGTCCCATCAGATTAACGCTCTTCGTCGATTCGTTAGGGACAACTCGGAGAGGGAATTGTCAGCGATGTCCATAGTCGAGCTAAAGCAGATCGACGATCGTGTGGAAAATGATATGGAGGCCATCGAGGCAATTTACGACCATATCATGGACTTGGCTGACGAAAACTTAGATCCCAAACTAGTGGAGTCCTTCAAGCGGATTGGCACAAGGTCAAATCGGCTTGCACGTAGAGTACGTCGAGCTATCGATCAGGCTGATAGCATTAGAACTGGGCCCTCCGTCGGATCACCAAGCCTGGCCCCAAAATCATCTCTTGCTCCCTCCCAGGCTCTCCTCCCCCCTCGGGCTTCCTCCCAGGTTTTGTCTGCCTCCCGGGTTTCGCCTGTCTCCCGGGTCTCTTCGCGGGTTTCGTCTGCTTCCCAGATTTCTTCCCGGGTGTCCTCTACCTCTCATGCCTCCTCGCACGTGTCTAGTTTTTCTGCCATGTTGAGAGACTCAGCTATAAGGACTGCCATACTGCTGGCCAAATTACAATCGGAGAGGGAGAGAGTGTCTAGAGAGGAGGAACATGTGAGGAGAATTCGGGGACAGCGTGCACAACTGGAGGATGAAGAGAGGAGAATCCAGGGGCAGCGTAGACAGGATGAGATCCAGAATCAATTGCGTATCGAGCAGGCGAGAACTGAAGCTTTGAATCGATACGACATGCCTACTGGACAAAAGCCTGCGAGTTCGGGTCGTCTGCCGTCTACCGTGGATTTGTCCAACACGACTGAGCCGAGGCCCTTGTCGCCACCAGAGCTGAGCATCCCTGTGACCGTGCCTGAGAACGACAGGCATTACTTCACTAGGCCGACAGACAAAAGCTACATAACTGCATTGATAGAGTCTTATGCTGAATCAATGGCACTAAGTCGAATCCCAGCTCCTGAGCCCACCATTTTCAGCGGAGACCCCCTTGAGTACCCTGAGTGGATCGCATCATTCACCTCACTGATAAAAACAAAGGGTATTCCCCCTGAGGAACGAATACACTACCTCAAGCGGTATCTGGATGGATCTCCTCGGGAAGCTGTAAGGATATACTCGCTGCTTAGAACAGAGAGTGCCTTCACTAGCGCAATGGGGATGCTAGAAGAGCGATACGGAAGTTCGTTCATTGTGGCTGAAGCATTCCGCACAAAATTGAGCTCCTGGCCAAAAGTAAATGGAAAGGACTCGTTGGGCTTACTTCGCTTCGCAGATTTTGTATCACAGTGCAGGGTTGCGATGGAGAGTATCCAGGAGCTGTCATTGCTGAACGACATCCAAGAGCATCGGAAGTTGGTCGAGAAGCTACCGGAGTGGCTAAGGTGCCGTTGGGGACGAATGGCAGAGGAAATTAAGATGAGGTCAGGAATGTATCCGTCCTTCTCTGAGTTGGCGGATTTCCTCGCGAAGGAAGCAAAAATCGCATGTTCACCAGTAACGTCGATGGCGTCTCTCAGAGATACCTCTGAGATATTTGCAAAACCAAATCAGAACTTTGGTGCGAATGTCCTAATGGCTGGCATCCAGGATGAAAATAAGAGTTTCACAAAAGCGTGTCGTTTTTGTTACAGTAGTTACCACTCGCTACAGAGATGTGAGGCCTTTGTCGAAAGGGACATGCCGGAGAAAAGGAAGTTCATCCTGGATAATCGCTTATGCTTCGCATGCTTAGGTGAGGGACATATCTCTAAGCAATGTGTTAACAGGAGCACATGTCGACGCTGCAGTCGTAGACACCCTACTTGCCTCCACATGAATGGAACTATAAAAGCAATGATTCCTAGACAGCCTTCTACTTCTGAAGAACCTAGACATGGGGAAGGTAACTCCCCAGAGGTTGTGTGTAGAGGTGTGATGAGCACAGAAACCAACGCCCAACTCATCTCCTCCATGATTGTGCCCGTATGGTTGTCCTCAACTTCAAGTCCACAGAAGGAACACCTCACATATGCCCTACTGGATACTATGTCGGATGCAACCTTTGTCTTGATGGAAACATTGGAAAAAATATATGGTTCGGGAAACAACCTGGCAAAGCACTCTGAACCAGTAAACCTTCGACTGACCACCATGACCTCAAAAAATAAAATTATCAGATGTCAAAAACTGGACACTTTGATGGTTCGAGGGTATGAGTCAAAAGAGAAAATCTCCCTCCCAAATGCCTATTCTAGGGATTTCATACCCATAGAACGGAATCACATCCCTACCCCTGAAACAGCTAAGAGATGGCCCCACTTGGCAGGAATTGCACATCGCATTCACCCACTCAAAGATTGTGACGTGGGGCTACTAATTGGATACAATTGTCCCAGAGCTCTAGCCCCCAAAAATTGTATCACCGGAGGGGATAACGATCCTTTTGCGGTGGAGACTGACTTGGGCTGGAGCATTGTGGGCAAAACAGATCCCAGGGAGGACTCTGGTGATGCTATTGGGCTAACCTGTCGAGTAATGACATGGGAGGTGCCAAAGAGTGTGCAACTCTGTCCAAACAAAGAAAGGCCGCTAAACAAAAACTCTCCTACGAAGATAAGCTTCACCTTTCGGTCTACAATCCGTGAGGAAATCCTAAGGCCAGTCGACGTGGCGAACCTACTGGAATTGGATTTCATCGAAACGGTAAATGAAAAGGCCATTTCACAGGAGGATCTCTGTTTCATGGAGCTTGCTAAGAGAAGCATACACCAGCAAAGTGACGGATACTTTGCTCTGGCACTTCCATTCAAAGGTGAGAAACCTAAATTACTCAACAACAAAAGATCTGCAGAGCTCCGTTTGTCACACCTAAAGCGTAAGTTCCTAAGAGATGAAAAATACTCAGAGGACTACCGAGCCTTTATGGAGACCATAATAGAAAAAGGCGAGGCCGAAGAAGTTCCCAACACCAACCTCCATGGTGGAACCGTTTGGTATATTCCTCACCATGGAGTGTACCACCCGAAAAAGCCAGAAAAAATTAGAGTGGTGTTTGACTGTGCAGCCAAACATCGAGGCACCAGTCTAAACGATCACTTACTACAGGGTCCTGATCAACTAAATACGTTGGTCGGAGTCCTATGCCGATTCCGAAGAGAGTCGATCGCTGTAGTGTGTGACATCGAACGGATGTATCATCGTTTCTTAGTCAACAAAGACGACAGAGACTATCTGCGTTTCTTATGGTGGCCTGGAGGAGATTTCAATAAGGAACCCAAAGAGTACCGAATGAAGGTACACATTTTCGGAGCAGTGTCATCCCCTGGGTGTGCAATCTTCGCCCTAAAGTTTATTGCTGAAAAATACCAGGACCTAGGATTAGGGGCCTCGAGATTTATATCCCGAGACTTCTATATGGATAATGGTCTCACAAGTGTTGCTGATGTGAAGTCTGCAATTGAATTGATCCAAAATTCGTGTACCATCTGTAAAAAGGGAAACCTGCGCTTGCATAAGTTTGCGTCAAACAACCGCGAAGTCCTTAAGGCCATCCCAAATTCGGAAAGAGCCAAAGACTTGGTTGATCTTGACCTTTCAATGGAAAGTTTACCCATTGAGAGAGCCTTGGGAATGAGATGGTGTATAGAGTCCGATCAATTCCATTTTCAAGTGGTGTTCCAGGACAAACCCGTCACTCGGAGAGGCATCCTGTCTACTGTGGCCTCTATTTTCGACCCACTTGGCCTGATTGCACCTTTCATACTAAAAGGAAGGCAGATTCTGCAGGAAGTTTGCAGAACCGGCTCTGGCTGGGATGACCCCCTCCCAGAACAGATTATGACTCGGTGGGAGGGGTGGAGATCACAGTTGCAGAAACTAGCTCAAATAAAGATTGACAGATGCTACAAACCAAAGGACTTTGGACAGGCCAGTGTGGTAGAAATGCACCATTTCTCTGATGCCAGTAACATAGGCTATGGTCAATGCTCTTACTTAAAGCAGATAAATAAGAACGGTCAAATACACTGTTCTTTAGTCATGGGCAAAGCCCGGGTGGTTCCACTACGACCTATCACCATTCCCAGATTGGAGTTGCAGGCAGCTGTAACCTCAGTAAAGATCAGCAACCTGTTGAACCTTGAACTAGGTTTAAGCAATGTCACCAACTACTTCTGGACAGACTCTAAAATCGTCTTAGCCTATATAGAAAATGAAGCCAAGCGGTTTCACACATATGTAGCGAACCGGGTGCAAACCATTAAAAACACCACAAAAACGCAACAGTGGCATCATGTATGTACTAAAGACAATCCTGCCGATCACGCCTCCAGAGGCCTAAATGCGGACGAGCTAAAGACTTCCAGTTGGTTCAAGGGACCATCGTTCCTTTGGGAGGAGGGGATGTCGGAGGAAGAACACACATATAAGATCCCTTTTGATGACCCTGAAGTTAGGACGATAACGACGCTTTCCACCTCAGCCAAAAGCGAACATCCTGGATTGGACATCTGGAATAGATTCTCGGACTGGAGACGGATGGTGGGAGTTGTGTCTCTGATCCTAAAATATCTATACCGAAGAAGGGGGCAAGGTCTGGAATCTGGTGAGGCAGTCCGACAACGCGCAGAGAACAAGATCATCAAGTTGGTACAACAAGATGCCTTTTTGGAAGAGCTGACATCACTACGTAGCGCAAAAAAGCAAACAAAGGCAACCTCAATTAAAAGGGAGAGTAGCCTTTTCCAACTGGATCCCTTTGTCGATGAGGACGGAATGCTCAGAGTAGGGGGGAGACTAAAAAGGTCAGTTTTTCCTATGGAGGTGAGATACCCCTTGATACTCCCAAAGGATAGTCATGTTACACGGCTGATTATCAAGCATTTCCATGAGCTCACAGCACATCAAGGCCGGGGCATGACTCTAAATGCTCTCAGAAACAGAGGGATCTGGATCGTAGGAGGCAGGACGGCGGTGTCTTCAACCTTGTTCGGATGTATTTTCTGTAGGCGCCTCCGAGGAAAGACCCAAACTCCAAAAATGGCCGATTTACCCGAAGATCGAGTGCAGGCAGCACCCCCTTTCACGTACTGTGGAATGGATTGTTTCGGACCCTTCCTTGTCAAGGAAGGTAGAAAAACATTAAAACGATATGGTGCTATATTCACCTGCATGGCGCTCAGAGCAGTGCACCTGGAAATGCTAGAGGACTTAACAACGGATTCCTTCATCAACTGTCTACGTTGTTTCATATCAATCCGTGGACCAGTACGGAGCATTCGTTGCGACCAGGGAACAAACTTTGTGGGAGCCAGGAATGAATGGAAAGCGGAGCTGGAGAAGCTAGATGAAGGAAAGTTAAAGGACATGCTATGTCGACACAGCTGCGATTTCATCTTTAATACACCCACTGCCAGTCACATGGGGGGAGTCTGGGAAAGGCAGATTGGGTCTATAAAAAGAGTTCTAGCGGGCCTCTTGCCAATGTCTGGAGATAGGTTGAGCACTTCATCTCTGCGGACCTTCTTTTATGAGGCAATGTCTATTGTAAATAGTCGCCCCTTGACTACTGACAATCAAAGTGATGCCAGTGATCCCATTCCTCTGTCTCCAAATCAATTGCTGACCATGAAAACAGCAATCACATTGCCTCCCCCTGGTAACTTTGTAAAAGAGGATGTATATGCAAGGAAGAGATGGAGACAAGTCCAATATCTAGCTGATCAGTTTTGGAAGAGATGGCGAGTAGAATACTTGCAGACACTTCAAACTCGCAAAAAATGGGTACAAAATCAGAACAACCTCGTGGAAGGCGACATTGTCATCCTGAAGGACGATAACATTCCTCGAGGCCAGTGGAACCTAGCTAGGATCACGGACACCATTAAAGCTCCTGATGGATGTGTACGAAAAGCACGCATCTTGATGGGGAGCCTGAACGCTCAAAGGAGGGTAAACGGACTGGAAAGCCAATTTTCCTGGATAGACCCGTCCATAAGTTGGTGTTGTTGATCCGCCCTGAAAAAAAAAAAGCGATGAGAAATAGTGGTCCTGAAGAACTTATATAGATATGAATGGTGGTGGCCGTAGCCTTGCTCGAAATGCTTTGGGCAGGACTGGATAGATTCTTTCTCCGAAATGGAAATTCACAAAGGTAAATTTGGAGGGGGAGTGTGGCTGCCGCCAGATTCGTTTATTATGGGGCATACGGACATTTGTTAGTTGTTAACACTACGTGAATCCCAATGTAAAAATAACGAACCTAATGACACCTTTCGATAGATTTCTGACAATAAAATAGGTCCCAAGTATAGAATCGAAAAGATAAACAAAATAAATAAAAAAAAACATCATCCTTAGATAGAGTAATAAGTAATAATGGTAATATAAAATACATGTAGATAGGATAAATAATTATTAATTTTATGTTTCTAGGTGGCTTTAGAAGTAAAATAAAATTGAGTCCCTGGTTGTGCTTCGGTCAGTAAACTGGCCAATCCCTCAGGCGACGCGATACAAGAAAAGGGATCGTCAGGGGCTTTTGAGATACGACTCAGCTGTTTTTCGTTCACATTGACACTGACCAAAATGTAGTCCCAGTTTGATTTCTTCTGCCCCTGATGCCAACGAGTTTTCACTGTGATTTCTTCGCCACTTTGTTTGCGTGACAGAACTGACAGCTGCATATGTACATTGGATGAATAAATATTCATATAAACATATTGTACGCAGTTGTCAGTTCTCTCACGCAAACAAAGTGGCGAAGAAATCACAATATTTTTAAAATATTGTTAATCATTAATATACTACAATACTTTTAATTATTTTATTTAATTTTTATTATATATAAACTACAAGTAAAAGGCTGACAAAACAAATATAATATAGAAACAAATCGACTCTTCAATCCAGTATGACCAGATTGAATTTAGACAGTATAAGAAATAATAAAGACTTCGATGGTTTAGTTTCATTGAAAGAATGGATGGGAGTGCTTGAGTTAGTAGACATAGAACCACTGAAGTAGCACGGTTATTTATCAAAGGTAAGATAATGAAAACATGGGAGGAAATGATAATGATTGATTTAAGAGGAAGGGGGATATATAATGGCCTGTGCATAGATAAATCAATTTATAAAAGTCGTCCAAAAAATACCAGCATCTAAAAAGACGTTAAACTGATGCTGATTATGATAATGAAGAATACAGATGAAACAAAGATTCATATAAGGATCTAGTTTTGAAGGATAAATATTTTTAGATGAAATGTTTTAACCGCTTCCGATATAACTTGTTGGCTCTCCAGAAGGGTTCGCGATCCCGCTGACTCCTGGGTTATCCTACAGTAAATTTCAAGTACGGATGATCATTTATGATAAAAGAAACTTTTTTTTTAAAGGAAAATTTAGAATTGTACGTTTAGTATAATAAAATTAGTTGTGAGCAAAACAAATTATCAAATATATGTTTGTTTATATTTTTATGAAAATATAACCAATCTTTAATAAAAATAAATCTGTCTTTTTAAATTTATATAAATAAAGTTTTGAAATGTCTAGCGCTGACAACTTCAACAGCTACCTTCAAGAATTTATCTGCCGGCGCCGAATAAAACAAAATTATTTCGGCAATATTCTTTATTGTATACGCTTTTATTATTCTTTTTGAATACTTTGCTCTTTCACAAAATACAAAAGACATTTGCTTTAAAACTTACTATTAAAATACTAAGCTATTTTATTATATTTTAATAAAAAGATAAAAAAACATATATTATGTTGCTGCTTCACAAAATACAAGACATTTAAAAACTTTATTTATATATCAATAACAAGAAAACATTTCAACATATTTGATTTATAAAAAATATTTTTTATAAAAAATTTGTGATATTTTTATAAAAAAAACAAAAGACATTTCAACATATTTGCTTCATAAAAACAGATTTATTAAAGATTTGTTATATTTTCATAAAAAAACAACTTATTTTATTACACTAAACATACAATTCTAAATTTTCCGTTAAAAAAATAGAAACGTTTCTTTCATCATTTATGATCATCCGTACTTCAAATTTACTGCAGGATAACCCGGAAGTCAGCAGGATCGCGAACCCTTCTGGAGAGCCAACTTGTTTTGTATTAATAACATTTAAAATTGTATTCTTTGTATAACAATTTTGCTTTTTTGTATACTAACATTTTTAAAGTAAAAATATTTTGGGATAAGAAAAAAAATTAAATTTAATATGGCCGCCAGAGATTAAACACTTTCCAAAGTAAAAGTTCGAAAATATGCGATTTTATTTTTGCATAATTATTGTGTTCAATCGATAATAATGGGAAGAACTTTGTTAGAGAAAGAATATTTTTGTCGAAATGACAGCATTGAAATATTGAAATTTAAAATAAAAACGCAAGATGTTTGTTTTTGGGTATCTTTTACGACGCTCAGCAGACTAAAAACGCTCAAAAAACAAATATACAACAAATAAAAGTAACTGTAGGCGATAAAAGTTATTTTCAAACTTACTTGTGGCATTTGTTTGTATTTTTAACCCGTTCGAAGTGCTATTTATTAGAAACTAAATTGTTCGTCACACCAAAATCGCAAAATCCAAGATGGCGGTCGTGGGGGAGCTATGTAAGAGAATCACGACCGACCGCCATTTTGTTTTTGTGCAAAAAAAAACAAGAATTGTTTTTTTTCATCTAATAAAAATATATATCTATACTATGTAAAAATATAAACAAATATCATAGCTATGTAGGAAAATATCTATTCTCGACCTAGGTCGCCTTTACTTGTTGCATATTTATATTTTTAATCACTTTATCGTTCGTTTTCTTGAACCCGTTCACGACTCTGCTGAGCGTCGTAAAAGATACCCGATATACCCTTGTTTTGTTTATCCGCAGTAAATGGTGTTCGGTCAAAATAGGTTTCTGATATTAAACTTCATAGTTAATATAAGTTCCGGTGAGATTTTAAGATTCCCCGCATTCGTTAGTTTCATTTTCTCTACACTAAACCGTTAGCAAGTGATAACACTATATGTATCTGGCAGTAAGTAATACACTATGCATAGTATGATACAAGATGTATTCACCGCAGATGGACTTCCTTGCAGACGTGACTAATGGAAACAGAGGTGCAATTGTAGTTTAAGGCCGATGCAGTTAATTATTTTCATGTGAAAGCATTATTTTGTACTTATTCAGTCATATTTTATCTCTCACGCCACGAAAAAGAATTTTAAAATATCAAGCAGAATTTTAATTAGAACGATTTTTCCATTTCCATAAGGGCGATATGAAATGTCGAGTCTGTCATTTTCGGAGTGGCCGGTTAGTGGCCGGTTAGCTAACTAAGGGCAGATAAGTGTCGCGAAATTGGGTCCCCTAGGTAGGCACGTGTGACCTAATTAGTACTTTTGAAGAATAAGAAAATTATATCGTGGAAAGTATCCCGTTGAACAAATTAAAAATAATTATTTAATTTTCTATTTTTTTTATTTAATACATATATATTTTATTATCCATATTTGGTCGATGTTACCATGTAAATATGAAAAAAAAAAAACAAAAAAAAAAAAAACAAGAAAATTATATCGTGGAAAGTATCCCGGTGAACAAAGTAAAAATAATTATTTAATTTTCTATTTTTTTATTTAATAAATATATATTTTATTACTATTGCTTATGTGTTTCTTTCTTTTTATAATTCTAACAATAAAAACGGAGTTAATGCCCTTGTCTATTCTACCGACCGCTCACAGCCCAAAATGTCGGCTCGGGCACAAATACAGGTTGTACATCGAAATGGAAAAATCGTTCTAATTAAAATTCTGCTTGATATTTTTAAATTCTTTTTCGTGGCGTGAGAGATAAAATATGACTGAGTAAGTACAAAATAATGCTTTTACATGAAAATAATTAACTGCATCGGCCTTTAACTAAAATTGCACCGAAACAGATGGGGAAAAGAAAACTTTGCAATGGCTGGCCCGCCTATTTTTCTAAAATATATTTAAAACAAAAATAAAATAAAACCACCTATTTGATTATTTTCCCGCAAAAAATTAAAAAACAAAACAAAACCATTTTATATTTTCAGAAAAACATCAAACCACTTATTTGAATACTTATTTTTGTAAAAGAAATTATTTAAAAAAGAAATTAGTACAACACTTTGGTAAATTCGTCGTTTCCGAGCCAAAATGGCGGACAATGAATCGGCTGCATTTTTCTTATTTTTTTCCGACCTCACAAATGAGTAAGTAAACTCAAATCAATTGTTTAGAACTAATTTCAAATTTAGATTAAATTATTTTAAAGGAAATACAGTTGGGAAATCAGTCAAAAACAATTTATTTGGTTTACTTACTCATTTATGAGGTAGAAAAAAAAAAGAAAAATGCAGCCGATTCATTGTCCGCCATTTTGGCTGGGAAACGATGAATTTACCAAAACTTTTTCTGATTTTCTGTAACACCTAGTTTATTAGTTAAAAAAAACAAAACAAGAAGTATTAAATATCAGGAACTATTTTTGACCCAACATTGTTTACTGCGGACTTCGAGTCGCGAGTCCTTCTGGTTTGCTCCCCCCCCCCCCCCCCCAAATTTTACATCAAAATATTGAAAAGGAAAAAATTAAATTAGTATTATTTTTATTGTTATGCTTTTAAATAAATTTATTAGAATCAATTTACTTTAGAAAAATTAAAAATAATTATTTGTTTATTTTTTAGACTTACCTATATTTTCTATTTTTCGTTTTTTTTTTTTCAATATTCTCAAAGAAAAAAATCTCCCTCCAAAAATAGGAATTATTCTTTTTCTTTTCAAAGTTTAATCTTTTTGTGGATTTGTCAATCAATTTACGGAATTGTTCTTTCGTTAAATTCATCAAAATAACATCGAAAATAAAACGACATTAAAAACACAAATAAATCGAAAAAGAATCGCCATTTTTTTACCCAAGAATTTCCTCCGGTTCAGAAAATATTTTTCCCATAAAACTAATTTCTTTTAACATCATGACTTGATTTTTAAATAAAATTAATTTTAGCTTGTGATATAACACAGATAAATATTTCATGTTATTTCATAAATTCTGAAATAAAATAAATCAATTTAGTTTCGTACTTTCCGTTCTATATCCGTTCCGTCGTGTTTTTAACAAAACAAATTTTTAACGATTATATTTTATTGGACAGTAAAAAATATGCTTTCATAATTTTCTTTTAAGAAATATTTTATTCTGTCCCCATTAGAATTTCGGTAATAATATTATACGAACAACAAATGTACAAACCATTTTCTACTTGTATTGAACATGTATACAGAGAAGTAGATACTCATTAGAAAGTCACTTTTTTAAATTTATAATTAGCCTCCTCTCTCCCGCTAACCCCTTAATAACAATATAAGTTTCTTACTTTTTTTAGGCGATTACGTAACGCCTGAAAAACTTGGCGGAACGAAAATAAAATTTAAGAAAATATAATTTTAAACTTTAGTTATTGAATGAACGTCTCTACCAGTTTTTGAATGAAATGCATCAGTTTTATGATAAAACTGATATCGTATTTTAAATTATAAAAAAAAGAAAGAAAACTGTTTTATGAGCTTAGAGCGTTTCGGTAGCAGGGAGAAGGTACGCCAGCGATTGAAACATTAAATTTAAATGATTTTCTAAACAATTTCACGTAAAGTGGAAATGTATTTCTATCCGGGAAATTGTGCTCAGAAAATGACACTGGACAAAATGGCACGGTAAAATGCACCAGTAAAAATTGCACAAGTGAATGAATAGGAAAAAATGGCACAATGCAAGAACACTTGGGCAACGGAAAATTAGGATCGTTCAGGAGGTTGGTGTGGGCTAGGTCACGGCCGTCGTAATAAACCAGGCCAGTTCACTGCATCGAGTTTGTTTTGGCGACGTCATTGATAGTGGTTCTTACTAACCACTATCAATGAGGACCGAAAGTGACTGAGGCGCATGTGTGAGAGTCGATCTTTTTTCAGCAGACTGCTCCTAAGGATTATTCATTCGATTGGAAATGATTGTTAACTTGTTCGTTTTTTAAAACGTATTTCCTGTTTATAGATTTCAAGCGCGAAAGAAATTAGGAAATTACGACATGGCCGCCAACGATTGAGGCATTGCATGAAAGTTCGATTTTCAGGTTTTGAAAAAGTAAATTGCAATTTTATTTTGAGATTAAAAATACAATTTAAGACTAATAAATACATTTCATCAAAAATGTGTGCGTAAATCAAACGAATTAAGCGAGATATTCAAATAATATATTGTAAATAAACTGTTCGTTTTGAAGAAAAAAATCATATATTCAAAAAATTGTTCGTTTTTACAAATTTTAATTTCTTAAAAAGAAATGACTGTTTTAATTTATTACAATTTTTTACTGTATTGTAAATAAACTGTTAGTTTTGAAGAAATAATCATATATTCAAAGAAATTGTTCGTTTTCACAAATTTTATTTTCTTAATAAAAATATCCGTTTGGTACGCCCCCCCCCCCCCATAAAAAAGACTGTTTTAATTTATTACAATTTTTTACTGTATTGTAAATAAACTGTTCTTTTTTGCACCAAAACCCCACATATTTTAATTTATTTCAATAAATGTTCTATTAATTAATTATTTTTATTATTGATTTTGTGTTACTTTACTGAATTCGTAATCTTTCATGTTTGATTTACATTTAAGTTTTAAAAAACATTCAGGATTGTCTGCCGTTGACGCTACTGTAGTTCTTTACAAAATGAAAACAAAACTCTCTATTCGGCACAAGTGGCTTAATTTTATCTATTTTGTAATTTGAAAAGTTTTTTTAATGTTAGATGGTTATTCGAAATACTCCACCATCCGTTTTTCTCAACTTTTGTACCGAAAAAAAAAAATTGTGTTTTTCGGTGTATCATGTCGCTAGAAAATTTCCTGTTTTAAGGAATTTTTAAAATTCTTTTTTCTGTGTACAATTATCTATCATGTCGCTGTTCATGTAAAGCATCACGATAGACAAGACCAACTAACGTCATCCATTGTTTTTTTTAGATTCTTAGGGTCTAAACAAAGCCATAAAAGGCAACATTTCCAACTGCCTCTTCTCTTTCTTTCCAAACACACGTCCCTCTCTCTAGTCGCGTCTCAACTCCCACACCGTTATACGTCTAGGCGTGAGTGCGCAAATCCCACCTACAACTGAATCTAATGTAAGATACTCCAGTACAAACTAAAAAGGCCCCTCATGTAACTGCTACACGAGTATTGGTGGTCGTTAGAAAAGCCCAAAGTATGCATATCAAGCTTGACTGACATATCAACTCTAAACCTAAATGTGGGATATATGTTAATTCTAAATGGAATTAAATTAAAGAACATTAATTAAAGAAAATACTCTTTGATTTCCTTTTTAGTTAATTAATAATTGAAAGAGTAAAAATGAAAAAAAAAACAGATTTTTTCGAAAAGGCGATATATAATTGTGTATAGGCGATATCTACATAAACAGGAAGCATGTGCTTTTCTCGTTAGAATTATGTAATAATTCCTTGTGGATATATTATATTTATAATATATTAATAATTATTAGTTTGGTAAGAATGTGATGCTGATAATAAATAAATAATAAATTCAATTGATAATAAATCAATTGGTTTCAACTTTATTAAATAGAATGAAATCACATCTTTTTAAATCAACACAGTTTTGCAAACAGCCAAAATGAATTTAAATCGAAATTCATTTTTGTACAATTTTACAAATAACTTTTAGGGAAGATCTCAACTCATAAAAACTTACAATGAATACATTTTTGACATCGAGAGTAAATAACGTTGGTCAAATCTTGTGGAAGAGAGAAAAAATAATAAAAGTAAATAAAATAGACAATTTACTGGGTTGAGCCTACCAGAAAACAGAGGATAGTGCATGAATTTCCTATTCCAAACAAGTAAAAGTAGAGGGACAATGGTCCCTCTACTTTTCTTGGCGAGTGACTGACAGATGTTATGTGTGCATAACTGTTAAGACCGAACCTAGCATATCTGCTGTGAAAGAGAATCCCATATATCACATTACCATACTTTTCCCCAGATACCAATGGGAAAACCCAAATGTGATGTTTGACAAAGATACACACGCAGCATGTTTTTCTTATAAGAATTATGTAATAATTATATTTCTCAGTAATAAATAATTATTAGTCGAGTAAGAAGGTGGAGTTGATAATAAATAATAAACTTCCAATTGTTTACAAATCAATTATTAGGTTGGAAAGAAAGTAATGCCGTATTTTTTACTTCATCACTTTGCAGCCTTCTAAGTTGTACACAGTTCTAGATTTTTTTTGTGAATTGGTGTCTTAATATCTATGTCTTTCAGATATAGTATTTAGTTGGAAAATATTAAGTTTAACGGTCTCAGCCGTCAAAAAATGGATATTAGTGATGGGCATCTGAGACATTGCATGCTCTATGAATTCAAAAAAAGGTAACTCAGCTGCAGAAGCTACAAGGAATATTGGAACTGTCTATGGAATAGATGTTCTGAATGATCGAAAATGTCAACGATGGTTTGCAAAAAAGAATTCTGCAAACTTTAACCTGTCAGATCAGCGACGTTCGGGAAGGCCAAAGTCAATTGATAAAGACGCCATTAAAGACGCTGTGGAGGCCAATCCAAAGGTAACCAGCAGAGAACAAGCTCAACGCAAAAGACAATGGTTAGACCAAAACCAAAGTCCACAGCCTGTTCCATAACAAGGACTAAACCCAAAGAAGATTATGCTCTTTTTATGGTGGGACATGAGAAGACTGATTCATTATGAGTTACTAGAACCTAATACAAAAATCACAGCAGTAAATATTGTTCGCAGCTGGATGATCAAAGAATTGCTCTATCAAAAAAAACGACCAGCATTACTCAATATGAAGGGTGTAGTGCTTCAGCATGATAACGCAAAACCTCACACAGCAAAACTCACTCAAGAAAAAGTCATGAGTTTCAATTGGGAAGTTTTGCCTCGTCCGCTTTATTCACCTGACATTGATCCGTCCGACTACCATCTTTTTCGGCTGTTGCAGCATCACTTAAACAATAAAATTTATGAAAATGACGACCAACTCAAAAATGACCTAAATTTGTTTTTCTCTAAAAAATCTGAATGTTTCAGAGGAAATAAATGTGTTGGACAAAAACGACATTACCTTCTTTCCAACCTGATATTTTCAATTTTATTAAATGACATTTTTTTCAATCACTACAGCCATTTTGTTTAAATAATAAACAACTTTTTAAGTTTAAAATTGTTTTTAATGTAAATTAATTTTTATGCAATTTTGCAGATAACTAATCAACCTACAGCAACTTACTATGAACATATTTGTGACATCCACAACGATGTGGTCTGCATACAATTCACACTGGCAGAAATACAAAATATCAAATTTAACTGTCATATCTCATGATCACAGAAAGAAAACATCAATCTGATCTTTGACAAATACAGACAGCACGCTTTTTCTTATTAGAGTTATGCTATACCAGTCGACAATTCCTGTTTTAGTTACAAATAATCATTAGCTTAGTAAGAACGTGATGATGATTATAAACCTCTAACTTCAAAT
This sequence comes from Sepiola atlantica, assembly GCA_963556195.1. Taxonomy (NCBI): domain Eukaryota; kingdom Metazoa; phylum Mollusca; class Cephalopoda; order Sepiida; family Sepiolidae; genus Sepiola; species Sepiola atlantica. The sequence continues at coordinate 107,856,428 of OY744525.1, forward strand.
TTCTTTAAATCAATTCTAAGTTCAGCATATAAAAACTTACATTCCACGCATTATTGACACCGAGAAACATTTCTTCTGGATGCAATTCCAACAGCCAGAAAGAAAAAATATCTGTTTTCAATTTTAAATATAAATTAATTTTCTTACAATTGTAAAATTAAAAAGTTGTGTTTAAAGTTATGTTCTTTGAATTAATTCCTTCTCAAGGGGAGTAACTCTGACTGACTCCCACCCACATTAGTTACAACAAGTTCTTTTTTTACATCTGGCTTACACAGTTTCTACTTTATATAGAGATATAGAGATATACAGAGAGATAGAAATAAAGAGAGTGAGATAGAGAAGGAGAGAGAGAGAGAGAGTGAGATAGAGATAGAGAGTGAGATAAATAAATTAAAATTACATTCCAGTAGATACACGTAATAATAATGTAATTATTACTGGTAAAATATTATAATAATAATTTAATAATATCAAACAGAAGTAACAGCTCACACAATAACTTTTCTGCAAATCTATAGCAACAGAAATCCAACAACTTCCAGATTTCTAATAAAAACAAACACCAACCGAGTTTTATACATATTTTACTTCTTTCTGAAGATGATGCTTTCCTCGAGAATTCAAAGAATATAAAACCACCGATACATCCTTATTCGATACATTACGTTGGTAAATAGTTAATCGAAAATGATTAAAATCTTTCAATATTGTCATTTATTCTGTTTACCTTGTCTTGTATCGAACGGTGTTTTTCTATAAACTGCATTGCCATAGCATTAAAACACAACTTCTTACACACTACGCACAAACTACAAGATCTTTCTCAATTGTAAAATTATTTGTGTTTAAACCTTGTTTTACATTTTTTATTTGTATGATAGTAAGACACTGGTAATTATAAAACTATATTTATTAATGTATGACTTTGATTTTCGCTTGCCAAAGTCTCCCTTGTGTGAAGTGGACAATATGTGTAAGATGTAAATGTGTATTTTTGATATAGCGGTAAGCTACTATGACAGAAATCCAACCCACCTGGGAATTAAATTATTTCACATTTATTTTAAGGTAGGAAATATTGTTTTCTTAGAAATCACATAAATTCTACTAAAATGTATGAAGATATTAAGATTTAAGGCAAATTTTAGTTAATAACACGATAATAACATTCTGAAACCAATTAAAACTAAATTAAAAATACTTGAATCTAGCTTTATTAAAATCCAGCAAGCTGCAAATAATAACATTACGTATTCAACAATAAACAAGATTTTAAAATGCTTAACATTACACAATTCATCATGTGATGCTAATTCTAGCATCCCAGAATCTAAATTGTAAACCTCTCTCCAGGAACAGTGCGGGTTCGTGCTTTTAGCATCTAACTGACTTTACTAGATCGGTTTTGTCTGCTTCTTGAAATTCTCTTCTTTTCTCCAGCTTTTTTGGTCATTTTGTTACCTGAGGAAGATTCCAAAAGAAATCGAAAACCTTTGTGATACATATTGAACATACAGTAATATTTTTTATTTATTCAAACACAAAAAAGATCATTAGAACAAAATTAAAACGGTATAATCAGGCAGATAATTCTGCTATTTTAAACAGTGTTTGCTTCAATGAAAGAATGCTGCCTAAATACACACACTATGTATATCTGGACAACATTCTTTCTTTAAGACATATTTCATTTAATTTTCAATACAACTTCCTTTTTATTCTTTTTAAGTTCCTTATTAGTTTTCGGGTTTCTATTTAAACACGAAACAAACAACTGAAACTGCATATATCAGAAGCAGATAAAACCAAAATCGTCATCTATTAACACAAACAATTTAAATAATACTGAGACATCCTAAGATGCTTATAATATTAATACCTTATTCATACTGCAACCATAAACTGGTTCCCGCTAAAACTATTACTAAATATTTAAAAACACACGTTCTTTACTTGATAACAACCCCTGAACATTGATCCGGATAGATTTTAAAGTAAAAGGGCTCAAAACAAGTATAGCTAGTTTCATTTTGAAACACAAAAACTAATAAGAAACTTAAAAAGAATCAAAAGAAACATATGCAGGCACAAGTTGTCCGTAATTATATATATATATATATATATATATATATATATATATATTACTGCTTCTTCGCATGATGCAAATCTATTTGTAATAGCTGTCGACTGTCAACTAGATGGTTGAAGGTTCAATCCCAGTCCAGCCACATTGAACAGCTGTAATACAGCGTAACAGTCTGTCTGTAGATTACTATATATATTATTTTATGTATCCACATATAATATAAAGAGGATATAATATATTATATATCGATTTTCTGTATTTACTTCAACAGTGCTCAATATGAATGAAAATATATTATGTCAATTAAGCTACACAGAGGCATTCGTGTTTCATCCCCGTAGGGAATCATCAGGCTAGAATAAATCGAATTCGTGTTACTGAGTGTTGTAATATATTCTAGTTGTGTTTATTCTTGCTAGCTATCCAATCAGATTCATTGTTATTCCCTCTCACGTGTTGGTATGTTATTTAGAAGGGCTTCTCTCAAACAAACCTTGACCGTTACTTGACATCTTCTTTTATTTTGTTTTGTATAGGGATGACGCACCATTTTTGTGAATGTGACGAGGTAACAGGTAACGTTATTTGAACACGTGCGTGCTTGGAATAGTTTCATTTCTATTTGTTCTTATTTCTTTCTATTTCGAATGTTGGTTTAGTTTTTTTATTCATTTAATCATCTTTTTATGCATTGTTACCCTAAAATAAAGTTTATTCTGTGTATACAGTTGTTTGCTATTTCACTTCAACAGTTTTATAGGTTTGGGGGATATTTAAAGTTTAGAATGTCAAACTTCTCATGTAAACAAAATCTACACAGGTCGTCTAAATTTGTACATTTATTGGCCTGTCATATCATTTTTCACTCGATTATTGGCGCATGTCTGCTGTCTTTGTGTTCTCAGTAATGTGCTATTTTTCTTTGGCGTTTTTTTGTAATTTTATGATCGTAATATCTGATTTTAAAGCTGAAGAGGACATACCCACAGAGTACTTATTATTCGGGCTTTCCTTGGAAAATCTTGTGGCTTGGTAAACAATGCGTTTATTTTGTACTGCAAGGTTTCTACAGTTACATGTATTACTTCATTATTTACTTTCTTATTTCTATTTGGGTTATTTCTATTTCCAGTGGTTCTATTTTTGTTATTCTTAATGTTATTTTTCATTGTTGCTATATTGATCACTCTTTTTGGTTAAGATAGGTCCTGCCACTGACTAATGAAATCATTAACCCGTGGAGGGTATAACAATGAATCTGTTTGATTAACTGGTTACAATAAACACAACGTGGATGTATAAATACACTCAGTAAAACGAATTGCATGCACTTCAGCCTGACGATTCCATATGGTGATGAAACGTAAACGCTTCTGTGTAGCTTAATTGCCATAAATATATTTTCATAATATATATATATATAGCATGATTTAAGACACCCTTCCCCAAAATTATGTAGCGCCGATAAATAAAGATGTATCACACGAAACCGTTTGAAGGTACGACAATATTTTATTTCCGAGCGTACAAACACAACAAAATGTAAAAAACAATATGGTTGACTCACAGTCACAAGCAGACAAGAAGGGCAAATAACTCAATCATACTTAAGGATATCGCCATTACCCGTTAACTATATCAATAACGTAATACTGGCGTAGTAGTTTCTTTTGGGGTGTTGAAACTATTATTTTACATATCTCTTAATACACATCTTCTCACCATAAATATGATAATCACATGTAGAAATGATCATTATTATTATAATACTATTTATGCTTAAATAATATAGTAATGAAATAAAATAGTAAGTTAAATGCAATCTTTTTATCTCCGGTGCTCATAGTTTCTTAAGTCAATTTGGCTGTATTAAGTGAGGTATTCCAAAGGTTCTATACTACACTTAGTTTAAAGATTTTAGAAAGTGGACTAAAGAAATCTCAGGCAATACCGGGTAAGGACTTTTAGTTTTTGATAAACAAAAAGGAAGGGGGATCAGTTTTGACCATGTTGCATGTGTTGTTCTTATGGACCAACTTTTTTTTTCGGTGTAAAATTAGAGAGCATGTAACATGAACAGGCACTTGTAAAATATGGCAGTTAAAAAAATATGGCAAATATCGCAGTTAAAAAAAAACGTTGAATTAACATTGGAAACTGATCCCTCCTCCTAAAATGTAAAATATTTGAAATTTTTTTTAAAAAAACCCGGAATTCTCTAGCAGCCTGATAGGTAAGTGTACACCAAAAAAAGAGAAAAAAAATGGTCAGTAAAAAATTGTGAAAAACGGACTATGGTAAAAGACGAACATGTGCCCAATTTTCGAAGAATCTGTCCGCGCCGCGGATCTCAATATTTGGTTAAATCCAAGATTTTTATGTTTCTGTGACTTTCTGTTTAATCGTGCGCGTCATCTGACGTACGGATGACAAGAAAAGAAAAAGAAAACAATTTTGTTAGCATTTCTTTATGCGAATGTTATTATTATTATTTCTTCGAATTATAGTTTAATAATAATAATACATTTGTTTAATTTTTTTTAGTTTAATGTAGTAATAAACAAATAATATTTACATTAAAAAGCACATTTTATTATTAATGTAAGTTTTTGAAATAAATAGAAACATATGCTATAATAATAAAACATTTTATTGGATTAATTTTATGAAACTGAAAGTTCTTTTTTTCCTTTCTAAACAATGTCACTTTTTATTACACTTCATAACATTTTCTAATCCCATATAAAATGTATCCCCAAAAAATATGTTTTGTTCGGCGCCGCCAAAGTAAAGTTTCATTGAACTAATAGTGTCTCTTGTTTTTAACATTAAATCATGCAAATTTATATTCATACAGCATAATTCTGCGGCTAGAATTATATCTGAAACTAACTTCTCCATTACTTTAATTTTAACGTTATCTTATGGGAAGGTAATAAGTAGTAATTAAAAATGAAACGTAAGTTGAAATTAAAAAAAAAAGAAGTTTTATAAATGTTAAAGTGTAAATAGTAATTTTTGTTATTCAGAAATGCTAACAAAAAGGTTTTATTTATCATTTCTGGCCATCCGTACGTCACATGACGCGCACGATTGAATCGGAAGTCACAAAAAAACGGGGTACGGAATTAATTACAACTCGGAATTAATTACAACTCAGAATTAATTACAACTTGGACTTAATTTATCACTTTTATTTGTTATTCAACTAATAAATCTCATTTTATTTCTTTCATTTGCAAAATTATATTGCATGAATTACAAAAAAAAAGAGTTTTATTTCATTTTATCATCAAGAATTACGAGATTTCTAATTCTTAAGCGACATAAAATTACTTCCGGTTTGTAATTAATTCCGTCACCCACAAAAACATAAAAATCTTGGATTAAACCCAATATTTACCTTTTTTTTACATAAAAAATGTATAAACAACTGGAAAAAATTGTTTACTTTCCTTTTTCGAGAAGATAACAAACCTATGTGTTATTCAGTAAGGGATTTTTCTTGCTTTTGCAATAGAGACACAATAGAAAGAAATGCCCTTGTACCTATCATAGTACCCCCTGTTAACGGCAATGCTTACAATTACAAATAAATACATACAATTAGACACATGGCAATTAAATCGGATGAGTTGGATTTTGTTGCTCTTTCAGTAGTTCAGTTCTTGTCTTAACAAATTCGGCCAGTATCACGTTTCGCTAAATAATAACAAAGTGTTGGCGTTCCCAAATAGGATTTATTACAATACTGGAACGTCGGCTACGAACAGAATATACGAAACTAAATTCATTTATTTTATTTCAGAATTTAAAAAAATAGCATAACACATTAACCTGCTTAATATTAAAAGCTTAAAATTAATTTTATTTTAAAAATTGATGTCATGATCGTTAAAATAAATTATTTATATGTGCAAAAATAAGTTTTTTTTGTTTTTTTATTATTATTATAGCTGGTGCGTTTCGTGTGTTCGTAATTCCACCTTTTGTAATGGAAGAAAGAAAAAGCTGATTGCTTCGGATTTCTTCGTGTTTTTATTGTCGTTCTATTTTCTATGTTATGGAGTTAAACAAAAGGGAAATTTTATAAATTTATTGACAAATCCCAAGAAAAGATGAAATTTTGAAAAGAATTAAAAGAAAAAAAAAATCATCTGCTTTTTCTTTGGAATCTTGGTAAAAAAGAAAAAAGAAAAACAGGTAAGTCGAGAAAATAAACAAAATAATACAAATAATTTTTTTTTTATTTTCTCAAATAAATGCATTATTTAAAAAGCATAAAAAACAATAATATATTTTTCTACTCTCTTTCTTATTCCGTATTTCGATGTAAAAATAATATTTTTCAAAAGTCGTTTTTATTTTGAATTTCTAATTTTCAATGTTGTCAATTTAACCAAAATATACTTTGGTTTAAAAAAAAAATATTTTTCCAATAATTATCGATTGAACACTAAATATTCTCAATACTGGCTCTCCAGAAGGGTTCGCGATCCCGCAGACTGCCGGCTTATCCGGCAGTAAATTTCAAGTACGGATGATCATAAATGATAAAAGAAACTTTTTTAAACGGAAAACGGATATTTTTTTATCATTGGTATTAATGTGGCGGCATCTCTGGACGGGACCGTCACTAAAAAGTCTGATTTAGTGTCCTTTTCATAGCCACCAAAAACCCAAAGTTGTCGTTGAATACGACCGGTATTACATTTAAGGCGTGAAATTATGTACTAAAAAAAAAGAGAGTTGTCTGCCCCTTAAACCATTGGCACTCTTCTAAAATAAATTTCGTTCGTGTATTCGATCTCTACAAGAGCCCCCAAAGATATATTTTTACTTGATATTTAATTTTCATTAAAAAAAAATATTCCAGCAAGGGCACTTTTGCAGAATAGGGAACGAGCCGAAATTTATTTGTTTAAATTTTAGAAGAGCTTCAATAATGTAAGGGGACAACTCTCTTTTTTATTACATAATTTCTAATTTCTCCGAAAATGGACGTGAATGCCCTGAATATGCGCTATTTATTTTTGAATTCAATCCCGTTTAAAAAACAAGAGCAAAATTAATTTTTTAAACTGAAAAAAAACTAATCAAAAGTTTGTAGATTTGGAGAAAGTTTTTAAAAGTTTTTACAGGGTTTCAAATAAAAAGTAGAGGTTTCAAAAATATCTCACTTGGATTCGTGTCTCCGTTTTCTGTATAGTTCCGTAGAATTACAAGTAAAAATCATGGATTAGTATTTTAAATATCCAATTCGGCGGATCCGAGGCCAAGATTGCCTGTTAAAAGGCGCTATGTGGCAAGGTTCATATCTGCCTTCAAACACCTGGCTTATATATATATATATACACTTCTTTTTAAGATAGTAGGGAAAATCCCAGCAGAGTCCTCAATTAATTGAGAAAATCAAAATTAAGAGCGTAATATTTATTTATTAATCGGTACAGAAATTCAGTACAACATCAGTATCATTGGTTTCAAGCTCGGAAGGTGTTGACCTCCCGGCTATCTTCAGCTTTGTTGTCACTTGGTAGAGAAAATGGAGGGTCTCGTATAAACCACGATCGGATACATTATTTGCTTTGAAGTTTAGTACTGTCTAAATTATGTGTTAGAGAAAGATATGTGAGATTTAAAAGTTAAATGAAGTCCAAAAAGGTGAATAAAATTTTAAAAATTAAGATTTAAAATTTAAAATTTAAAAATATTTTTTTTAAATCCTGTGAGCCAGTTTTTGCTAACGACTATTTTTTATCTGGGGCGTTATTTGCTTTAAAGGGTTGAATTAGTTTCCTCTAAATTATGTGTTATAGAAAGATATGTGAGGTTAAAAATTAATATAAAATTTAAATTTTAAATTTCAAAAATATTTTATTATTAAAAAAAATATAATTTAAAAAATCCCGTAAGTCAATGTTATTGCTAACGGTAAAAACGGTCAAGGTTGGGGGGACTCTGTATAAATCGTTATTAAATTTAATTTTGAAGGTACAATATATATATGTATAATATGAAAATTTAAAATATAAATTCAGAATGGAGTATCAATTTATTATGAAATTAATTAATGATGTAGGCGATTAAGCCTGTGTTAAGATTTAGGAAGTATAATTAAGTCTGTTTAATAATTAAACAGTTTTTACTGGTGATGTTGTAGTAGCGTATTCTGATCTGATGAAATGGACATTCTCTTAGGCAGATTTAATGGTGATAATTACATAGGATATTCAAATGTTTATGAAAAGGGGGGGGATCAAGGATCCATTATAAAACAATGAAATCTAATTTAAGATTATGCTGTGGTCATCAGTATTTTTCTATTTTTATATACATAATATAACCTAATTAAATCCAATTCAGATTTAGAACCACGAAAAAAGTGGATAATAACAATTGGAAAAACATTTTTATATTTTCGTGATTTAATTTACTGGTTTTAATTTATTGGAACTAAGTTGACTATATTAATTGGAAGGTGATACTTGGAAAAAAATAATTTTCCGGAGAAGAGCAGGGAGAAATTAAAGCACAAATATTAAGAGCAAGTCTGGTATTAAATAAGGCTATTTTGAGGTTATTATTTGATAGATGGTGATTATCGAATATCCTTTATGTGTACCGGTTAGTCAAGTTCCTAAGAAGTGTTTGTCTTCTATGTACAACCCTTTAAAAATTTCGTCCCTAATGTTTAAACAGTTTGTATTTGAACCGAATGGTAAGTGTGAAAATATGTTCCCGGTATATTACGTTCTCGCTAGGGGCTTTGTAAACTATTCTTATTTTTTGACAGAAACACATTTTCTTTTGCTTATTAAATTGTTAGGTGAAAGTACAGAATAGTTAACAAAGCCCCCTTCTCTATGTTACGAATGATTTTTTAAATTATAACGTTATTATTTAAAAGGCCATTCTTAACATGGGAAAAGGCTTTGTAATAAATACATTCCTTTGATTATTTGTAGAAAGGAAAACATTCCAATTATAGTATATAGATTTGTATTAAAAATTTAACTCAAAATTTTCAATGAAAGCAATCACTTTTAACAAATTCTTATGTGTTGACCTAAATTTTCGTATGTTTAAAATACACAGGGAACTGGTTTTCACAAATCACTGCTGAGTGCTGCACACATTCTTAGTCGAAAGTTGCAATTCTCGGTTGTTATGCCATTATACCATAAAAATACTGTATTGTTTTCATTAAGATTAGGTTCTCGATTTGTAACAACCATAACAAGTATGTATTTCCTAAAATTAGAATTTTGTTTAGCATATTTAGCATATTTACCAAAGGCCGTTTTTTACGAAAGTTTTTTTGTTTTATTTTGAATTTCAAATCCTATATTTTCAAATTTTTGCTTTTGAAAATGTTATTTCAATGTTTTAATCGCATGCGGCTATATATTTTTTCTTCACCGGAAAATATATTTACTTAAAACTGTTATTATATACAAATAGCTAACGGATGTCTTTATTCTTTTAATTTTTTATTTTGCAAATATTACTTCATTTTCTGATTTTGCTAATTAGACCATCGTGTAAAAGACAATTAGGTGAATTTGAATGCCCCCAACACACAAATAAGATTCTGCTTCTTTTTAAGTGATTGCGTGTTAACACTCTGAAAAAATTGATGGAAAGAAGAAAAAAAAAAATAATAATTTAAAATTTAGAGTAAGGGATCAGTTGTATATATGAATAAATATAAAATCACCCCTTCTTTCCAAGCAATTCAGCTATTTAGTTTAGGCAATCTTTTACCACTATCTCACTGAGTGACAAAGTCGTAAATTTACACATAATATCCTAAAAAAGTAGAAACACAGTCAAATGCACATGATTTGTCTCCAATTTATTTCTCAATAAAAACTTGGTTCACTGTCCTAAAACAATAGAATGACCATAAAATAGGTCATTATTTTATGTTAAATTTATATGCACAACTTAAAGCCACTCTGAATTAAAAACTAATTTTGTGTTTTCCTTCTTTCAGACTCGCTAAAAAAAAGTAGAATCTCATTTTGTGCATGAATAATTTAGCGGTTAGTGTTTGTTTTTAGCAATATGCTTTATTGGATACGGCATTATTATTATGTTTTATTTGTTATATATTTCAATTTTATTTTTAATAAACACTGTTTGATTTTATAATTTTTTTCTTAAAAAACAAAACTTACACTCTCTTAACCCTACTACTAACCCCAAGTTTGAGTAATAACACAGTAAAAAATCTACGACCGAACTGAGAACGACAAAAGGGTTGTTGTCACCCGGCTTTAAGGTTACTGGTAGAATTAATCAGGAGTTAAATTACTTTAGAATGCTAATTTTTAATCATAATTCGTAATATTTGCAAAATTAACATCGAAAAAAAAAACGAAATCTGAAAAAGGCACGAAACAAATTATTATTTGCGAATTTACCGCAAAAGTTACAAGTTATTTCGCAAAAATCAGAACACAAATTAATATTGTATAATAAAAAATAAGAAGAAAGACATCTACAACAACTTTGTAAAGAGATAGACGATTTTGTGATCGCCATTTTGTAGTAGGTTTTGCTGCATATATATCAATACTACTGACTAGACATTAAAAAAGGGGTCACAGAGCTCTAGCTTAAAGGACAAACCTTCCCCTACAATCTAAATCAATTCTATTCAACAGTTTTCATACACAAAGAAAACAGTAATACAGAATGAGTTGCGTCCGCAGACGTATATGTATTATAAAAATAAACTTTTTTGACCTGAATTTAACAGATACTTTTCATTTTGAAATAATTTCCATCACACATCTTAGTGATATGTAAAAATACCTTTTAAATGCTTAGATTTTGGCTTCCAATATAAATAATTTTTATTTTGGGATTTTAAAACAATCCGTTACACAATTTTTAGACAAGCAATTGAAATTAAAATACATGAATGTATCTTAGATGTTGGTACTCTGCTGTGTTGAATTGAAAAGAAATTGATTATACCAATTAGGAAATTATTAATCAATAAGAAAAACAAACTACGGTTAATGGGAATCATTTCCAAAAGTTTTGTCTTTATTTTGAGAAAAGAGTCGGCCATGCAGACCTCACATTCATTTTCGTCTATAGCCGCTTTTATCACAAAGTTTTCTAAACTCCTTGTTAAACAGATACAGATCCTCACTCTGAATTTTAAAGCGTTTTCATTAGTGTCTTATTTTGTAAAAACAAAACAAAAGAGTCGACAATACAGATCACACTTTTACAGTAGTAATAATTGTTCTTAATATTTTCGTCTATAGCTGTTTTGTCAAGTGTTAGAAACTCCTTTAAGCGTTAAACAAGAAGACTATCTTACAAAATAAAAATCACAAAGATTATTTTATACAGAAAAAATTAATTACAGAACATAAAACCAAACATCTCATGCATATCATAGACGTTACAGCAATAGACGTATACATATACGAACCATCAAATATATATGAACAGTGTATTACAATGTTTACCGCCATGACCATTTTCCCAGTATACTAAAAAATAAAAATAAACTTGCGGGTTTGAAATAAAATAAAGTAATGAGCAAATTAATTCTTTGCTCATTGCTTTATTTTATTTCCAACACATAAGTTTATTCTTAACTTTTAGCATAATGGGAAAATGGTCATTGCGGCGCACATTGTAATACATACATAAAGACTTTATTAACAACCTAACCCTAACCAAAAACAAAACGAATAACAATGTTCACTGAAACCCTCATCTTATTAGAGAAAAAGACTTTATAAACAACCTAACCCTAAATCTAACATTCAAAGTGATGCAAAGAACCTACTGTAATGATTATTGCAAAATAGTAATCATCGAAAATATTCTACACAAAAAACCTGACAACCATTAATTTAAACTCATTATTACCCAGAGAAAAAATATAGAATAATTTGCAAACATATATGATCTAACCCCTAATCAAAAATCACAATTTAAAAAATGATCTAAAAAATCTCTGGAAATAAAAACACTTGTCAAACAGACCAATAAAATGACCAATAAAAATACTTAGCAAATTTAGTACTATATGACATCATCTGAAGAGATTCTTCTTAATGGAATTTCTAATGTTTAGAGTTGTTTGATTTTTAGAATGCTTTTTATTATGATAATGTGCAGTATTTATAGTAGGTTACTGAGTTACATTGTTACTGCTTATGGTGTCACAATTAGTAGTTTGCATTTTTGCAAACTACTAATTCTGGAACCATAAAATTACAAATTCAGTATAAAAATGTTTGAATATCTTCTAATCATTATCAACAAATTTTGAATGAGTAGTCGGAAGTTATGCATTAAAGTGTGACTAATGAAATGTAAATTTTATTTATGTTTTTTTATTTACAGATGTTCCTGCTTAAAAAACATTTGGTGAATTTGAATGGATTATCATTTCCTTTGTGATTTACTTACAAATAGTATGTATTTTTTTATATGTGAAACAAAAGCGAAATCTATTGTGAAAGTAGTTTTCGCTGGATTATGCTATTAAACAATGTTTCTGAAGTATAAGAGAAAGTTCATACATGCTGAACATGAAGATCTTCTTTTAAACAAATGTCAATGTTAGTGCATCATTTGTCTTAACTGTTTTCAGTAAATCTTGTTTAACATAATATATCAAGTCAGAAACTAAAAAAAGTGGATTTTCATTAACTATTGCGTGTTGATCTCTCTTTTCCCATAAATGTGAATCATTCATCTGACCATTTCAAATAAAATGAATAAATAAAATAAATCACTGGATTTTCAGCTCCAACAAAAGAAAGAATATTATAATATTATTCTGGAAAGAAATAATATCATTATGATAAATGCGATTCATCATTTTTAAGTAACTCCAAACAAAAGGAAAAACGTTTTTGCAAAGTTTGTAACTTTTATTTAATCTATAAATCAATGCTTAAAAATCACATTTATAGACACACTCAACACAACCTGTGAAATATGTTGTTATTCTTTAAAAAATAAATCAAACCTTTCCAAACATACAAGAACATGTATTGGAGAGAAGTCATATCTTTACTAATAAATCAACTCTGAAAAAGCACATGCACAGACACAATAACGACAATCATATACCTGTAAAATATGTCCTTTGTTACCAAGTAAATCAACTTTTTCTAAATATACGGGAACACACACTGGAGAGAAACAATATTTTTAGGGTTTTTCGTTTCACAAAAATCACAATTAGCATGAAACAACACACTGAGCCATTTTCGTGTTAAATATGTGAATCTACTTATAGTCATGAATAATTTTTGTTCTACAAATGCGAACATGCACTGGTAAAAAAACCTATTCTTGTAAAGTATGTTGGTATTTTAGTTTTCAGAAATCAAATCGAATGCATCATATGAGAACATACACTGCAAAATTTTTTTTTTTTCATCGTTTATTTTACCGAAGGTGTAAGGATCAGAGAAAATCCTTAAAATAACACTTGATTATCATAAAAAATAGAGTTTTAGCTCAGTAGAGGCTCTCTGAGAGATAACTGAAGTAAAATGGAAACACAAAGAGAAAAGTCATATTCCTGTGAATTGTGTAACTATTCTTGTTCTCGCAAATCAAATTTAGTCGTACATTTGCGAACACATACTGGGATTAAGCCATATTCTTGTGAAGTATGTGGCTCTTGTTTTAGTTCAAAGTCAAATCTAATTCAGCATATCCGAAGACACACTGGAGAAATGCCATATACTTGTGAGTTATGTAACTATTCTTCTTCCCACCAAGAAAGTTTACATGTACATATTCGAACGCACACTGGAGAAAAGCCATATTCTTGTAACGTTTGTCTATATTCTTGTTCTCAAAAAGCCAACTTGCTCAAGCATGTGCGAACACACACTGGGGAAAAGCCATATTCTTGTGAATTCTGTAACTATTCTTGTTCTCGTAAATTTAGTTTAGTCGTACATATGCGAACACACACTGGAGAAAAACCATATTCTTGCAAAATATGTGGATATTCTTGTCCTCAAAAATCAAATTTAGTGGCACATATGCGAACCCACACTGGGGAAAAGCCATACTCTTGTAAAGTATGTGGATATTCTTATACTCAGAAACCACATTTAGTCAATCATATGAGAACACATACTGGAGAAATGCCATTTTCCTGTCAATTGTGTAGCTATTCTTGTTCTCGCCAAGAAAGCTTAGATATACATATGCGAAAACACACTGGAGAAAAGCCATATTCATGTGATCTATGTGTATATTCTTGTTCTGTAAAATCAACTTTAGTCAAGCATATGCGAAGGCATACTGGAGAAAAGCCATATTCTTGTGAATACTGTAGCTATTTGTCTTCTCGGAAAGGATGTTTAGACATACATATGCGAACACACACTGGAGAAAAGCCATATTCTTGTAATGTGTGTGTATATTCTTGTTCTCAAAAAGCCAATTTACTCAAGCATATGCGAACACACACTGGGGAAAAGCCATATTCTTGTGAATTCTGTAACTATTCTTGTTCCCGTAAATTTAGTTTAGTCGTACATATGCGAACACACACTGAAGAAAAACCATATTCTTGCAAAATATGTGGATATTCTTGTCCTCAAAAATCAAATTTAGTGGCACATATGCGAACCCACACTGGGGAAAAGCCATACTCTTGTAAAGTATGTGGGTATTCCTATACTCAGAAACCACATTTAGTCAATCATATGAGAACACATACTGGAGAAATGTCATTTTCTTGTCAATTGTGTAGCTATACTTGTTCTCGCCAAGAAAGTTTAGATATACATACGCGAAAACACACTGGGGAAAAGCCATATTCATGTGATCTATGTGTATATTCTTGTTCTATAAAATCAACTTTAGTCAAGCATATTCGAAGACACACTGGAGAAAAGCCATATTCTTGTGAATTCTGTAGCTATTTGTCTTCTCGGAAAGGAAGTTTAGACATACATATGCGAACACACACTGGAGAAAAACCATATTCTTGTATAGTATGTGGATATACTTGTTCTCAAAACTCAAATTTGCTCACACATATGCGAACACACACCGGTGAAAAGCCATATTCTTGTCAACTATGTGAATATTCAAGTTCTCAGAAATTAAATTTAGCCAAACATATGCAAACGCATACTGAAAAATCGTCAAGTTTTTGCTAACGATTCATATAAATTGAGACATATTAAATACACTGAAGAAAAACATTCTTGTTAATCGCATAGCTTATCTTTTTCTCATCAATTAAGTTACGGTTTGCATATTCAACCAAACACAGGAAAAAGCTGTATTCTTATAAAGTATAGTGATGTTCTTCTGAAACATACAAACACAATCTGAAAAAAGGATACTTTTGTATTTTAAGTATATTCTAGTGTTGAGAATTATAATTTGAGAAAACATAGGCAAAATATCCTTGAGTATCTTCGGTCTCTATGTATATGGGTTGCCACGACATCTTGGCATTATAATACTTCGCCCCACAAGTAAATGCTGACCAAATATTCAAAATAACGTAGTATTCGAATTTAAAATAAGATCACTTCGGCATTGCACTTTCTCCTAGTACTGCTACTACAAGTAACACCACTGGATACTCCACCTGACCAGATTGATTATGGCCCTGGTATCCGGCAAGACAGAGCAAATACCACAAGAAAAATAAACTATAACATAGTTAAGTGGTCAATTGAGCAGATAAAAATGATCATTATTATTCACTGCTTTACTTACTAAACGTTCTGAAGTAGGGAAGATCAGTAAATGAACACTAGGATATCTATGCATCATATAAAGAAATCAAGTGTTAGCTTCAGAAAATGACCACTTGAACTTTGAGACAAAACTAAACTGAAATTTAAAAAGAGAGGAAAAGTCATATTCTTGTAAAGTGTGTGGCTCTTTCACAAAAACGTATAATTTACTTGTACTTATGCATATGCATGCATTTTATAGTCATAACATTTTCAAATTAATTTAGTTATAAAGATATTCAAGAGTCGATGAATGCCACTATCTTATTAACTATATTGGTCTTTATAGAATAAAATAACTTTGTGTAAGGCGAACACTATCAGCATTTGGAGATCACGTCTGAAAAGAGATTGAAAATCTATAACAAGAAATAAAATAGTAAATATACCGGAATTTAGCTTACAAAAATAGTGGATAGTTCAGATATTTTTTATGCAAAACAAGTCATTATCTTCTAATATTCTTGATGAGGCTGACAGATTGTACATGAACATAGCTCTTAAGATCGAATGTAGTATATTTACTTTTATTATGACTTAAATTCCCATATCTCATGACTGTACCCTTCTCTTAGTACTAAGCGAAACACCTAGATGTGATATTTCACAAATACATACACACACCAATTTCTCTTATTAGAATCATGTAAAACTTTCTTTTTGATAAATTATATATCTAGTTAAGTCATAAATAATTGTTTGGTAAGGTGATGTTGATAATTAATCTCCAACTTCAATTCTCTACAAATACATCAATCTCACCTTTATTAAATAGAATGAAATCACATTGTTCATAAATATTAAATAATTAATACTTTAGTAAGAACATGATGTTAATAATTAACCTCTAACGTGAATTTTATTAGAATAGAAACATTTTTTAATTAACGCTTTTTAAAAACAGCCAGAAAAAAAAGAAATATCTGTTTTCAAATTGAAATGTAAGTTCAATTTTATGGTATTTTAGAATGATTGTAGCTTAAATAATGCTTGATTATTTTATGATATAAAGCCAGAGGAAACAATAAAAAATATATTAATTTATATATGACTTTGATTTTTCATTTGTCAAAGACGAATAGTAAAAGAAAATAAAAACTCTTATTAGTATTATTATGCTGTGATTAATCAATTTTACAGTTATAGTCTTTCTGTTAAGTACACGTCAGACGATACGTGTGAGTCTAGAATACATCTTCCTTGCACCATGATTTCTCAGAGCTATTCTGTAGCCAAACCGCGTACGGCTCTAAAATATATAATCATAATACGCTGTTTTATTTGCATAGATATGCAGCTCTATAGGTTTACTCAGTAATAACTGAGCTGGCATATCTGGTATAAAGGCAATCGAGTGTTTAAATAGTCACCGAATCGATTGCTTCATACCAGATTTTATTGACTTACCCTGTATATAGCTTATGTATGCAAGCTAAACAACAGTACCCATAGAAACAAAAGTCTGAAATCTAAATTCTATATAAATCACGTTTAAGCATAGTTTTTTTTGCCTTTCCTGCAATGACTGTTTTTGTATGTGATTGCGTCAGCATTTCAGGTTCTGGTTTGTTGCTTTCAACTTTGCTGCATGTATTCTCTCCTGGTAACCCTTTGACTTATCCTAGTTTGCTGCTTCCTTTATGTCAATATTTCTGTTGTCTTGCTTAAGGTTTGCTTCCTTCATGTTTATTTGTTTCGTACTATTTTTTTTAAATGCGATTGTATGTCTAGTTTTTAGTCTGTGCTTTCCTTGGCTTGATTCGTGGTAATATCTTGCTCACAGTTCGTTTCCTCTTGTTTCATATATCTCCCCTCTTAGGGAGTCTAATATTTCGTAAATTACAATCAAACAAAATACATGTTTGTTATCAATGCCAATCACAAATCACAATTAAATCCTACCTAGTGTCGCCTTCTACTGTGAGTGAATCACCTAAAATTAAAGTCTCACAACAGCATGAAGAAAATAATATTCTCGAATTTGAAGAAAGGACCATTTATTAAAATGTTGACATTGCCTTCTCTTCTGCTAGAGGTGGTAGACGTTTAAGTCTATGGAAATCTGAGGCGTTTGGCCTCTTAGTTTCAATCAAACACATACCCCAACTGAGAATTTTTTTAAAGATGGTAACTGTCCCTTAAAGTAAAATTGTTATCTCTCTTGCACTTGTTTAACCAGGTATATTCACAAGAGAGTTTTTGACATTCTTTAACACTAGTCTGGTTGCTCCTAAAATTACTAGAATAATGGAGCTCTTCGTAAGATTCCAGTTACTTTTTATGTTGTGCATGAAACCTAGGTATTTTGTGCTATTTTCCACCTTCGCTCTGTTCAAGTCATCATTATTTCGGACACTGACTTCAATTGGGTTGCTACTTTCTCCTTTTTGTCCCATATAACTATGTCACGTTTAACAGCTTCTTTTCTATGTATGCAGATGTAGGGATTGCATAGTCATAGTGGATTCTGTATAATATATTTCCAACTGGTCTTTCTTGTATATGTTTACGGTATTTGCAGCTACATTGAATATTCAACTTTTTTACGGATGGTCCAGTGGAAATAATTACACACCCCATTTTTGCAGCAATCCCCTTGCAGAACCTTACAACCGGATGTCAGGAGGCTCACACTCTCTAGTTCTGTGTGGCGAAACCTACACTTGCTGTCATTGCTGATACCAATTATCTTCTTAAAAGCATTTGTCATCAAGCTTATATCTTGTGTAGGCATTATCATTTTCTCCTGGAGCGATCCTATTTACAGCCAGTCTACAGGTTGTTACTCGTTTTTTTTTCAATTTTCTTATCTTTTTGTTTTTTTCTGCCGGACATTCACCCATTATTTCAGATACTCGAACCGACAGATCTCTTTAAGATTCTCACTGTCCTTTTTATGTTCAGTTTGTACTCGCATTCTTTTGTAAATTTGGTTTTAATTGAAAAGGACAATCAACAATGTGTACAGGAAAAAGGTTACTGTTCTATTGACATAGCGAGTATACTTGTAGATATAAAAGACTTTTACACAAATGCAAGGATTTGTTTCAGTCAGCTAAACTATATTGTCTATGAGAAAACAAATGTTTGACATTTCTTTTTTACTTTTATTCCCCCAAGTAAAGGAATATTATCACTGAAACCTCATGTAGAACGTTTTCGGCATCTGGCAACCTCTGAAATGAAGGTACAGGATTTTATTGCTTTTCGGTTTTGTTGTTGAGTTGGTATACGTGCAGTAAGTTCACCGGATCACATTCCATTGAAGTACTTGAAAAACAATTGCATCGAGAGACAAGGGCTGGAGCTTGATAGACAGTGCACAACTCATTAGGTTATATTAATTAATGTTTTATTTCAATATGAAATATTTTTAAATGTTTTTGTAACTAATTTTGATACTTTTATACCAATACGCATATTTTGATTTGTATGTTTTATTAAATAGAAAATAAATATTATTTTACTTATAAAACGGTTAATTATCTCTTACACTTGATTTGCCATATGGCGAATGATCCTGATATCAATGTCCTGACAACCCGAATACACTTGAGGACAGTGTATAGTTGACATTCAAAGTCGCTACTTAAGCAGTGTGTTTATACATGTGCACTTATGAGGTTTATTTCAATCAAATGTTTAATGCGGATTTAAAAGTTATATATTTTGAAAAAGATTTTACCACTGAGGATACATTAATTTCCAAGGAAAAATATCAGTGATAATTATTCGAAGGCACATTTTTTTATTCTGTTGGTTCATTTGCGCAAAACAATGTGGTCAAAGAGATGTTACGCTATGGGGTGTTGTGTACAATATTTACTGTCCCTATTGACTCCGACCTTCCCCCAGCCGAATTGCCTATGTATAAACATGAAAAAGCTATCGATAAGGCAATAGGGCATTGGTATTTCTGTCAGAAGAAAGTGAGACACTCAGTGAAACTGTCACAGAAAATGTGGCCCCCACCAAATCAGTGTGGAGGTGGTTTTCTGTGTAAAAAGTTGAATTTATTTTATAAAAACAAAACTGCCAAATGAATAGACGTAAAAGTTAGTGAAAACTAGTTATTTTCCCTTACAAGATATAGGTTTCTTGCTATTTTCTATCTAACAGCCATAGTCCATCTAGGTGTTACACTGCAAAAGCACCTAATAGATTGTAAAGCATGTTCCTATCACGTCAGGTCCCATTTGTAATGTGGTATTCTCTGTTGGAAAAAGCTATCCTAAGGTATATTTGCAGCTGTGATTCCATCTTTATAAGCTGTCGAAGAAATCTTTCTAGAAAGAAGTGTTAAGATCGAGAGGGTGATGTTCCCGGACTATACACGTGTTCAGTAAATCAAGCAATGTTGCATTCAAAGACAGAGTAATAATTAATAAACAAAATGAAGTAGTTCAAATAACGTTTATTGAACGTGTGTGTACGTGGAATGATGAAGTGTGTGATGTATGCATGTGTGTCGATGGAAAAACAGTTCTTGAAAAGGTATAAGAAGAAATAAATCCGGCGTAGGAAAAGTCTTTGAAAGCCGTACACAAAGAAAATGAGTTGAGAATTCTTATCGTTGTTTGACCACGTGCTGACGGAAGAAACGTGTGTTGGTAGTTGTTATGCTGAGACCAGTTCAAGAGAAAATCGTGAGACGAAGCGCTAGTGTATTAGCGTCGTTCTGCCGAGGCCAATCGACCAAAAGAGAAAAGTGAAACGGAACGCTAGTGTCAGCGTCGTTCTATCGAGGCCAAAAAGCGAGTGAAACGGAGCGCTGGTGCCAGCGTTGTTCTGCCGAAGCTGGTCGGTGAAAGAGAGATGGATTTTCCGTTTGCAACGGTTTTTATAGTCAGAAGGGCAGATAACTCTGGTGTCGCTTTACAGTGCCACCTGTCGGTGAAAAAGCGACACCTACCGGCAAAACGGGTGTAGTTATGTTTTGAAAGGAGAAGGTAACTGCTACAGAAGTAGAAATCACAGAAGAAATATTTTTGTGTTACATAACGAAGTCTTTATTTGGGCATGACGAAAACAAGGTTTAATACAACGAAACAATTGTTACAAAAAGTTGTGATGTCAACCATCAATTCGCTGTTTTGATACCTCATTGTAATACAGCTTCCTATTCCAGTTGCTTATTTTCCAAGAACTGCAAGCCTGCATAACTCTCTTCCTGCTGACTGTTTTCCTCCTCCCTATAGCCGTGGTCTTTTGTCGACTAAGGTCAGTATTCACCTCGAGTCATAATTGTCTTTCGTTTTTGTGACTTAGAGGGAAGCGTAGTGTTGTCTCTTCCTCGCCGTGGTACATTTCTAAATTTTTGTGGGGAAAACTATACACATGCTCTAATGGAAATGTATTCCTTCATGAAGCGATTCTGTTGATTGATAGGTCAATTACTCAGCATAGGTTTATTTGTTTACATCACAAAGAAAATAATTGGTCCCATGTTACTGCTGCAATATAAATGTAGACGAAACGATAATCACACTTTTGCACCTAACTTTGCAGTAGTCTCTATACTAACAACAGCTAAAACAACCGAAAGAAACATTAGCTTCAAAATAACGATGTCTAAAATATTTGTTTTACTTGACAGCTTGGTACTGATTGGAGCATATACTTAATTTCGATTAGAATTTAACCAATCTCAAACAATCTATGTGAGAAGAGCACTGATTCCCATAAGTTATTTAATTAAGCGCACCATCACTATGCACTCTCTTTAGCTGCGAGAATGCCCAGCTGTGTAACCAATCCACATCGCTCAGTTCAACCACCAAACTCCTCCTTGGCATCAACATGTGAACTTCACAATCCAAAAAGGCGACTTCTCAGCACATGGATTTACACTAAATTTAATTTCAACACCCAAACTTACTTCCAAATAACAATATGAACTCTTAACCTTATTTGTACATACTGACTTTAGAAATAACTTTCTCCTATCGTTGACATGCAATACCAGTTTTTTCGTCGAGACTATTGGACAAAAAATAATCTTCTATTACTAACACTCTGTCTATAACATGTTTAATGAAGATGACCAATAAAAGTTTAATATATAATGTTAGGATGGAACTTTGTCTTTTATCCTACATGTCCCTATTGCAGAGATAATTTTAATATTTTACTTCATTCAACTCATTTGATTGTGAGTAAATCCTCAGATATGCTAACAAGACAATATTGCAACCTCATTATGTAACCGTAACACCATTTCATAGTGCTTAAATCTACACAGTGAAAAATAGTTCACCATTATTTAAGTCAAGTCTATATATTGAGAAATAAATCTGAACAAGAAATCCAGTGAACTGACAACTAGTGTTAGGACGATTAATTGTGAATCAGAACTTTTGGGGATATCAGAATCAGAAAATTATAGCGTAATTCCCGATCTAAAAAACGATTCTTTTAATTTTTTTCTTTTTTGTTTAAAACTTAATTTTCCATTGCCGGTACCAATGATAACACATTTATTGATTTTAAAGTATCTGAAAAACTAAAATCTAGATAATCATAACGAATTGAAGTAAAAAGGGAACCGGAAAAATGGCACAGGTGGACATTGCACAGATAAAAATGACACAAGTAAATGCATGAGAAAAAATGGCACAAGTGAATAATATAGATAAAAATCTCGGAGTGAGTTTATCAAAATCTTAGATATAATACTAAAGGGAAATCATTAAGAAGTTTGTCAAATTAAAACGAACATTTAAAAGCAGATGACCCACACCTAAATCCCCTCATCCCCATTAAAAGAGATTCTACTTTTTTTAGGTGATAACATGTGAACACCTTTAAAAACCCGTAGAAAAAATATTTTAGTATCTAGAATGGGGGTAATCAGTTTTGCATCTAAATTTAATGTAAAATGATCATCAATTTCCGGATCAGTGTCTAATAAAATAGCGTTTTAAAGGCATATAACCAGTTTTTATTGGGGGGGGGAGCAGATAAAAAAGTAACCTTCCCTAAAAAAATAATAATCCTTCCTTAACTCTACCACTAATCGTGTCTAGGTAGCAACCTCTTTAAAAAAAACGTAAACCTATCACTAACCTTCAGTCTAGAAAACAATATAATACACCTAGAATCATCTGTTTACCTAAGATTTTAAACAAAAAAGAATAAACTTTAATGGTTGGGGGGTTGCCTAGACCCAAAACTTAGACAAATCAATGTGATTTGCTTGAAAACAATCTAGTCGCCTGTCACAAAAAAAACTTAGAAAAATCGATTTTACTTGCTTAAAAAGAACATAAATTTTGAAATATTTATTCTAAATTATTTTTTTTGGGGGGGGGGGCTAGCATTTATTTATAACTAAAGGTGATGGATCCTAACCCCTAAAATTTAGAGAATATTTGTATTATTTGGATTATCTTGGATATTATTCTTACAATGTTTCAGCCAATGAAAACGACAACCTTCTTCAGGTGTGTCTGGTTGAACTCTGAAATCTTTATGTCAAACCTTTAATCATAAGTAATTATTCCATCACCGGCCTAGATTCAGCATGCTTTATTTTGAACAGATTGCTGGTAGATATAATCACCTCACTCACAGGAAATTGTTCATCATATGTCAAGAATTCAGCTCATTCTGTGGAAAAAACAATAATACTCCCATTCATTCCAATTAGACGGTAAGTTTAAATGTTATGAATTTGTTCATGAAAGTATCCACTGACAAGACTGACGGTGGTATGGGATAAGTTAATGTAAGATATAGTTTATGTGCAAGAAGTGAAAGACACAGGAGATGGATAAGACCTAAGATGATGGCAAAGTATATATGGATGCTGAAGCTATTGTAGTTGTCAAGAAGTTTTGTTACATTAGTCATACCATTAAAGCACAGGGTGGAGTAGGTATTAGTGTGATTGTAAGATTTTGGTGTGTACGGAGTAAGTTCAGTGAAGTTCTGTCATTACTAACCAGAAAAGCATTACCACTGTTGACTATGCAGTGTAATGATGTATAGACATAAAACCTGGCCAGTGATGGTTAAGGACATGCGTTTCATGGAGAGAAATCATATGATGAATGTGTAATGTGAGTCTTAAAGTGGGCTTTGTTCTTATGACCTCAGATGAAGATTATTTCTGGAGACTATAGAGAGATGAATGCAGAACATGAGACTTCGATTGTATGGTCATGTTGAAAAATGGATGAGAGCTCCTGGGTTAGTAGATGTAGAACAGTTGAAGTAGCGGGTTCAGAAAAGGGACAAAGAAAACCTAGCAGAAATTAATTAAAAAATGACTTGAGGGAAAAAAGAATAAATACCTAGTCAGAGATAGGTTACTTTGGAAATGCATACTAGAATGTAAACTGCACATTAAAATGAATATAATGATGATGATAGTGGACAAAATAAATAAAAAACAAAGTGCTAGTAAGGTTGTGTTTTTACCACTCAATTACTTAATACTTTTAAAATAAAATGAAGGCATTGTCATTCTTGTTAGGATTACCCTGAAAATAGTCATACACTGTTACTGGTTGTACTTTTCTCTCAATTAAAAATGTACAATCTCAAAAGAAAAATATGCAAATACAAAATATATTTAATATTAAGAGTCAATTCTAATAGGTTTTCCTATTTTAACGATGTCCAGAGTGTCTTTCCGCATATTTTTTGTAAAGATCTAAACAAATCTGCGAGATAAAGAATCTGCTTTTATATTTGAGAGAACAGATTTTAAATGAGATTCTAAAATTCAAAAGAAAATTCCATGAATTGACTATTCCATGTGTAAAAAATGATAACTTTCTGCCGAATTTAAGGTTTAAATATGAATGAAAAATGCGCTTTTACATGTTAGTATTTAAAGAAAATTAAATAATTTCATATCTCTTATTAAAAATGAGAAGTCAAAGTATTTTTTCGTTTAGTTCAGTTTTTCAGAAACTAAAAAAGTCTCTCAATTTAAAGTTTTAATATAAACATCAGAGATATATTAAAAATAGAGATTAACTATTGGGACAGATATAACTTCAATTCAACATGTCTAACGAATATGCATGAATTAAATACTTAAAATATTTAAATTACCTTTGCATAACAATCAACCAGATCATTGCTTGTCATGAAATGAATCCTTTTCAGCAATTAAAAGGCAAATACATGGATACTAATCATATAAAAATCTTCAAATATTTAGGGTTCTTTGAAATACAAAATTACTTCACAAAAAGGATTTCATAAGTGAACACGCTCAAGTAATATCTGATAAAATTAATTTACTCTCAATTTACGTGAACCAATACTTCTGCAATATAAGCATTAAAATCTCAGATACTTTTAGATAAATTCTAAATTTATGTTTTAAATCTATCTGATAAAATCAATTAAAACCGTCTAAAATGTCAGAATCTATCAGTAATTTAAATGCATGTACTTTCTTGAGCTGAGATGCCAGGATACATTTATAATTTTCATTCATACCCTATCAAAATTTGTATACATGTATCACATCAATATATAAGCATTATTACAAAGATTAGATCTATCAGTAATTTTAATGTGTGTATTTTGCTACGGTGCGATGCCAGGAAACATTTATAATTTTAATTAATCTATTTTGTTGAGCTAAGACAGGTTCTTTAAAATTCGAATGTACATACTTATTCCTAAGCATGCAGAGGTTGTATTTTACAGAAACATTATGTGTAGACTTGAATGGAAGAGACCGCCCACAAAGGTATACATAAAACATGTGATCTTTAAGAACTCATATTTTTTCCAGTGCGTCTTTTCGGCTCAGGAATCCTTCAAACGTATTGAAATTAATTAAAAAAAATATTTCGTCTTAGAAACGATCGTACACCAAAAGATTTTGTTGTTGAATTCATGGAACTGATATATAATATGATATATATGTGTATTCAAAGTGTGTTAACTAGTGTACCAATTCGACTAATTGCTGATAAAATAATTTTATATTTTTATTTTACTTCAGTGTAAGCTCTCAGAAATCAAGGGGCCCTTTGCTGTGGCTAACACTTGATCTCTATATAAGATACAGAGATATATGTGTTCCGTTAAAGTTCTCCTCTATGTCACAAATGTTGAATTAGTAAAGAAGTTAATAACATTAGTTTTCCTTTCTTCTATTGACCAGTTAACTATGTTATAATGTCTATTTTGGGGCTCTTGGTCTTACCGGATTCTAGGATAAGAATTCATCTAGTCTGGTGGAGTATCCAGCTTAGTGCTGTTACTAGAGGCATCAGCACTTGGAAAAAGTGCACCATTCTTCCTATAAGCCAGTGTGAGGTAATCATACCAAGGTGATCTTATTTGGGCTTCAAATACTATGGTGTTTTGAATATTTTTGTCAGGGTTTACTTGTAGGGGGGGTATACTCATGCCTTGTTGTCCTGACAAACTCCCGTACAGAGAGACTTTAGAAACTCGAGCATAGTGTCTAGTAGGCATTCAAATTATTTCCAGTATGCATTCAAATTCTTTTAATTGTGATTTCCTGTGTACATTTTGAAATAATGATTGATTGCATTAACAAACATAAGTGTTAGCATTCAAGTCTTTGTAATACACTTAGTGATAGTTTGATAAATTCTTAATTCATTTCTTATTAACTAAATCAATCTGATAAAATCTAGTAAAAATTGTATTTTAGAACTAAGATGTTTGTAATTTTAATTAGCTCAACAAACTACATTTTTGTTGGGCTAAAATATCAAGATACATTTATAATTTACATTATTTTGTTGAGCCCAGATTCAAGGATACATTTATGAATTAATGTATTTATTCAGCTAAGATGTCAAGATACATTTATAATTTGAATGTATTTCATTGGGCCGAGATTCAAGGATACATTCATAAATTAATATATTTTATTCAGCTAAGATGTCAAGATACATTTATAATTTAAATGTATTTTGTTGAGCCGAGATTCAAGGATACATTTATAAATTAATGTATTTTATTGAGCTAAGATGTAAGATACATTTATAATTTTAATGCATGGACTTTACTGAGCTGAGATGCAAGAATGTATTTATAATCTTAACGTGATTTGATTAAGATAATATGTCAAAATACATTTATACTTTTAATGCATGTATTTTGTTGAGCTGAAATGCCAGGATACATTTATAATTTTCATTCAAGTGGCTTCTTGAGATAATATGCCAGGACATATAAATTATTTGTATGCATGTATCACATTAAATATTACATAAAGATTAGTTTGACCGTAACTATAATACTTACTAATCATGAGAAAAACGCTTGTATTGAATTAGGCCAACTGTAACGACTTGTGAGAGTTCATTTTAAGCCTAAATGATCATATGATGAGTGATGTACTTCAGTTTTTATATTGTTAAACAGAACCGACTCTAGTAACAGAACTTTCATTTATATTTTTGGATGCAGCACATACAATTCTCAGAGGCAAACAATCTACTAATTAAACAGGTTCGTATGACTCTGCATATTTCAGAAGAATGAAATATTTTTCATATAATTTCATATTTATTTGCAAATATTATGCAGAAAATGCTGACTGAAAAAATAAGAAAGTGCTCATATGTATTTTAAGTAAGATTTGTCGGAGAGTATTGTAAACATAATTGAAACTAAAATTCTCTGCAGATTCACGTTTTACAATATTTTACCAGTATATGAACAGCATACGTGAACATGTCGATTCTCATATTTTATATAGTTGTACTGAAATATGTTTGTTCATGAATTTTAAAAGAATTCTCTGAAAATAAAGATTCCCATACTTTACAAAAATATGGTTTCTTGCTTTTTTGTTAACCAGATTTCAGGAGAATTCATCTAGTCTGGTGGAGTATCCAGCTTAGCCCTCTTACTAGAGAAAACATCATTTAGAAAAGGTGCACCATTCCTCATATAAGCCAATGTGGGTTAGCCATACCGAGGAGATTTTATTTGGGCTTCGACCACTATGTTATTTTGAATATTTAGTCAGGGTTTACTTGTAGGACAAATTATCCTCATGTCAGGTTTTCCTGACAAACCCTTGTACAGAGATAGACCTTAGACACTTGATCTAAGTATCTAGTAGGCATTTAAGTTTATGTTTTAAAAAAATATTTCTTATCTTTTTTTTTCTGAAGATGGGGCATCCTACCAGCTATTTCAGACACTTCAGCCGAGAGATCTTTAAAAAATTCTAACTGCTCTTTAAGTGCAATTATTTGTATAACTTTTGCACTCGGTTCACCGGATGTTTCCGCCAGATAGTTTTTGAAATTCTTTTTCATTAGTCTGATTGCTCCTATAATTACTGGGATGATGGAGACCTTCCTCAGATTCTAGTTTATTTTCATGCCGTACATAAGAGCTTGATATTTCATAATCTTTTCCCTTTCAGCACTGATTAATCTAGTATCATTAGGGACACCGACTTCAACTAGGGTTGCTACTCTCTCCCTTTTGTACCATATTACTATGTCAGGTTTAACAGCTGTCTTTAGCTTTAAGGATTGCATAGTCATAGTTGATAGTGTATAAATAATTTCCAACTGTTCTTTCTGGTATATGCTCACAGTAGTTGGTGCTACATTGGATATTCAACTTTTTACATATAGTTCAGTGAAGGTATTTGCACACGCTGTTGTGTCGAATTTTATAGTAGCTATCCCCCAGACGAATCTTACAACTGGATGTCAGGTGGCTCAAACTGTCCACTTCTGTGTGGCAGAACCTGCACTTGTTATTGTTGCTGAGACCACTCATCTTTTTAAAGGCATTGGTCATCAAGCCTTGATCTTGGGCAGCCATTATCATTCTCTCCTGATCATAGTGGAGCGATCCTCATTTCAGCCAGTATACAGAGCCTTCTTTATCTATATATTTTTGGGATAATTCACCTCATACTTAGCACGTTGTTGGTTGGCACATTCTTCCAGTTTTCTGTAATGGAAGGTCTTGGTGTATTTCTTGCAGCTCTTGCAAGCTATTTCTGTGGCAGGATTGTTCGTTTCTGCCTCATTTGTAAGACAGTCCTGTCCAAAATGTTTGGCCAGTTTTATGATAGAGGTAGTTCTGCTTGCTCTGGTTTCTTGATATTGGCATACCATCATAATACTGGTGCTCACAGTAGTAGCTCGATGGTCAATTTCTGAGAGACCCATTTTTCCTGCTTCTCTTGCAGATACAGCCTTGCTGGACACTGGTTTATGTACATTACTCTATACAGTATCAACATTTTTTCCCGTTTAAGTGTCTAGTCTACTAATGTCCTTTTGTGGCCAATCAATAATTCCCAAGCTTTATGCTATCACTAGCAAAGCTAATTGATTTATCGATGTTACTTTGTTTTTTGTTTGTTATCTGTGTTTTGCAAATTTGACTAACAATGCGTATATATTCTCTGCCTATTTTTTCTTTCATATTGGTATGTCGAATTGAATCGTTTTCTTCTATGCCAAGGTATTTGTATTGTTCTTGTTCTTCAAGGTCTTTGATGTCAGTATCATCATCAAGCTGTATGTTTTCTGTTTGGATCTTCATCCCAGCTCTGAGGGAGCTCTTGGCACATTTGTCCAGGCTGGACTTTATTCCAATATCTTTGGAGAAGTTATGGACAACTCCAAGAGTCGGCTTTAGTTATCATCTGAATTAGCATACAGCTTGAGATCATCCATGAAGAGCAGGTGGTTGACTCTTTAATTTGGGTCTAGTTGGTGGCACTGGCTTAGATTGTAGGCATTCTGACTTTTATTTAGTAATTTACTTCGCTGATCAATCGTATGCAAAAGAGTAGAGGATATAAGCTATCTCCTTGGAAGATTCCTCTTCGGATCTTGACGTCAGGGATATTTATTTTTCCATTAGTGTGGCTTAATCCCATTGTTGTTTGCCACATATTTATCTATATTGCGATGGTTTTCTTGATGACCGGATGGATCTTATATAGAAATTGGGTATATTGTAATTCCAGGTTTTTTATAGTGCTGAAATTGATCTAACTTTCGTTTGATCATTCCATACGTTATCTCCGGCTCTAGCATTTCTGGCTTGCTCTCATTATTTCGAGCTATATCTAAGATCCACTTGGCCTCTAGATTGCATTGTCCCTCATTCTCAAACAGAGGCCTCCAGTAGTCTTCTAGCTCCTTCTCTTCCAGTAGCTTTTCCACCATTATTTTCTCTCCCATCAAATTTCGGTAGAATAATCTTATGTTCTTTTTGAACTTTCTGTTCTAAATTGAACCCTGTGCTTGCTATCCTTTTCTTAGATTATTTTGGCAAGTGCTTGAATCTTGCCTACAAGTTTCCTCGCAACGTTTTTAATTTCTTCTACATTTTTCTTGTATTAAAAATGGTGTTCTTCAGCAGATGGTGTTCTTCAGCCGACCCCACACTGTAAGGACAGCAAGGAATTGTTTAATCTGAGAGCCTTTTATCTGCAAAGATTCAGTTGTTTCTTGAGCTTCAGTTTCCACTTGTCTGGTGCTCTGGGCTCCCATTGCTTTTGGAATAGAGGGAGTGTTTTCCTGACATTGTAGAGCACTGCTGCATATGTTACCTTATTCAACTCTGTCAGAAATATGTTGGATGGAACAAGTCTTTGGAGAGCGATGTTTATGTTTTTTAATGCGTCTTTATTAGCTCTTGAGGCTTGAGCCTTTGGCACTTGAGGTCTTTCCTCTAGCCTCATCCTCTGGACCTCCTCAATGGTATTACCAAGTTTTTCTTCCAAGGCCAATTGTTCACGATCTGGTTCCAGTAATTTCAGAATTGATGGTGGAGGTTCAGGTATTAACAGTGGTCTTGCCAGTGTGTGTTTGCAGGTGTTTACTTAAGGAAAACTTGTGTGAAAACGTAGTTGTACATATGTGACAAGAAAAAGGTTTTTCTCCAGTGTGTGTTATCATGTGTATTTTTAAGGAATACTCTTGTGAGAATGCACCTGCACATATTTCACAAGAAAAAGGCTTCTCTCCGGTGTGTGTTCGCATGTGTCTTCTTAAGGAAGTACTATCAGAAAATGAAAATTTACATACTTTACAAGAATATGGTTTCTCTCTTTTCTTTTTTTTATTTTTCTTTTCATTCATTTGCTGGGGACGGGGCATTCTTCCAAATGCCATACGATCACCTGCTATTTACAGACTCCAACCAAGAGCTCTTTTCAGGATTCTGGCCGTTCCCTTGAGTGCAGTTGTCTGGATTTCTCTTGCACTTGGTTCACCAGGTATACTTGCTAAATACTTTTTCAAGTTCTTCTTCATGAGTCCAGTGGCTCCTATGATAACTGGAATGATAGAGATCTCTTTGAGGTTCCAGTTTCTTTTCATATCATACATTAGACCCTGATATTTTGTTATTTTCTCCCTTTCAGCTCTATTTAGGCCCCCATCATTAGGGACACTGACCTCAACCAAAGTTGCCACTCTCTCTCTCTTGTTCCATATTACAATGTCAGGTTTGACAGCTGCATTTTCCAGATAGGTAGCTGTGGGGATTTCATGGTCATAATGGATGGTGTATGTCTCATTCCCCACAGTTCTCTCAGGTAGATGTTCCCAGTGCCTGCTGCTACATCTGATATTCAGTTTCTTACAGATGGTCCAGTGGAGGTACCTGCACACTCCATTATGTCGTGTTGTATAGGAGCCATCTGCCAACATGATTTTGCAACTCGATATCAGGTGGCTCACACTCTCCACTTCAGTGTGGCAAAACCTGCACTTGTTGTCCTGACTGAGACCAGCCATCTTTTTAAACGCATTTGTCATCAGGCCCTGGTCTTGTGCGGCCATTATAAGCCTCTCCTGGTCGTAGTGGAGGGCTCCCCTTCTTAGCCAGTCTAAGGACCCTTCCTTATCAATATAGTCCTTGGATAGTTCATCGAGGAAGTATGTGGCACGTTTCTGTTCTGACCACTCATCAATGCACCTGTTCTTAAAAGTCTGGGTGTATCTCTTGCGGCTCTTTTGGGCTATCTCTGTGGCAGGATTGCTTTGTGTTTCTGCCTCATCTATATGACAGCCTTGTCCAAAATGCTTGGCCAACTTTGTGATGGAATTTGTTTTGCTGGCTCTTGAATCTTGGTGTTCACGTACCATTGCTAGGCTGGGGTTTAAGGAGCTTCTTAGGTACTGGCCAATGCTGACAATAGTGGCTCTGTGCTGGTGGTTTATCTCTGATAGACCCAATCCTCCCTCTCTTCTGGGCAAGTACAGTCTTGGCAGACACTGATTTCTATAGATGACCCTATGGAGGGTTAACATTTTTCGAGTCTTTACATCTAGCCTGTTGATGGTTTGTTGAGGCCAATCAATGATGCCAAAGCTGTACGTAATTACTGGCATTGCAAGTTGGTTAATGGCAGTTATTTTATTTTTGTTTGTAAGCTGTGTTTTGCAGATCTTTCTGACACGGCGTACATACTCTCTGCCAATTTTCTCTCTCATCCTGGCATGTTGGATGGTGTCATTTTCCTCAATGCCAAGGTATTTATAGGACTCCTGCTCTTCGAGATCTCGTATCTCATTTTCCTCATCTAGCTGTAGATTGTCTGTCTGAATCTTTTTCCCAGCCCTGAGGGAGCACTTGGCGCATTTATCCAAGCCAAATTTCATTCCAATGTCTTTGGAAAAGGTGTGCACAACCTGCAGGAGCTGCTGCAATTCAGTGTCAGAGCTTGCATACAGCTTAAAGTCATCCATGAAGAGAAGGTGGTTGATTTTCTTGGATGGATCTCTCTGGCGTCCCTGGCCCAGGTTGTAGGCCTCTCCCCTGTTGTTGAGAAGCTTACTAAGTGGGTCTATTGCCATGCAGAAGAGCAACGGGGATAGGCTGTCACCTTGGAAGATTCCCCTTCTGATATTAATGTTAGGGATGGTAATCTTTCCATGGCTGTGGCTTAGTGAGATGTTGGTTTGCCACATTTTTATGTGGGCTGTCATTGTTTTTTTAATTATTGGACTGATATTATACAGGTCAAGGCACTGTAGTAGCCATGAGTGGGGCACGCTGTCATAGGCCTTCTGGTAATCAATCCATGCCATGCTCAGGTTTCTATGCCGCTTCCTACAATCCTCTAAAATTGTTTTGTCAATCAATAACTCTCTCCAGTGTGTGTGCGAATGTGTATTTTTAAGGAAGAATTGTATGAAAATGTAGAACCGCATACTTTACAAGCATAAGGTTTCTCTCCAGTGTGTGTCCGCATGTGTATATTTAGGGAAGAATTCTCAGAAAATGCAGTTCCACATACTTTACAAGAATAAGGTTTCTCCCCAGTGTGTGTCTGCATGTGTTTTTTAGGGAAGAATTCTCAGAAAATGCAGTTCCACATACTTTACAAGAATAAGGTTTCTCTCTGGTATGCGTTCGTACATATCTTTTTTAAACAGAAAGTTTATTAAATGATAATTTGGATGCTACACAAGAATAAGGTTTCTGCTGTGCATATTTTTCCATGTTTATTCTTCAAGAAGACAATGTGAAAATTTTGCTCCACTCCTAGCCAAATGGTATAACTTATTTTCCAATATAACTGGTATCTGTGAATGGACAAGGTAAATTATTAAAGAAATCTTATAACAGAATAATAACTCAGAGATTTATGAAACTACATTGTTGATTTAATAGAAAATTGATAAATAAAACAATTTTATGTGAAATTTTCCTGCTTAACTTTTCTGTTTTTATGTATACATTAAATAAGTGCAGGATTGATATGACTAAAAATGATGCTTACAAATCTAAAATTAAGTGGCATTGGAAAAATCTGATGGCAAATCTTAGGAAATGGTTTTCTACTCAATATACATTTAGATGATGATTTTTTTCCGTTGTTTTGCTATAATTATTATATGTAATTATAATATTATTATATAATTATAATATTATTATATAATTATAATATAAAATGGATTATACAAAACTAAGACTTGATCACGTTCTAGAATGTATTTACTTCTAATTATTACATGAAGTCATTATCTTAAAAAGTAACGTACCTAATTTTGTTCTTTTTTGCTTTATCTTGTAGCATAGAAAACACATTAAGGAAGAAGATAAACTGGACATAACATGAACTAAAATGTACATCACATGAATTATGTTAATAAGAACATTTTGAATCCAATCTAACCCGTTCCCTGCATAATTATCAGTTTATGTTAGCAGACATACATTGTCACATAGAAATAATTATCCAATATATTTTTCTGGATATCTGTTAAAATTTCGTAATATGCAATTATTGTAATTATAGGGAAACCTGGAACAGTTTTGATTTACTGAATGTGAATGGCAAATAACCGTAACAGTAAAAAACAGCAGACAAATAACATCAGTTGAAAATAGTGCATCATATACAAGGACTTTTATTATTTAATAATGTTTCTTTATTCAATTTAGTTACTCTACCAAGGCTTGATAGTTGAGTTTACTATTTCACTCATAATTATGTGGAGGAAAGCTGGGCTCATATATTTCCTTTTTAGTGATCTACACAACCCTGATTAATTTGAATCTGGAAACAGACTGTTTGTGTTGAACTATAATTTACAAAAATTCTCATTGCCATATAACTAATGACATGCTTTAATCAAAACTTTACCCAATTCAAATGTGTACATAAACTGAAAGGTTTCTATATCCGAGAGTGTAAGCTATGGAAGAAACTCACATCTTCTTATTACATATCTTCATATAGGAGTCTCCAGTCCTAACCAAAATAACACAATATGTACTGATACAACTGATATCATTGTCTACATAAAAGAATCAATAATTATAGTAATATCGTTAATGTATCGAAATTTGAGCATTAAGAAGGATTAAAACCATAAACTTGAATGTGGAGCTCTTTTTTATATTTCATATTTATTAAGGAGAACATTTGAAAACATTTACTCAAATCCCAACCAAACTCGATTTTATGATTGAATTTTAAATTCCATCATCAAATGAACTGGAAATAATGAAAAGCATTGTGGTTTGAATTTGACTTACCTATTTCTTTGCCAAAATAAAAAAATGAAAATTTGTTAACTAAGTTGCATTAAATTAGCAAGTGATAATTAATTTTATTTTCAAAGAAATGTCAGAGTCAAGAATGAAGATAATTCATAATAAAATAGAAACGAATAGATTCTTAATAATAAAAAGGGTTCTATAAAATGGCATGAAGTTTAACCTGATGATGCCCAGGCTAAATATTGTGTGCCCCATAAAACACAAAATACTGTACCATATTGACAAATAACAATATTTTAATTATATATGAACGGATATAATATGCAATAAATGCGTAATTCGATTTTAATATGATTGACAGGCAATTAAACAAGAAAACGCGATGAATGCACCACCATTTACATATATCATGCACAGGGTTGCCATACTTTTGGCTAAAGTGGCTGTATCAAGTGTCATAATTAGCAAATGTAAACCAAAAGTAGCCCTCAAAACAACCACCAGAAGTACTGCTAATACCAATATATATATATATATATATAATATTTATAAATAAATATTAAATTATTATAACCTAAAGACGCTAGAGTTTCAAGCTTATTGCTCTCATCAGTGCAGGAAAGTAACAATTCCAGACAGTTGGCAGGTGCGAACCCGGTTCACAGAGTTAGCCTAGGATCTGCAAGCAGTCGCCATATTCGCTCAACCAACGGAAACTGTCATGCAATTAAGGGAAATTAAGATCTATATATACCTAGAAGCAGACACGAATAGAAGACTAGTCGAGAGTGTTCGACGAACATATTTAGAACTTTGCATTAGAGTTTTTTGACAGTCTATTTTTACAGCCTTGAGAGTGCTCAACTTTAATTTCTTAAAGGAGCTTAGTATAATATTTATAAATAAATATTTAATTATTGATACACATATATATATATATATAGTTTCCAACCAAAACAAGGTCTTGTATCAAGCAGAATTAGTTTTAATTAAAAAAATAACAGCTGTTTCTTCATTGTTATACAATGAGAGTATTGAT
This sequence comes from Sepiola atlantica, assembly GCA_963556195.1. NCBI lineage: Eukaryota > Metazoa > Mollusca > Cephalopoda > Sepiida > Sepiolidae > Sepiola > Sepiola atlantica. Next base: position 107,892,279 of record OY744525.1, read on the forward strand.
AATTACAATGTTTTAATCTCATAAACAAAATAAATCCTCATATGTGTGCATGTGTTACTGTGTATATATAGTAATGCCATTTTCTGTTGTGATGTCTTCACTTCCTTCCTTCCCGGCGTTTGTCATGTAAATTTTGTTATCATTTTTTGTATATTGTTTTTAGTTCAAATAATTTCAATCAGTCCACGTGTTTTTATGCCCTCCTTCATTTGATTTAATTTGGAATTATTTGATTCCAATCAGTTAATGAATTAATGAGTTTTATTTAACTAAATCCAGCAACCTAACATGTTATGACCTCAACCGAAATCAACAGTAAATGTAAACAGCTATTGTTGTGAAAACAGATTAAGCGCTTCTTCAGATTAACCCCTATATTTATATACATAAAAGAAAGTTGCACAAACACTGGATAAAATACTTACTTGTTAGGTTTAATAAAGGCAGGACACCAATATTTACGCAAATTTATCCAGTTTTATCAGTAAATGCTTTCTCCCCGTGCAAATTTAGAAAGCCATTCTTTACATGGGGAGTTGGAGGAGCTTTGTTAACTTTTCCCTTTACTTGAATTAAAGTTTGAGTTATTTTCTTTGACTTTAATAATGCCGAAAATGCCCGTCAACTGCTTCCATTGAAAACAGTTGTTTTAAAACTTTAATGTCAACAAATATCAATTATGTGTGTCTGTAAATTAATCATAGGTCTCAATCCGTTGACATTTGGTTTCATTATCGATTTGAAAATTTCACAAACCATTATCCTCGAGTGAATTTTGGCCTGTGTAACCATTATTATATATAAAAAGTATGAAATAAAAAATTATCAACGTTAAAACTAGGCGGGTTATGTAGAGAAATCCATTCTAATACAGTTCATATACATTATGTGTTGTTTTATTTTATTACGAGTTGAATGCTAACTATTCTTTACCTTTTTTAGATCAAACAAGTTGATGAAATAAATGTAACGATTTTATTTAATGAAATAACTTTATGTAATCGAATGAAATAAATGAACACTAAAAAAAACATTAACAGAACGATTGAATATATTCTATTGATCCAAAGGTTACATTTAAAGGTAATCATGCCGTTTCCCGACGTGATAATTTTATGAAAAAAGCCATATGCAGTAGCTCACAAATTCTATCTGTTTGTGTTATATATATATATATATATATATATCAAGCATGGACGGAAAGCAATAGTATTAAAAGATCGAGAACAAAAGAGGGAGATGTAAAGACGTGCTATAAGACAAGAGATTTTTATTAGACTGAAATTTGCACAAACAGGAGAGTTCCAATTGTCTCTGTAACAAGGGAAATAACTGAGCGACGCTAATTGTCTTGTGTATGTACTATATGATGATGCTGATGTTACAGATATCAGCACTATTCTTTTAAGATTATGGCATGTTGAATGTACCATGTCATAATCTGCTAGCTAAACAGACGGCCATATTGGAAATATGTCAGTATGCCGGTTTATTTACTTATGTAAAAAGTTTTTTTTTTCTTATTTCATACGTAATACTAGATTGATTTAAACGCTAATACGTTCAGCATGTCATACTCTTAAAACATACAACGTTTGAACTACAGCATATCGTCTCTCCGATACAATAATCACATCGGGAAACGACGTGATTACCTATTACAATTTTAATTTAATCAAATGAAAAAAAAACTCACCAGTAACTGAATTGAAAAAATATTTTTAAAAAAAGGAAAAATTGTGTTGTAGAATTACAAATAAGTCGGCAGAAGGGAATTACGTGGAGGACTTCTGGCTCCCGGTGAAAAAAAGTGTTTATGGATGCCTGAAAGTAATACAATTTTTTTTATTCATATTAATTTCAGACTTTTCTTTTTTATTCATATTAATTTGAGACTTTTCTTTCATCATATTCAAATAATTAACATAATACAGACTATTTGAAAAATAATTTATTTGATTGTTTTCAAAACTTAAAAAAAATTTTCATTGAAAAAAATAAACAAGATAGAATAATCTTTTTTTTTTTCAAGAAATAATGTTTTTGAGCAACGGGATGTGATTTTTTTTTTTATTCAATGTTTTTTTGGAAATCTTTAGTGAAAATAATGTTTTTTAGGAAATATTTTATTCAACGTCATAATAATAGCGTGTCCCATACATTTTTTTGCCAAAGAAATTTTAACTTGCAATGAGCCCAGCTCCCTTCCACACGGTTTGTGTGGATTGTAGGGTCGTCCGGATCCACAAAGTTGTACTTGTGGTTGACCACAAAATGATTCGGTAGGGCATGATAGGCTCGCCAGCCATCTGTTATGATGTGTGTACCTGGGCGAACATAGCGCCGAATTATGGGTAAAGGAGTTTCTGCATCTCTCTTGTTGACTGGCACCATCATCGTCGCATTTGTTTCTCGCTCGACCATACCGAGAACCCATTAAAAACAATGCGTTTTAGACGTTAAATGAAATACGAAGACAAAAAAAAAATCAATGAACATTTTTAAAATGTTTTGAAAACAATCAAATAAAAACAAATAAATTATTTTTCAAATAGTTTGTATTATGTTAATTATTTGAATATGATGAAAGAAAAGTCTGAAATTAATATGAATAACAAAAATTGTTGTATCACTTTCAGGCATTCATACACGCTTTTTTAACCGGAAGCCAGAAGTCCTCCACGTAATTCCCTTCTGCCAATAAGTCCAATCATTTGTGTCAATTAAAAAAAATTTTTTTTTTTTTCTATAAATACTTAAAATCATATTACAACCCGGTAATTAATTGATTATTTGTGATGTTTAAAAAAAAGCAAACGACCACGAGGGGTGGGGGCTGCGTTCCCGTGCAAAATTGGAACGTTCGATCATTTCGGATATCCATATCGAGAGTAAAGGGAAACATAACGGTCAGGACGCGCCCTTGTCGTAAAAAAGAACCAACACACCAACTAAATACTTACTTTTGTTTGACAATCTGATTTTGAATGACTTGTGTGCTTTCAAACAGAAACGATTAAAAGATGTATTAAGTAAAATGTGACGAGATTCACGGGTGAAAGTTGATATTAAAGATGGCGACCGGAAAAGCATGTTCGCAGAAAGTTAAAGAGGAAAATTTAAAATGAACCATTGAGAAACAGGGCCGACCTCTTTTATGAATATTACAGCAAAATTATTATTATTATTAAAATTATTAATTTATACATTTATAATTATAATTTGTATAATAAAAAGTTATAATGATAAAATTATTATTAAAAAAATAAAAAATGTTGAGATAAATAAATCTCAACATTTTTTAAATTTTTTAATAGGAAAAAATGAAATATGACAGAAACTACCTTCAATGAATTTATATTAACGTAAAGCAGGCGACAAATGAACATTTTCCGGTCTTTGTCACACACACACACACACACACATACACACACACACACACACGTGCACAACACACACACGCTTAGAAAAATAACAATTATGAGAAAATTAAATGTAAAAATATAATTGGATGATGGTCCTGGTTGACGACCAATCAGAGTTAGCAGGCCGTAATTCATGAAGCTGTATAACATGTCGCTCAATTTACAGAATTGTGAATAATTGTCCTTCTCACCGGCGTTGAACCTGTTAAAGACAAAACACAAATACTGTAATGACGAAGGGAAGAATAAAAAAACAATTTGTAAAAGAAACATGTATTTATTTACTCCTCTCCAGGAGTTAGACACAAGGCCAGTTTTTATCTTACTCCCACAAGTAAAATGTGACCCAAGGTCGGGTCAGGAAAGTAGGATATAAAAATTGCCTGGGTAGCCCTGTTGGCATTCCCCGGTAGGGGCGCCTCAGACAGTAAGCAATAAACTTACTCCTCCCCAAAGAGGGGAGGCAAAGCCTGGGAGGGTGGACCTCCTAGAACTGCACAGGACAGACCCATTGACCGGCGTAAGTCAAGCCCCGAAGGACAAGACAATACCAGTATGGGGTGCAGTATCCATCGGAACATGTAATGTTGTTGGCTTGACGAATACGCTTATTAACAGAGCCAGATTTGATTACCTATAAATCGCGTGTATGCAATTATCTGGCAGCCATTGTATCACGTCTATTTAGTGAACCACATAATTTGTACAGCATAGCCTAACACATTAACTAATTTAGTGAACCCTAAGTTAATGAAAATGGGTCGCATCAACTTTTAATGTTACAGGAAGTATTGACTAGAACTATCTTGTCGAGTTACTTTTTCAACGTTGCTGAGTAAAAAATGAACGCCAGAAGGGTGCGTGTTCGAATCCTGCCTGGGTCACCAAATTTTGTAGAGGAAAAGATAATATCAGCATTTGGTTTCGTTTTGTTGTTTTGTTTTATGGCACATCAACTCTTTTCTGGTTATTTAATGCCGAATCTGGTCATGCAAGTTCTTTATATCTTCAAATATTCATTCATAATGTTTCGTATCGTTGTTTTGTTGATGAAAATTGTTGTTTTTGGTTTTAGGCTTTGCAGAACATGATTAAGTTTTGCAAGTGGAAAGGAAAAAAAATTAAAATCAATGTTTAGTGTATTTTAGGTCAGGAAGTCGGTATCTTCAGGTAGCACCAGTAATAATATCAGGAAGAATGACAAAGTCTATCAATACAAAAAATAAATGGATTCGAAGTAATAACCGAATATACAGACACTAGACATAAAGCGTGTTTGTATGAGGAGTGTCTCGTTAGGCAGGAGGTGAGATTAGCAGTAATCATGCAGTTTGTCTGAGATCTTCCATTTCGCGAATCCATTTCCCCTTACTGCTGGAAACAAATTCAGACGGTCCATGTATTACATGTTTTGTAGGTTAACCTCTATATTTCACTGCATGATGATTTGATTTCGAAATATTATGTTTAAATAAAAACCAAAGTGAAAGTCACACTTCCGATCAGCGAAGGAAAAGTCACCCGTCTGTTCAACGACATTAAGTTTTGTCACTAAAAAGGAGTGACGACCTGCGAAGCAGGCCATGAAGCAATCGACTCCCTAGATAATTGTTTATATCAATTAGAAATAAAATAAAGTCTTTTATATTTTTTTTAGGAAATGTGACCTTCCTCCATGCTCGGATCTGCTTGACTCGAGTTGTTGGTGTCTCTCGTGGTGTCTTTGGTGCTGTTTAGTAGATGATGGCTCATCTCCCCTTATATCTCCCACAATTACCTTTTGGATTGTAACCTGCTACTACCTCAATATCATTGTATTACAGCAGCAGTCTTAATAAATATGTCGTAACCGTCACACGTGTATGTTTATTCCTTATTGTTAATTCTTTGTAATTATGTACGTAAGCATAATATAACATGGTGTCAGAAGAGACTCAAGAACTAAAAACGTTCACAGGAGACAACTGAATTTAAAAAAAAAAAAAGACGAAATCATCAAATTTTTACACATCCAAAGGAGTTAAAAAAAATTTCGGATAATATTGGTCAAGAATGGGAAACATGGAAAAATCAATCCAACTTTTCCTCCAAGCAACAGAGTCAGATAAGAAGTCTGAGAAAGTAAAAACCTCAATTCTATTGACCTGTATAGGAAACAAAGGGAGAAATATATATTCTACATTCAGTTTAGAAAGCGAGAAAATGAGATATGATCTGAAAATGGTGATCAAAATGTTTGATACACATTGCCAACCTATAAAGTACGAATCTATTTTTGCTTTTTAACTCTGTAACGTTTTAGTGCAGTTACCAATACCGGAATTTCTGCATTATTATATGCGGTTTATTTTACCGACATTCTGTTTAGTTTAAATTTAAGCTTTATATTATTATATATATTTTACTGGTAGCACATTTACGTCTGCACTTTTGAAATCTAACGATGTACTGTAAACATTCAGTATTATTTTCCATTTATCTGTCCCTAGTGCATTTATTTTCATTTTTAATATGGCGTTAATTTCGTGGTCAAAACTTTCGGTGCTGCTCGTTTTTCAATTTTGCACATTTTTTTCTGTTTTGTTCTGCACATCTTATCAAAATGTTCTTATTTTTCCACATTTTTTACAGTTTTTGTAAAATGCAGGAAAGTTGTTTTTATTGCGCAAACTTGTGCAGTATGTGCATTGGTTCACCATATTTTGATTTTTGGCGGAGTATTTATTTCCTAGTCTCGCTATATTTTGTATTCCTTTGTTGTTGTTTTCTTCTCGTGAATCATGGATATGTTTTCTGTTTCCTGTGTAGCCATTATTTTTTAATGCTACTTTGTTTCTTCGGCACTTAGAAAAAACCATACAGGCAAGCCTAAGTCCAGTGATGGTTCCCGTAATAACCTTTCACGTACGATATTGTATCTTACACCACAGACGAAGATATCTTTTATCAATATTTCTGTGATTTCCCCGAATTCGCATTTGTTTGCTTTTTGGCGCAACTCCGTGACATACTCATCAAATTTTTGGTCTTCTTTCTGTTTGCATTTGAGGAACTGGTGAGTTAGAAAAGTTAATTTTTTTTCTGGGTTGGCAATGTGTATCAAACATTTCGATCATCGTTTTCAGATCATATCTCATTTCCTCGCGTTCGAAACTGAATGTGGAATATATATTTCTCCCTTTGTTTCCTATGCAGGTCAATAGAATTTAGGTGTTTGCCCTCTCTGACTTCCTATCTGACTCTGTAGCTTGAAGAAAAAGTTGAAATTAATTTTTCCATGTTTCCCATTCTTGACCGAGATTATCCGAAGCAAAATTTAACTCCTTTGGATGTGGTAAAAATTCAATGATTTCGTCTTTTATTTTAATTCAGTTGTTTTTTTGTGAACGTTGTTAGTTCTTGAGTCTCTTATGACATCATGGTATATTATGTTTACGTACATAATTACAAAGAAATAACAATAAGGAATAAACATACACGTGTATCGGTTAAGACATATTTATTGATGTTATATAACAGATCTCACTCTATCCGGAACTAATGTTGGACAGCGACATGCTGAGCGTTCACCGTTTCCGGAGAGCTACAAAAAGGAAAACAAGAGAAGGGGCTTGGCGCTAGTTGGAGGTAGCCGCCATCTTTTCCCCAGCTAGCGACCAACGAGTGAACACGTAGAAAAAAGGTCACTCCGTCGCCGTCGCCGTCGCCGTCGCCGCCGTCATCAAGAATTAAGATAAACAACTTAACCGTCGCCGTCGCCGTCGTCATCAAGGAATTAAGAATAAAAAGAACGATCTTTGCTTTGGGGTAAATAAATATATTTGATTAATCCTATTCAAGTTGTCCGTGTTTCCTTGCAACCATACGCTTGTCTATCACACTGGTGTCAGAAGCGTACAGCAAGTTAAATATGGAGAACTACACGAACTTCACACGGGACGAACTTTTCACCCTCATTAGAGAGCAGAGAACACTATTGTTCAATTTGAAGACAGGGGCGGAACAGCCATCCGAACGTGTAATTCAAGAGGTTCAAACCGACTTAGACGACATGCTGGCGGCTTTAAGGCTGACTCCTTCGACAGCAACCCGTACGAATCAGAAGGAGAACGAGTATAGCGTAGTTATACGTCAACAGGCTATCCGGGACGTTCTCAAACAGCAGAAATTATTCCGCCCGGGAAATGACGTGAACCAATTCATCACGGCGCTGAACAAAGCTTATACCATCCACGTCGCACCGGAATTGGAGAGATATCCCAGCCTAGAAGGCGAGTTCGTCAAATCCGCGAAAGATTTACTTGACCAGGGTATCTTTCAGCAGATGGTGGATTCAAAGTCAGACTCGTCCACTTTTGAGGAACTAAAGGAGTACTTGCAAGCGGCCCACGGCAGCCAGATGACGAGCTTCCAGCACCTTAGCCGAGCCTGGGACTTGGAGCGAATAGACGGCGAAAAATTACCAGACTTCGCATCTCGCCTGGAGAACACTTTGAGAGATGCTGCCGTCCACATTAAAACGAAATTCAAAAAGGATAAAAAGACAGACCTGACAGTGGACGGTCTGGTTTCCATAATAGGCGCGATGCTGATGAGCGAAAAGGTGAAAACCTGGACTCCAAATATTTACACTCACCTAGTAAAGACGATGGACAATCATTACAATGCGATCGTGGTGTAAAATCTGACGTCTCCTCGCCACAAGAAGCCTACTATACACAGAAATCACAGCAGTCTTACCAGGATGAGGCGTCACTCAGAACGACCCTGTCACCCCAACTCAGTAGGCAGCCACACCAGAGAGGCCCCGTCAACCAACATCCGAAGCAAGACCGTCCGCGAGGTCGCAAAGGTCGCCAGCACAATTCACAGACCCCGTTATGCCGGAATTACCTCGGGGGTCGACCCTGCTTTCGCGGGCACAATTGCCCATTCCGCCACCCGCCTCGCACCCAAGCACAGGCTCATATCGCTGCAATGGATGATGACCAGACATTCATAACACAGGATTTTCCGTTCGGGCAGGACGAGATGTGATGCTTCGTTCGCCCGACCCTCACATCAGCCATCACGTCTTCAATTTTCAAGGACCTAACCACCATTCACCGCTCGTCCAATCCTCATTCAATATTGACGGTGTGTACTTCTCCGGCATCGCAATGTTAGACTCAGGATGCTCCACGTGCATCATACCGCTGTCCCAGCTTCCCAAGGAAGCTGAAAAATATATGACCCGCACTGATATTCGGGTGAAGGGTATCAATGGGAGCATAGCCGCCCTGGGTGAACTGACATGTGACGTCACGATTGGCAACCACAATTCCCCCACGTTCAAAAAAGTGAACGTGCTTGTTACAACCCAAAACACACCAATCCTGATCGGCCAGAATATCCTGCGTCACAGCACGCTCAGCTCATATATAATTGACAACCAAAATTCCACGGTAAAATTCAGGCGCACATTTCCCTCAGGTTCCTTATCACACGCCGCGACCATCGCGCCGCCGACATCGTCGACCCACGTTCCTGCATGTGAACCCCAAACTGCTGTATTCCAGAGTCTCAAGTCGGAACCTCAACCCAACGCCCAGACACTGGAAGATAAATTAACTTGGCTGAAGCAGAACACTGGGCTATCGCTGCCGAATCACCCAAACCGGGACGAATTGGAGGATACGGCGAACCTTCTTATCAAATTCGCTGACATCATCGGCTCGAATGACAACAAACCAGGGACGTTCATCCGACCCATCCGGATACCGACCAACGGCCAATTCCGCAGTCAGAAGCAACACCCGATCGCCCAGGCCTTGGAAGCCGATGTCGATAGCGAAATCAGACGCATGGCGAATGAAGGCGTTATCGAAAAATGCAGTGACCCCAGGGGCTTTAACAGCCCAGTGTTCGCTGTGCGCAAGAAAAACGGTTCAGTTCGCGTAGAGGCTAATTTCAAGAGAACACTGAACAAGGTCTTAGTCGATCTGGACCCTTACCCAATACCGAGGATAGACCATCTATTTAACAAGATCGGCAGGGGCAACACCTACTTTGCTTCTCTGGATCTTCGCAGCGGCTACTGGCAAATCGAAATCGACCAGCAGGACCGTCACAAAACCGCGTTTACATGGAAGGACCAGTGCTACCAGTACACTCGCCTGGCCTTCGGTCTTACCTCTGCCGGACAGATCTTTTCACGTTGCGTAGCGGAAGCTTTAGCCACAGTCAGTTCACGCGATAACATCTCGTCGTACATCGACGACAACTTGGTACATGCAAGAACATTCAATGAATACATATTCGCTCTGGAACAGCTTTTTACCGCCCTCCGGAATTTTGGTCTCAAGCTAAACCCGGAAAAATGCTCATTTCTTGCACCTGAGGCAAAATTCCTCGGACGCATTATAACCAGTGACGGTTTCAAGCCTGATCCTGAATACGTTCGGGCTATCCGAGAAATGAAGCCCCCAACTTCGAAAAAGGAACTACAAAGCCTTATCGGGTGGTTGGTATGGATTAGGCAATTCCTTGAAACGCGCTTGCAGGAACAAATCCGATTGGACACATTTTCAAAACTCATGTCTCCCATTCATGACCTCAACAGGGCCAATAAACCTTTTCTCTGGACTGAGAGTGCCGACAAAGCCTTCAGAAGAATCAAAGAACGGCTTGCCTCTCCACCAATCATTTCATTCCCGGATTTTTCAAAGCTGTTCACACTCACCACCGACGCTAGCGATGTCGCATGTGGTGCGATCCTAATGCAAGAAGCTGACAATGGGAAGAAGAATATCATAGCTGTTGCCTCACATGCATTCAACCCCACGGAACAGAACTGGTCCACGACGGAACGGGAGGCCTACGCTATCAAGTGGGCGATAATTAAGTTTGATTATTTTCTCCGAAACCGCCCCTTTGTTCTTTTCACCGACCACAGGTCATTGACGTATCTGGATCAGCGGGTATTTAATAATGCCAAAATACGGAGATGGCAAGAAGAAATTTCGTGCTACGATTTTGTTCTCGAATACATTGAGGGCGAATCGAACATTTGGGCTGACATGCTCAGTAGGGGTTGCGGGCAGAAGAAGGCCAAAACTCCGTATGACCCGACCCCAGCAGGCCAGACTTTCGAGCTAAGTGGGTCAGTTTTACGCATGTATATACCGTCTTGGTGCCTCAGCGAACTTAACGGTTTACGGTTGATTCCTAAGACTCACTCACCACAAGGCACCCGTGCACAAGAACACATCAGCAATGCGTTCTTTGCATATCATTCGTCATCCTCCATCCCTACAGAGAGAATCTGCAATCACTTGGGCATTGCAGAAGAACAACAGAAGGATGAAACATTAGCGAAGATCATCAGTGCCCTCCAGTCACCCTCACCAGATAAACCACATATCGATCCCGACGATCACCGTGCTACGCTCTTCAATAGACACTTCCAACAATTTTTTCTGGAGCCAGGCACCTCCGTTTTGATGATTCGGGACAGCAACAACTCCCCCAAACTGGTTGTGCCGTATAAACTTCGTGCCAGATACCTCTCGCAAGCACATGAAGGCACCAATCACTCGGGCATCACGCGCATGCAAGAACTCATGTCCAGTTATTGGTGGGAGTTCAAGAACCGCGACATCAAGGCCTACGTTGACTCTTGCGTAACATGCGCAAAATGCAAAGGGAACTATGGCAAACGCACCCACTGGCCCATGGGTCACTGCAAACGCGGAAAGAAACCATTTGAGTTGGTCTTCATAGACTTTGTGACAATGCCAAACTCGAAAGGAAAACGTTACATCCTGACAATTTTGGACAGCTTTAGTCGGTACTTCACGGCCATACCATGTGCAAGGGACCGTGCCATTGACGCAGCCCGTGGGTTGTATCAATTTTTCCTTCGACACAGGGAGATTCCACGGATGGTTTCATCTGACCGTGGCACACACTTCACGGGAGAAGTGTACAGACGATTCTGCGACCAGTTGGCTATCACGCAGGAACTCCACTGTCCGTGGAGACCACAGAGCTCAGGCAACATCGAGCGACAACATCGAACGATGAAAAACGCGCTATATATGCTATGCGAGGACAGAAATTGCGAGTGGACTGACGTCCTGGGATCTGTGGTCTCGTCCATGAACGCCACGGTCAATAGCGCTACCGGTGTCTCCCCCCATTACGCAATCACTGGTCGTCATCCCAACATTGGTTTGCCTATGCTTCACAATAAACAAATCAGAAGCGACGATCCGGGGGCATATGGCATGGAGATCAATGCCCTGCTGAGGCAGGTTCACCACCATGTCACTCTGGCCAACGACGAGGCTGACCACAAACTTGAGAGGAATGCGCATAATCCTACTTGCAAAGACTCAATACAAGTGGGTGACAGGGTCCTACTTCATCAGCCACAATCAGGACCGGCCCGAGCATCTCATCTACCTTGGGTGGGGAATTTCACGGTCACAAAGTCAAATGATGTGATGTGCCAGGTGCAAGATGAAAAGGGTGATACAGCCTGGATCCACCGCGCACATATCAGACAACTGGCCCCTCGACCACCACACCTATGCAACACACCCTTACCCCTCTCACCATGTACCAACCACAAAAATCACGTCGAACCGCAGTCACCAAGGGACCCAGATCCAACTCACGACATACACCCTACAACATTACAAGAGGGCAATACAGACAGTACTCCGCTACCAGCGAGAATGACGAGAGGACGACTACCTGCACGCTTCAAGGACTTTGTCATGAACTGAGGATATCTCACGGACTAGTTCACAAACCTGATTGAGATCTGAGGGGGCATTTGTTATATAACAGATCTCACTCTATCCGGAACTAATGTTGGACAGCGACATGCTGAGCGTTCACCGTTTCCGGAGAGCTACAAAAAGGAAAACAAGAGAAGGGGCTTGGCGCTAGTTGGAGGTAGCCGCCATCTTTTCCCCAGCTAGCGACCAACGAGTGAACACGTAGAAAAAAGGTCACTCCGTCGCCGTCGCCGCCGTCATCAAGAATTAAGATAAACAACTTAACCGTCGCCGTCGCCGTCGTCATCAAAGAATTAAGAATAAAAAGAACGATCTTTGCTTTGGGGTAAATAAATATATTTGATTAATCCTATTCAAGTTGTCTGTGTTTCCTTGCAACCATACGCTTGTCTATCACATTGAGACTGCTACTGTGATACAATGTTATTGAGGTGGTAGAAGGTTGCAATCCAAAAGGTAATGGTGGGAGGTATAAGGGGAGATAAGCCATCATCTAACAGTTTGTTAGTTTATAGCATGACGTCATTTTCCAGTGCATTGGCCTCCTTTACGATAACCGTGGACTGTCTTACAACACAAGGACTGGCACGAACTCTAATTTCCCTCGCACAAACAGTACAACAAAGTAAAATATAGTTGTATATATTTGGAAAATATTGTAAACAATCGTTACAATTTTCTAATTAAAATAATTTAAATTAAGTGAAACTATGGTATTTGGTTAAAAATACATTAATTTACGAAAATGTTAAATTTTAGTACGCGATTTACAAAATAGTTGAGACCTGATAGCAGTGGCGTAGCTAGACCTTTTGCCGCCCGGGGCGGTAGTAAAATTTGCCGCCCCCCCCCGGCATTTGGGTGCCCGGAAAATTCGTCCATGGATAATTCGCCCATGGATAATTCGTCCATGGAAAATTTTTTGCTAGGTAGGAAAACTGGTCCATTATTATTAAGTTAACATTATTCTTAATTTTCATACCTTGCGAAAATTAGTTCTACGGTATCTAATTTTCCTAAATTCAATTAAATAAAAATTAAAATATGAAAACTGATTTTTAATATTTTTTATTCATTTGAGATTTTATCTGTTTTCCTTTTGTTTTAAGTAGATGGTGGGGGTTGCCCGGGGTGATTTTGTCCGATCCCCCAGCTAGCAATTGTAAAGTTTACAAGGAGTTATAAAAAGTATGCTACAAAAACAAACGTTTGGACAGTAATAAAATTAATGAATTCAAACTTTCGCATCTAATGTTATTTCCTCTTTGATGTCGGTGTATATACACCCAAATATCCAACTTTCTTTTCGCACCTATTCGATAAAAATTTATATGAAAGTTCCCCTTTAAGTATGAAATCTTTCTGAGGTCATTTTGTTTTTTTGGTGCTTGGCCGAAGCCTAGGCTTGGCCCTATCCTGTTAGGTCAGCCGGTCACTGAGTATATCTCCAGAAATAATTAATGCTTGCATTTTTTAAACTTAGTGATTGAAATGAATTAAAGCAATTTATTCTCAATTAATGGAAATTTTGTTCAAGAATTAAAACCAGCCATATATATATATATATATATATATATATATATATATATATACATATATATGTATGTATATATGCGTATTTATATATGTGTATGTGTGTGTATATATGTATATATGTATATATGCACGTATGTATGTATATATGTATATGTATGTATAAATATATGTGTATATGCACATATATATGTATATATGCACATATATAGTTATAAAATAAATACGTATTTATTATAATGCTCCCATAATGTTGAGCATAATGAGAGCCGAAAATGGCAAACGGCCGTAAGCGAATATAGCAATGGTCTTGTTTAAAATTAGATCTTGTGTACAATTAGAGCTGAGGTCGGTTTGGCAACGACTGCCGATTGTTCCCATTTACTTGCCTCTCCACGAGGGCAGAGTTAGACACAAGGCCGGTTTTTAATGTGGGGAAAATCCAGCTCCACAAAAAGGGGCACTCTGGATAGGAACAAAAATAAAATTCTCAGTCATGAACGATTTCCCCATACTGACCGACGACAGAAAAGGAGAAGTGTATCATTAGAACAGATACTACACTGTGATATCAGCCCAAAGGCTGCTAATTGTTGTTAAAATATTTCTCCCTCGCTCTCTCAAATGATCGGATTTCGTTCCTAGCTGGAAGTAGTTGCTAAAGTCTAGCCGCACCGATGAGCTGTAAACAGCGAAAGAGGTTACAGTATGTTGTAAAAGCTTCAGAAAAAGACAAAATCGATGGACCTCTTGAACTTTTGAACTTTATACAAAGATACCAACTTGGGGATTCCGTCCCTAATATTGTGATCTTGCTGAGAATTTTCCTCACCAGAGCTATTAGCGTTGCTAGCTGTGAGCGTTCTTTCTCAAAACTGAAGCTTATAAAAAACTACCTTAGATCAGCAATGAGCCAGACAAGACTTACAGACTTGGCAATCCTCTCAATAGAGAGGGAACTTGTCGAGGAAGTGAATTTTGATAGAGTCATTGATAACTTTGCCGAAAAAAAGGCGCGAAAAATCTGTTTGTAAATTTTCAACCGACTTGATGCCTTGCGACAGTTCTCTCACAAAAAATAAATTTATAGCCTTATTTGCCATTCATAAATACATTTGTTTAAAATATATTAAAACTATTTTTAAAAGAGTTGAAACGTTATTAACAACAACAAATTTCTGAAAACCGAGCGATTACACACACGGATTTAAAAAAGCACCGATACAAGACGTTTTTTCTCTTTGGAGGGCTCGCCCTCTTAATAATAACATTATGAAGACAAAGAAAAGAAAACTACATCGGACTATTCTCTCCTTGATACATCCATGTTATTTGGCGAAAATTCGGACTTTAACAACAACGACAAAAAAGTAAATCAAAATGAATTTATCATTTCATAACATTTTCAGGTTTTCAAATGTTCTCATTTAAATTTATTATTATATAAAATTATAGTATAAAATTTCATATTTTTTGTTAACTTTTGTTTTTTTAAATTTTTTTCTCTACTTTCTATTTTTACCCTCTCAAAATGCCGCCCCCTCAGGTGTGCCGCCCGGGGCGGCCCGCCCCCCTCGCCCCCCCCCTAGCTACGCCAGTGCCTGATAGATAAAAAATGGTTTTCAGATTCGGAATGAGCACCCAAAAATTACTAATAGTAAACTGCGCTTAGTCTCGTAAGTTTTTGAAAGTTAAAAATTGTTGCACAATGTAATTTCTGTCTGATTTTCTTGACAAACGTCGGATAACTGATTTACGTTAATAATATTTTCTCAGTAAAATATTAAGATAAATGAAATTATAATTTTTTCTGTAACAATCGACAAGTTTCGAAATGCTTCATTAAAATTTTCCACCTCTTTAATTTCTGCGAACCTACTCTTCCGGTCGCCATCTTAATCCTCGTCACTTTTTAATAAACGTATCTTATTGTTTCTTTCTTTTCTGAAAGCCTATATGTCATTCGAAAGCTGATTGTCAAACAAAAAGTAAGTATTACTTGAATTATTTTATTTCTGTGGGGTTCTGTTTTACTACAGGTGCGCGTCCGCACCATTATGTCCTAAAGTTATCCAAGATGAGCCCACGTTCTAATTTTCCACGTAAACAAATACCCTCTTCTTTTGAAAGCATCACAAATAATAATTTTAAAAATCGATTTTAATGAAATTCTGGGCATTCATAACGACAGCTAAAAGAGCGAGAAGGGATGAAAAACAAAAACAAATAGGCAACAAATAAATGTTACGAAAGGCAAGAAAAGTTACTCTTCTAATAACCTGGATAAGTTTATTGGGTATTTTTAACAACGAAAACGCTGAAAAAAAAAACAAATATACAACAAATAAAAGTTACTGTAGCATGTAAAAGTTCATTTCAAAGTTACCTGTGACATTTATTAATGATTATAATCTGTTAAAAGTGCTGTTTTTTTTTTTATAAATCGATATTTTTATCACACGCAGACTAGAAAATAAAAATGGCGTCGGCTTCTTCACATTTTCGAAGCCTCGTGTTTCTTTTTTTACTGGGACTCATATTCAAAGCGCAATTTTATTTTTCAGCCAAGCAAAAGAACAAAACAAAACTACATTTTAAGCAAAATAAACAAAATCATTTTCTTTTGATTTACATGTCATTGTGCTTTGATTTACATATTATTTTCATTCGTCACACCGTAATGTTTTTTTTCCCTGTTTCTGTAAAAAATTCCTTACCGTAACCCTAACTCCAGCCCTAACCCTAACCCAAACTCCAGCCCTAACCCTAACTCAAACTCCAGCCCTAACCCTAAACCAAACTCTAGCCTAACTCTAACTCTAACTCTAACCCTAACTCTAACCCTAACTCTAACTCTAGCCCTAACTCTAACCCTAACTCCAGCCCTAACCCTAACTCAAGCCCTAACCCTAACTTCCACATGGGCAGCTTAGACTTGGCAAAGAACGACCCTGCCGGGCTATAATGCCCACATTTCTGGCAAATTTTATTGTCTCGTCGATGTCAGTACTAAAGCGTACTCCTATCGACATAATGGTCAATTCGCTCATGGCACGATATATGAGTTGCGCTTGGGTCATTTCCGCACGTCTTTGCAGCAACAAGAAATACATGGAAATGTCCCCCGTTAAAATGTTCGTTTCATAAAATTAAATTTCAAAAATGCAAACCAAAAAAACGCCGATTTTATTATGAGACCCGGTAAAAAAAAACACACCACGTGACAACTGTTGACGCCATTGTTATTAAGTAAACTTTTCGTTGCCGAAAATTTTTTTTTTTCATGTCTAATAAAAACCCATTTACCATACGTAAACATACAAACAAATGGAATAGAAAACTAGGAAAATCTCCAGTCTCTACGTATGTCGCATTTATTTGTTGCATATTCATTTTTTTGACTACATTCTACAACTTTTTTTCAACCCGACTCGCGAGTTGTAGGGCTATTGTTAAACATTCCCCGTTTATTTGTGTTTTAACTTATTTTAAAGCATGTTTTTGTTGAAAACAAACCTGGTGTCCATCTGTTCAGTAAGAACGAAAGAAAAATGGCTAAAATTACTGAGTTTCGATAATCGCTCAAAAAATGAAAATTAAGTAAAATACTGGTAGAACATTACATTTTCCCACGATTGGTGGCATTTATTGGATGTGTTTCTTACACTTTTTTTTCACCAATTATCAAGGATCTCTGTACTGAGCACATGAATAGCCATTATTCTCCGTTCTAGGTGAACACCAGATTTGTTTGAACAGAAAAATAACGCTTAAAAATAAGTTAAAACACAAATAAACTTATCCAGATTAGTAGAATAGTAACAACTTATCTGGCCTTGCGGAACATTTATTTGTTGCCTATTTGTTTTTTTGTTTTTTTTACCCCTTTTTCGTTCTGTTAGCTGTTGAATGGCCGAAATTTTTAGTATTTATAGAAAACTAAATTATTTTTATAATGGATGTATTCGTAAATCTAAAACTTTCTGGGGTTTAAGAAAAAAGTATTTTATCTGTACATCATTATTATTTATTTTTATTTTTTGGCGCCTAATAAAAAAAAATACCCAGAAACATTTATTAAGATGAAATAATTTGTAACTTTATTGGCACTGTTTTGGAAAACACAACCAAAGATTTTCAGGGGTGGTGTAAGCATGACGTATGTACAATGAACGCTACGAAAACGAACGGAAAAATACGAAAGAAGGTACGCCATTCCGAATATTACCGTCCATGTTAAGAATGACTTCTGAAACTTACCTTTTTTGGAACTTTAATGATAGAAAATTGTAAACTGACACAAGACGACGAAAGGAAGAGCAATTTTATTTATTATTTTACTTTTTTATTTTAGTGTCAGACGACTTTAATGAAATACAATTTTAAACTTACCCTTTTTTTAAGCAGATCACTTAGAACGCAAGAAGGAGCAATTTTATTTATTATTTTACTTTTTTATTTAATGTCAGACGATTTTAATGAAATACAATTTTAAACTTACCCTTTTTTTAAGCAGATGACTTAGAACGCAAGAAAGGGCAATTTTATGTTACTTTTTCCGAGATTTTATTTTTTGAATACAAGAAATGTTATTTTTTACTGTGTTTCTTTTTTGTCTAAGGATTTGTTTTGGTGGGGAGAGTTTTAGGGTTAGTGTTAGGAAATTTTTTGGAGGGTGTGGGGAGAGCGAGTGTTCGGGTTAGGGCATTTTTTTAGGGGGTGAGTTTTAGAGTTAGTAAATTTTGCCCTGCCATTTGCACGAAACATTTCCTGGACAATGTGGCCAAATTAATGCCTCTCGTAGAAAAACTTTTTCCTTGCTATATGCAACCCTGATTGTAAACTTTCATGTAACATTGACATATTCATTTTAGAAGCACAAGAAACAAGAAAATAATACAGGCATGAGGTGCAAACGTTTCCAATCTGAGAAACTTCCGGTGCTAACGTCGTATGGTAAGTAATTAAACTTGACATAAAATTTAAATAAATTTGATGTAGGGGGTGCTTCGTAACATTCTTTCGTCTATTTCCATTCGTTTCCGTAGCATTCGCTGTACATATGTCAGGCCTGTTAATTTCCCGAAACTGTACCACTTTATTTAAAAGCTTCCATATTTAAGCGATTAGTTTTTACTGTTTTTTGCAGCGGTGACAGCGCCAATTAGTCCACTATGCAAATTTGTGCAAATATTAATTGGTTTTCTGATGTCTTTTTATTTTTTTATTTTGTAAATCTTAATTTGGTTTTTGATTTTGAGGATACTTTTTATTTATTTCAAACATTTTTATTTCCTATATATTATTTGTTTACTGATTTTTGTGAATTTATTTAAAATTTTTATTTTGTAAATATTAATTTATTTTCTGATAACTACTCTCTTTCTTTCTGGATTCGTTTGGAGCGTATTTTTGTTTGCTTTTCTTTTTGGAGACACTCGTTGTTTTAGGATTAGTGCTAGGGTTAAAGGAGGATGTGTCTTGTTTTGAAAGAAACACATAATAAAATTAAACCGTGTTTTTCATTAAATGAAATTGAAATATATTAGAAATTAAATGATCATACTAATGACGTATCCAATATAGAATAATGATGTCCTTTATACAACAGCGCCAAAGGAAGTAAAATTAAAACAATTCAAAACAAATTAATATTTACCAAATAATCTGCAAAAATCAGAAAACAAATTAACGTGCTTGTAAATAGAAATACACAGGTGAAATATGGCAGTTCAAAATAAATAAACAAGAAAACTTTTTGATATACTTATGTATCAGGCGAAAATAGGTATCTACACCAAAAAATAGGAAATATTATCGAGTAGAATTTTAATAAAAAATATAAACCAGTTTTATCGTATTTTTCTGACCTCCATTGATTCTACATTGGCACGAGCACATTTTACTGACTTATCTCCCCTGTTCTCCTATTGGTGATCGTGCCAATGGAGTCAATAGAGAATCAAAAATATACGATTTAAATGATTTATGTTTTTAATTAAAATTCTACTCGATAATTTTCCATAATTCTTTTATGTAGATACCTACTTTTGCCTGATAGTATATAAAAGAGTTTTCCTGTTTATTTTTAACTGCCATATTTCACCTAATAATAATAATATTTAAACAAATTTGCACGGTTGTATATTTGCATTGTCACCACTGCATAAAGAAAACACACAAAAACCAGTCGTTAAAATTATGCAGTCTATAATGAAACAAACCACTTCAATATACTTATTTAATCTCATTACATTTCGCATTTTAGAATACTGTTTTGTATCAAATTTGTAGTAATATAGCTACACTTTAACTTTCCTCAATTAAGGTTTTTCAAAAGATTCTTTTATGCTAATGCAAAACATTTGTTACAGTCTTCTAACGTAATCCTAACTTGCAGCTGCTCGGACTTAGGGTTAGTGGTAAAAATATTATTTTAACTGCCCTAAAACGGAAATGGGAAGTCATTTCACGTTTAATTTACTTTAATTTAAAACTGATCTCTCTACTCTAAATTTAAAAAAATGCTTTTTTTTCTCTATCTGCCAAGTTTTTCAGGGATTCACACGTAATCGCCTAAAAAAGTAGAATCTTATTTGAGGAGGTAGCGGAGGGTGTGAATCTACAAATGTACCACAAAATCATCTTTCTCAGTACGATATTACTTTTTAAGGTAACAATATGGGGATAGGTTAAGCAAAACACAAATTAACGAAAACGAAATTCATCCAATCAAAAAAGCTCAAAAGTACCTATTTGCTAAACTCATGTGCAGCTGGATGAAGTGCTCTAGCAAATTCTCCTGAAATTCCGTATGAATATCCCGAGTCGATACGAATGTATCTATTTGAACCACTGATTGGCATCAAAGTTCAACCTGTATAATGCTCTCTAACCCAACGTTGCAGGAGAGTTTATTTTCTAAGTGCTTTTTTCTTTTGGCCCTATCTCGCATGTGAATCTGGTCATGTTATCTTTTTAACTTACCCACCACCTACTCTCAGTAACTGCTCCTACTAGAGTCCACTGAATTAGGATATCTAGCTTTTCACACAATATTTAATGGCAGCATTAGCTATAAACAGCCTCTCTTCCACATCTATATGGACAACATTCATTGTTGATACGTTTCACAAGAAAGTAGACCCCTTTACTCAAGAAATTCCCATATGCTAAGAAGACAGCAGAGTATCCAGTCAGCACTGGATAATTTCTGAATGAAATGTAGTGGGTTTCGTCGATCACAGCTACATCTAACCTAAGCGACTAGATATCTCTCTGAATGCAAACAGCCTGAGTCCTCAGGCCCTTGCTTTAAAACTAACCAGTTACAAGTCCATGATCAATCAACCTATGCAGTGTCATGCACAGGCCGAAGTCATCTGGGCAAGGACACCATAGATCTGTCTTTTAAACTGCAGTTTTAATTTCTTACTTGCAATCAATTTTTTTCAGCTGAAGAACATGACCCAAACAGACATTCAGTATCTTACAAGGCTGTCCATCTAGCTAAAGAGTCCCAGGAGATCCTTTTCAGCCAAAATCAGGATCATGGTTGTCCTCGATATCTGTACATGTAAACAACATAACATTAATGCAGGTGTGTCACATGGGTCGATCATTGAACCCTTATTATTCCTGGTTTTCATAAACGACCTTTCTGATGGCATTGTGCTCGAGATGGGTATATTTGCTGATGACACCATGCTCTCTTCTTGACATATGTGCAAAACAATGCACACATATTCAAGTCAATGGCTGAAACCTTAGAAAATGGCATCCAGTCTCTAGTGGAATAGGTCAAAAATTGATGGTAACATTTAATTTTACTAAGACAAAGCTCCTTTCCTTTAATAATTATAAGAAACCTTTGCAACCACCAAAGTGGAAGACCAAAAGAAACATGGGAGAAAGTGATAAAAAAAATGTGACATGCCATCAGTGTCACATAGGAAGGTTAATTTTACAGGGAAGTATTGGAATCCTCCCGATAGATACATAATTTTTTTATGATTTGAAAATAGTTGAAGGAGGTGCTGTGTCAAAGACAAAATCTGCCTCTTCTTACGCCTTCTAATTTTTTAACCTCATCAATTTACCCATCATCTCTAATATTTTATACTTTACTCATGTTTGTCATTGCCTTTTACTGAGGAGAAACATATGCTTTATTCGACCTCTAACAATTAAGGGATACTTTTGTCACTTCTAGCTTGAGGCTAGAGACAGAGAGGTGAGTGTAATGGTCATATCAGTTTTAATGGCAGAGGCAGTAGGGTGAGGATTTATTAGTGGGTGTGTGTGCTGTAGCAGAGAAGAAGTAGTTTCTTTGTATTTTCATGGGCTTCTGGTGATGATGTATGAAAGTGAAACCTTACCAGTGACGGTTGAGGACCGACGTTGCAAGGAGGGAAATGATATGTAATGTGAGTCTTGAAGACAGGCTTAGATCTGATGAGCTTAGAGGAAGATTAAATGTCGACAATTTAAAAAGATGGTGTGCAGAACAGTAAACTTTGATTGTAGTGCCATGTTGAAATAATCAGTGAGAGTTCTTGAGTTAATAGATGCATAACAATTGAGGTAGCAGTGTTAGCTCACCGCACAAGGCCAAGGAAAACATTGGAGGTAGTGATAAAGATAGACTTGAAGGAAGCATAACTAAAAATCTTACCAGAGATAGGTTAATTTGAAAGCCAGTTTCTTAAAGCCTAACAACTGCCATTATTTAATACAGATGTTGAACCGAATATGATAATGGTTACATAAACATGTGACATAATAGTAAATGTTAATTGATAGACTAAAATATGTAATAAATTCCAGAATATATTTATTTTTTCTCATATATTTCTTTTTACATCATGTTAGGGATGTGTATTTGCTTATACTTGTGTAAAGATTAACTCCTAAACTTATTAATAAATCATTATGAATATTTGAATAGCGGCAGGGTATAAGAGGTAGTAACGTGGGCTGTATTTAGTTTAATTTAGTTTCATGCAAATAGGGTTAAAGGGTTGGAAGCCGTTTATTAAAATGCAGATACCTCTGATTTTTGTGAAATTTACTAATACGTACAAGACAATAAATATTCCCTTAATTTTGGTTTCTTTTAGGTATTTTAAAGGATTTTATGGGCATAATATAGGCAGAACATACCATTTGAAAATTTAAATATTTCAGATTTGCATTGAATTTTACCCATAGTTATTTGACACTAATTAGGCAAAATCCCCAACTTTCAGTTCATTCTTAAGACTCCTTAAGCTTTAAATTTAAAACTTTTCTAGAATCAAAATATGACTAAGGATTTAGGTATAAGGTGTAGTAGCATTACATCTTGATTTTCGTCTTCATAAAGGGATATAAAACTGATGTAAATCTGTTTGGAGAATTAATGTTACCCTTCTATTTCTTTAAAATTATGACTGGGTTCATATGATGGACTGATCTATGGTTATTATTTTTCATTCTTGAAGCATCGAAAAAATTATTGCTTTGTAAATAACGTAAAAATGATGTTAAAAACTCAAGATAGAATCAAAAATTGTTGTGTAAATATTCTCAATCATAAGAAATTATCTCTTCAATATTTTATGTTTGCATTTATTTCATATCACTTTCTTCATTTAAATAATTTAATACAAAAATGCAAATGTTAATCCGTTGTAAGTGATTGTAAAATAAAAATATATACTTTTTCTTATCTTCAGGTGAAGCATAATAGGAGGTTGGGGCGTTGTGATAATCAAGACCATTCGTTTTGTTTAGAACTAAAGTTAGTGTTATTAATAAAATATTAAGTCTTCATAAAATAAATATTCAACTTAATAATCTTCTGTCAGGCTTCTATACTTCAAATTTAGACACATTTTCATGGCTTATTTTAATTTTATTAGACCCTAAAACTTAAAGAAACTAATCTTCATTTTTCTGTAGGCAAAACAAAATCAGAGATCACATACATTGTGATTTAGATTCATTTACTTCTCTTTTATATCCTCATAATAAAATGGAAAACATTGGCTGTAAAAAAATTTTACAAAATAGAAAAAATTGTTACATATCATAAACATATATTTTTACTTATTTTCCTTTAAATTAGAACGAATCGAAGGCTGGTGCTTTGATCTTTTGTTTATTTAAAAATTATTGTAGTGCATTCATTATCTAAGATAACACCAAAAATAGAATTTGCAAGATACTTATATGAGTCGGTTTTTATAAAAAGTAATCTTGTATATTTCTCAACATCTTTTGTATAGTTATATATTTCAGTTACCTTTTTGTACAATCTCAGGATTAATTTCTGTTTATTTAATGTCTACGGAATTTTTTGGATGATGGTTGATAATTTGTAGAATTTGGTACATTCGGACTACTGTTCTCATCTTTGGTGTATTTATCACAACGTTTCGGCCGATGTAACCTCCGACCTTCTTCAGGTGTACTTTCTCAAACTCGAGAATCTTTCTTTCGAACTGGACAGAATTTCGAACGGAACCCTTTATTAATTCCATGGGGGTAGCATGCTCTCGTTCCATCTGAAAGATTCCCGATTTCGACAAAGTACACTATGAAAAGGTCGGAGGTTACATCGGCCGAAACGTTGTGATAAAAACACCCATAATGTCTACATATTCTATATTCATATAAATCATAATCATATTAATGCCTCACTTCTAATACAATCTCTCAAAATTGATTTAGTATTTATGTGAAAGTAATAATTATTGGTTTTTATTTGTTCATAGAGATTATTAGAGGCATTGATAAAAAATTGTGTAAATATCGCTTTACAGTCATAAATAATCTCTTATTTCCACTTTTCAAATAACTTTCTTTGTTTGAAGAAATTATTTATAAAATACAAATTTAAACATTTTGTAAGTGATTGAAAGTTACAATATGGGTATCCTAAAAATATATACTTTTTCCTATCTGCCATTTAAACAGAATAATGAATGATAAAACAAACTGGCATGACAATGTTGATCGGACCTACAGAAGATAGGAAACCAACATACACACTAATATGAATTAGAAATGGGCCTATGAAAATCGGCGATCAGAGTATTGTGCTAGTGTGAATTAACAGAGAGAGGCATAGATATCTTCATTAAAACCGAAACCCGATAAAAGCTGATAGTATCCGGCTGTCAGTATTTTCAGTTTAGATTGTCACTGTTGTATCAAGGTAGCAGCTAACAGAGAAAACAGATGTTAGCCAAGAAAATTAAGATTTGATAAACAAACACGAATATTGTGGAGTTGAGCATCACTGTCTGGTTGATTGAAAACATGTCATTTTCCGCAACAAGTTGTGGCTTGGACACAGGACAAGTTTTATTTGAACTGATAGCAGACCGCCTAAGGACTTGCTGACAGGTTGATTTTGGTTGACGTAAGTAAGGAGAACTTACAGCCATTGGTGGAATTACATTTTCTCGGTTATCTGTAAATGAGACACCCCCCCCCTCGCCTCACTGGTAAGGGATGGGAGGGTGATTGAAAATCCCAATTATGCCAGAGAGAAGGATAATGGAGAAAAGGAAAACATTTATGTTTTGTGTTCACTGACTGAATTCTGTTAGGAGAAGGTAGGGTTATTTACAACTGATTTCAATATAAGACGATGCATAACAGGCTTCAGAGACTCACTTTTGCTCGCTACCGGGATCCACATCAGAGTAAGATGGACTCCTCCCTTCAGATCTGGTGTTGGGGCTTGACCGGTTCTGAGACACAAAGTTAGAAGAGACTTGACTTGCTTTTGCTTGCCCACTGAATTAACGTCGGTCTGAGACGGACGCCCCCTGACTTGGGCAATTTCGCCAAAAACCTAAAAAAGCGTCCATTAACAATTAGAGTGTTAGTAAAGAGTGTTCTTGCCAAATAATTATTCTTCTAAAAAAAACAACATAACGAGTTGTTGAATCTTCATTGTTTCTACATTTTAAGAGTTCTGCTACGATTGGGATAACTACTTCATTATGTGCCGATAATGAGTTGTTGAACAGTTTTATTTCTTTTACTAGTTTACTTGTTCTGCTTGAAATGACCCTTCACTTCGCAGTGGGACTAAGTTTCTGCCCCAATCAAGATGATTACCCACTGATCTATCAGTCACAATGTGAGAGTGTGGTAATCGCTAGACCAGGCCTTACGACATCTGCAGGCTTCATCAGAGCGGCAAATTTTCCCGAGCAGTACCGAGTGACCAACCGAACTAAAAAAACGGCCAAATTGGTGACGTCACCGACGCTGGGAACAGCAAGGCTTCACTGGCATGAATTAGATTTCAGTTTTCTTTCATTATAATCTAAAACTTGCAGAATAAAAGAAACTAAAAGTGGACTTTGCGTTTACTTTCGGCAGCCTCGTAACTCTCGCTTCCCTTATTTTGTTCTTTTCTTCTCACATTTCATGAGCGATGTTTCTGACAAAAGGGAAAGAATTGCTGTTTTCTGGATCGGAATCTACCCATATTACACTTATTATTGGCTTGTTTTAAACCGTGAAATAGTATTTATAAGTGGTTTCATGCCTTGTCTGGAACGATCTTTATAAAGAAATCTAAATTTTTCTGTACACAAAAAAGATTCAGATCTGCATTGAGATTCGTTCGTTTCTCTATAATATCCCTATATTCTATATTCATATAAATTATTATCAATCATATTAATGCCTCACTTCTGATATGAACCCTTTAAATATATGCATACAAAATGAAAAATTAAATTAAATGTAATAAGCCATATGTAGTTTTCATTTATAATTTTTCAGTTAAATTTATTTTAATGCATACCTGAGTTATTTTTCTAATGTATAATTTGTTTAATAATATTTCTTTTTCTCATTGACAGATATCAAATCGAGTGAAGTTTAAAAGAACTATTTAATCAAGAAGTCACAGTATAAAAGAACTACTTTAATCAAGAAGGCACGGGGAATATTTATTATTTGTCTGAAGTAAATAAGTATTTTTATAAGGTTTTTTATTGAAGAATATATGTGTACACCCTTTCTTAAAGGTAATTATAATATTGTGATATATGTAAATAAATATTTTAAAAAACTATCTCTGAGATAAAAAATATATTCTCATATAGTTGGAAAATAAGAATATTCAAGTTCTTAGTAAGCAATATGCAGTCACAGACTAGAGAGAAACTTTATCCTTGTGAAGTTTGTAGAAAAACATTTTCATATAAGTCTCAATTGAAAAACCACATCCGAACACACACTGGTGAGAAACCGTATTCTTGTCATATTTGTGCTTATGCATTTTCACAAAATGCTCATTTAAAACACCACATACGGACACACACTGGAGAGAAACCTTATTCTTGTGGAGTATGTGCATCTACATTTTCAATCAAGTCTACTTTAGTAAAGCATATGCGGGCACACACCGGAGAAAGACCTTATTCTTGTGAAGTGTGTGGGGCAGCATTTTCAATTAATTCTTATTTAAAAGAACATATTCGGATACACACTGGAGAGAAACCTTATTCTTGTGAAGTCTGTGGGTCTGCCTTCTCAACTAGTTCTTCTTTAAAACTACACATGCGGACACATACTGGAGAGAAACCTTATTCTTGTGAAGTCTGTGGTACATCATTTTCCATGAACTCTTCTCTAAAGGAACACAGGCTGATACACACTGGAGAGAAACCTTATTCATGTGAAGTCTGTGCGTCAGCATTTTCAATCAGGTCTTCTTTAAAAAAACACATGCGGACACACACTGGGGAGAGACCATATTCTTGTGAAATATGCGAGAAAACCTTTTCACATAATTCTTCATTGCATAAACACATGAGAACACACACGGGAGAACGACCCTTTTCTTGTGAAGTGTGTGGGTCAGCATTTGCACAAAATTGTACTTTGAAAAAACACAGGCGCACACACACTGTATTGTAACCATGTCTTTGTTAAGTTTGCAAGTTGGTATTTCTATATTCTTTTGAAAGAAAGTATGGACAAACCGGAGAAAAACCTTATTCTTCTGAATTATGTCAGTTTGATTTTTTACATAATTCTCATTGAAAGATATATACGTTGACAAACACAGGAGTATGATAACCAAGAAACCTTAATTGTATAAAAGAGAGAGCAGCACACAAGAAGGCTGACGAGAGCATAAGAGAGCAGGAAAAATCATAGAAGAACTAAAAGTTACATAGACAAGAAGACTTCACTACAAGGGCTCAAAAGTGGCAAACTTTCATTTGATGAGGAACGACTAATTACAGTCGGACAAGATCGGGGCCTACTTACCCTTATGGTGCGATGTTGATCTACCCTATTTCGGATGTTGATGGACTCTTCCAGAGACTATGAATACAGTTACGACTAAGTGTTCTAGCAGTCATGGCAGCAGTCATTGATGGCAACAATAGCCACAGTATTGGATGCAGACTTTCTGGAACATACTATTTCTGTATTTCTGTAAATACACTCTTGTAAATATACCACCGCGTTGTCTTAATTATTATCGCCCCTTCAAGTCACAACAGTTACAGATGAATTTAAAAATGGCTAGTATACAGTAGATGACCAGTGCAGATTCTGTCATTCGGTCATTGGAAGTACACTCCACAGCATGTCTGGATGAAAGATCTATTTGGCAGATGACCACTACAACAAAGTATGTAGATATTTCCAGATGTCAGCACTAAGAAGAGACAATGTCATTTTTAAAGGAGGACTCTTGATATACATATAACTCATAAAGAAATCAAGCGTGTGCCTTGGGAAGGATTCATTGATTTCTATAAAAATTTAAAAGTAAGAAAAAATCTTAACGTAAGATCAGCTTTTATAATAATAATTTATCTCATGTCATTCTCGATATATTTTTGAAGTTTTGTATAGTCTCAAGATTAGTTTAATATTAATTATAGGTTTTTATTAGTTCAATAAAAATTATAATCACAGACTTTGATATTTTCCATTTGTTTATTCTTTTCAAAACATTACCCAGTAGAAATCTTTTTCCTAAATATATATACATTTTGCAAGTATTTATCAGTGTAAAAATATCTGTTAATTGTAGAAGTTTCTAATTTGACATGAAATTTCTACATTTAAAAATATACTAATCTCTTCATTGAAATATCTTATTAGAGATTACTTTATTCGACAGTATAAATGCTTCCAAATCTCTTTAAAAGTTCGATGGGTCACATAGTAATTACATGTTTTAACTATTAACAAAAGTTTTGAATGGCTGAATAAATGGAAATGCATTCTAGTAGATTATTAATTTCGTATTCAATTTTAAATTTAAGTTTAGAAGGATTGTTATAGTATTTTATGTTATGGCTTTTTCGATTTATTATATTTCAAGTTGACACAAAGTATAACGAATTGTTATATCAAATTTAATTGGCCTATAGGCGATGATAACTATCATAAAGTTTAAATTGAATATGCAATTTCTAATACATTAGAATATAAAAACAATGTGATAACATCGTGATTTCTTATGTTTGTAAAAGTAGAAGAAATTAATATAAAGTATGATGCATTTATCAAATCAGTAAATATATTTTCATGTTCGATTTGTATGCTTGTTGCATTAAATATGAACATTCAAAAACAGTCCCATAGTTTTGCGATGTAAACAATTTTATATCAAAATGTTTACAATGGATGTCCTTCCTTACCCAATGTTTTTTTTATGATCGGCACTAAATGCGTCACCAACCAAGATCCACATCCAGCACTGGACCAAGTCATTCAGGCAGCTATTATAGTGCTAAAACCCGACAAGTGTAAACCTGACATCAAGCATATGTATGATTCTTCATGTACGATGTCTATTGTTGCATAAAATATGAATATTCCCTAATACTAAAAAGTTATCTTCATCGTTTTTTTTAAATCAACGTGCAGGGCATACTGGTGGGCTTCCATTCGGATAGCTCACTAGTTTCCCACATGGAAATCTATGAAGCTTTTTTAAAGCAACAGATGATGGCCATCCTTGCCCATCGGGCATCTGTATGCATTTCATGAAGATATACCTGACTAAGGAATATCCTACATACACCCTCTTTGTAGACGGCAAGCTTGTTCGGGGCGGCTTATCTTATTAATCTCCATATATTAAGGCCGTTCCTCTATCCACCACCGAGCTGGTGCTACCAGATAAGGCTGTCTGAAGATACCGGCTTCCTGACTTAAAATGAACCAAACATTGATTTTCCTTTTCGTTTCCCTTTTGAAAACTCAAACATGTTCTGCAAAGCAACACAACATTTTCCTCTACAAAACAACTAAACGAAACATCATGAATAAATATTTGAAGATATACAGAACTTAAAGCATAAAAGCTTTTACCAAAATGACAGAATTCGGCATTAAATAACCTGAGAAATACTGATATGCCATAAAACTAAACAAAAATCAAACACATCCACCACCGAGGGACCTGGTGGATGGGAAATAGTCGCTTCACGTCACAGTTATATATTCATTAATTTTTGAGAAGTAATCAATTCCATACGAAAATTGGGGATTAAAAATATTTGAATTTAATTTACTTTCATGATCAAATTGAAATAATTAAAATTTATTTTTCATCCAACTATATTTTGTTTCAAATATATCCAAAAAGCATCACAATTTTCATATACAAACTGTCCTTATTTAAATTGAATTTTTTATAATTTCGGTTCAGCCATTTATTCCCAATTTTTCTTTTAAAAGTACTTTTAATTTACAGACCAATTTTACTTTTTTTAAATGAACTTAATTCAATTTAATTTCCATACATATATTTTCTTTCTTTGTTTTCTACATTTAAGATTACTTCATCTCACCTCTGAAGGGTTCTCTGATTATTTCCATATTATATTATTTTCTTCATACAACTTATTTCTTTTTTTCTTATTGTTTACCTGCGCAAAATGTAATGCAAGTATAAACATGTGCAATGCTGCATGTTTAGTACCGTGCATAGGTTCAATGCATGGAGATAACGGGTCTGCAATGAGATAAATATTTAGATAAGAAAGAGAGACCTCCCAAGAAATGGAGACGTTTTTGAAAAAGTAATGTCCTTTTAGATACGATGTCTCATTCTGTGATTTTGACCCACTTTTGTTTTTCTAAAAGTAATGTTAATACTAGATAGTAGGCCTCACGGTCAGCCAGTTTTTTTCCATATATAGAACTGATAATCTCGAGTGGTCCTGTGGTGTGGTCCAAGTGATATCTAGCAGTTTCGATGGGTCTCACAGTCATATGTACCTTGCGGCTGATGGACTGTTTGTGCTCGGTTAGACTTATGTTTTGATTTGCTCGGCTTAGAGTTATTGCAACTCTGTCGTTAAGTAGAAGAAAACAAGTATTATTGTAATATCCCAAAATAAAACGTAGTTAATTGTTGTTTTGAGAGAAGATTCCTTTATTACAGCAGTGACAGAGACCACAGAACCATGCACTGAATTTGGGACAAGTACAACGTGCAGACGATCATGGCCTGTGCTGTAATTGCACACAGACACATGTTTACATCTGGTGCCCTGATGATAGGATCGACCCTACAGAATACAAAGGACGCTACATGCATACACAAGTCCACATCTGGTGCCTAAATGACTGGGACCGGCTGTGGAGAATATAAAAAACTACTAGATACACAGTCTTGGAATTAACCAAGGAAAATGACAAAATGAGGCAACCTCTCAAACAAAACGGTAAAAAAAACCCAGCTGAAACGTCACCGAAAAAGAACGACAGAATTATAGGTTGAAAACAATTTTTCTTCTGCCTATCTTTCGTTTTATCTTGTTTCGCTCTGGGTTATTTTTCTTTTGTTTGGATAAATAGAAATCCAAAACTGTAAGTAATATCTGACATAGCAAATTAGTTCATAGCAATAATTTTTTTTTTTAGCTATGTTTATTGCTCTTATTCACATGATGTGTGTACTATCTACCTATGTACCCAACATCATTTTGGCAAGTTGTGTCGTTTTCTGAACTGTTAAGGTACTATTTATCCAGATTTCTCATGTTTTCTTTTTTCTGCAGATTTCATATTCCAGATTTTATTCCGATGTCATTGACACAAATGTGTGAAACTTTAAGTAATTGTTGCAGATCATTGTCTGAACTCGCATAAAGCTTCAGGTGATCAAAGGAGAGCAAATGGTTTATTCTCATCTGACGACATTGACTAATAGGTATGTGCAAAATGAATGGCTGACCGCAAAACCTTTTTTTAATTGACCCTTTCCCTTTATTTAAAAATTCACCATAATTCAGAAAATCAATCAATTTTAATGAAATTTTTAGTATTTATTAATTAACTAGCTGGGCTCGGGTAAATTCTACGGTTGTATCTGTCGTCTCTTGTATGTTGCTACTGTGCTTAAAAATATTTCCATTGTATGAATGACGGTGCAAACGCAGACACAACGATATTATTGTACTACTTTTGTTCAAACTGAAAAATACTTATCTAAGTACTTTTGCTGATATAGATTCAAAATATATCTGGGTATGGAGGAGTTTGTGACATATTTTTATTGTATGGGCGTATAACACAAACGGAGACTTCACAATATTATTGTACTATCCTTGACAGAGGAAAAACTATACATTGATCCTGGCCCGAAAGCTAAGAAAGTGCATTTCAGTTCGAGTTGCACATTCAACACAACAGCAACATCATATGCATGTCATAACAGTGCACATTTGCAATGCATCTTTGGCGATCGGACGATCCCATCTTTTAAAAAAGGGGTGGAGAATGAGAAAATACGTACGAACACGAAATTGCCATAGCATATTATTATATAGATTAGTTTTAAAAATAATTTAATAAATCTGTGGTGGCGATCCTAATAAGAAAATGTAATTTTTGTATTTGGATTATTGGGACTACTATTTTCATCTTGGTTCACAACGTTTCGACCGATGTAACCTAAGGTGCATCCTTTCCAACTTGAATAAACTTTAATATTACAAGGTCCATAGATATCAAATCACGATATCTATGCACGTTGATATCAACACTGACAGATTTATTTTAAAAAAAAATGGTATTAACGTTCTAATATGCAACATTATCTTATATAATAATAAGAAGCCACAGAGGGCATGGGTGTTATGAAGGCACTTGGCGCACACACAAAGTATAAATATCAGGGAGACCTGGAAGGATAACAAAGGTTACTTTAACCTAAATTATATAGCAGAACTCTTATAAAAGGAAATATACTTAGGAAGTATTCATAGTAAGATATTCTGGATTTTTTGAAGGCCTGGAGATATATATATATATATATATATATATATATATATATATATATATATATATATACGCGTAGTTCATCATAGAAAACTAATTGGCTGTAAAGTGACATAAAAGTGCTACATCATAGTATGGATTTAAACTTGAAGAGCTATCTAACGTCACATGTAGACACGGATGTTCTATAAATGAGAGTACAAACTTTAGCAAGATTTGCAATATATATGTCTTTCAGTCACACTTTTTTAAACGTCATAAATACATTGTGAGATTTGTCTCATTTCGAAATATCAGAGATGTTAACTACTTTTAGAAATAGAGAATATTGCAATTATAGTTAATAATGAAATTCCCAATAAATATAGCGGATATCATGATCGGAAATAGAAACCATAACCTTGAGATCTTCAGTCTGAGATTCTACCAACTGAGCTATTTCGGCTTTCATATAAATAGATGATAAAACATTACCATAACAAAATAATTATAGCTTTGACGCAACATAATAGATTCATGCTTTATGTCATGTTTCAAAACATGAATTCTAACATAATCGATAATAAACAAGAAATAAATGAATGGTTAAACATGATTAATAGTGTAGGAAATTATTTAAAATTATGAAACAATTTATTTTGTTTTAACTACGTATTGGCGTTACAAACAATTTAATATTTATATATATTAGCATTTAGCTTTCTAAGACACATAATTCGAGTTTATAAAAAATTGGGTTTGTAGGGTGCATAATTTTAGTGTATCTAAACTGGGTCCGTGTCGCACATAATTCCAGTGTATCTAAAATGTGTGTCTGTAAGGCGCATAATTCCAGTGTATCTAACATTTTGGTCCGTTGGGCGTATAATTCTAGTGTATCTAAAATTTGGGTCCGTAGGGCACATACATCTAGTGTATCTAAAATTTGGGTCCATAGGGCGCATACATCTAGTGTATCTAAAAGTTGGGTCCATAGGGCGCATACATCTAGTTTATCTAACATTTGGGTCCGTAGGGTGCATACATCTAGTGTATCTAAAATTTGGGTCCGTAGGGCGCATACATCTAGTGTATCTAAAATTTGTGTCCGTAGGGCGCATACATCTAGTGTATCTAAAAGTTGTGTCCGTAGGACGCATAATTTTAGTATATCTAACATTTGGGTCTTTAGAGCGTAACATTCCTGTGTATCCAAAATATGGGTCCGTAGGGTGCACAACGCCAGTGTATATAAAATTTGGGTTCGTAGGGCCTATAATTCAAGATTAACAAAACTTTGGGTGCGTAGGTTGCATAATTCCAGTGTATCTAAACCTTGGGTCAGTAAGGCGCATAATTCCAGTGTATCTAAAATTTTAGTCCGTAGGGCGCATAATTCTAGTGTATCTAAACTTAGGGTCCGTAGGGCGCATAATTTTAATGTATCTAAACTTAGGGTCCATAGGGCGCATAATTTTAATGTATCCAAACTTTGCGTCCGTAGGTTGCATAATTCTAGTATATCTAAAATTTGGGTTCATAGGGTGCATAATTCCAGTGTATCTCAAATGTAGGTCTGTAAGGCGCATAATTCAAGCGTATCTAAAAATTGGGCCTGTAGGGCGCATGATTTAAGTGTATCTAAAATTTGGGGCAATAGAGCACATACTTCTAGTGTATCTAAAATTTTGGTCCATAGGGCGCATAATTCCAGTGTATCTAATTTTTTTGTGTGACAGGATGTAAGTATATATATTATTTTTATTACGCGGTTGCTCGGGGCAAAAGCTGTGTCTTCCGCGATCACCATCTCACCACGGTCACCCCCTCTTCTTTATCGCCCCAATGTCTTATCGCTCGCCCCTTTCCTTCTTTACCCCCTCTCCTCACCCCTGCTCCCTGGGGCAAAAGTAAGTACTAACTCTGCCCCATCCTTCGATGTATATTATAAGCTCACCGTTAATAAAAAATAAAATTAAATAAATAAATCTCCGGCGATCAAGTGATCTCATCTTCTCAGGACAGGGGTGTCAGCGCGTGACACAGGTACGCCAGTAGGCGTTAGACTATTAATATATAGATGATAACATTAATTAAGGATAAAATAACAATGACTCCATTATTTTATTAGGAGACTTTGTAAAAATGTATTATTTCGTGTTTCTTTACACGAAATACTTTTAAGAAAAAGACTTTTACTAAAGTTATATATCAGGACACTAAAAAAAAATGTTTTTAATGAAAATAAAGTACTATGTTTAGAAAATAAATCTTTTTAAATGTAGTGATTATATTTAGAAAAAAAAACTCTTAGATTCCGTGTTTATAAAATCAGTATAACTCGAAGAAAAACTAATTTATTGAATTAACGATGTTGTCATTTAATAAAGAATTGTTTATTTAATATTTTTACAAAAAAATAAAATGATCTCATAAATATTATTATAATATAATTCATGATAAAATTATGAATTTTAATTGTTTTTACGCGATTTTATATTTCCCTTTTTGTTTATGAAAGTACAATCATCAACATAAGAATATTTGGTGCTACTGCAGAGACGGGGGCCACTGTTCGATCGATGGCGGCGGAAACTGCCGACTCCTCTTCGGTAGAAATCGTCCGAAAACAAGAGCGACGGAAAGAAATTTGATTTTGGGGAAGATAACTGCTGAATTGACAATTGAGGATAAGTTAAAAGTATGAACATTTATTTATTGAAATAAATTAACAAATGAGAATAAGTTAAAATTATGAACATTTATTTATTGAAACAAATTAAACATTATGTACAACAAATAAATAAATAAAACTTTAAATAAAACTTTAATAAACATTATGTACATCAAATAAATAAATAGCAAACTTTTAATTGAAATAAAAAAAAAACGAAATAAATAAAACTTTGATTTGAAAAAAAAAGTAAACATGATTGACTGAACGATAAATGTGGAAAAAAACAAGTTTTAAACAGGGTCTTGACTGAACGATAAATCCCCGAGTAAATGCAATAACTCTTCAAAGTTTAACCGGTTTACGTCCATTTCGTGAAAAAGTAATTAACCCAATATTAGTTATCTCCCCCAAAATCAAATTTCTTTCCGCCGATCACGATTTCTCCCGAAGAGGAGTCGCCAGTTTCCGCCGCCATCGATCGAACAGTGCCCCCGTCTCTACAGTAGCAACGAATATTTTGTTAATTGTGAAAACAAATAAAAATATAAAATTGAGACAGTAGGCAGTAGCGAAAATAATTGGAATTTTACAAACGCCTTACTTTAAATTTCCTGGAAGGACCTTAGCTATAACGGGATTCGCACTCGATGTCGATACTTATTTTCAGAGATCTAACAAACGCGTATGTTTCACTTTCAAGAGATAAATATCCCTTATTTAGAAGAATAAAATGTAAGTTTGTAGTTTTTTTAATTAATAAATATTTTCGGCTCTTGTAGAGACCGAATACACGAGCGAATTTTATTTTAGAAGAGTTCCAATGGTTTAAGGAGCAGTAACTCTCTTTCTTTTGTTCGCAATGTCTCCTAAAATGGAAAATATCCATTTTTTAAATAAGAAGTCATGCAACTTCAATTAATAGAACATTTTTCGAAGAAATAACAATTTGAGAAAATCAACAGTTATATTGATAGAACATTTATTGAAGAAAATAGAATTTGGGAAAATCAACAGTATATTTTTTTCATTTCAAAAGCAGCAGAATGGATTAACAGATTTTTTTGATTTTTTTATAGTTTAAAATATTAAATTATCGCAGGTATTGGCTCTTGTATAGATCGGGTCTTCGAGAAATGTTCTATTAATTGAATTTGCATGATATTTTCAATTTTCGGAGACCTTGCGAACTTAAAAAAGAGAGTTACTGCCTTTTAAACCATTGGAACTCTTCTAAAATAAATTTCGCTCGTGTATTCGATCTCTACAAGAGCCATATTTTCTTTCAAATTTTCATTCTATCTAATAATTAATAAAGGATTGCTTTAGTTATTTTTACGATGAATAATCAAATTGCCAGTGTAGATATCGAATTTAATTGAATTTGATTTTTTCACGCTTAGAATGCGATTTTAGTTTTAAATTAAACAGAATTATTGTTACAACATTGAAAAGATTTATTCCAATAATGGAAAAATTGCTAAAATTGTTTTTATTCTTTAAATATTTAATTTTCCGTAAACGAATTACGGACAGAAAATTCGAAGAATGCAAACGATTGGAAAGCAAAGAAAAACAAACAAATTGAAGGCGGCAGACGATATATATAAAAAAAAATAGGTACGTGCAAAATCAATGGCTGATTCCCAAAATGAAAAAAAACATTTTGACCCCCCCCCCCCTTCACTTAAAAATACACTAAAATTCAGGAAATCAACCAATTTTACTGAAATGTTCAATATTTATTAATCAACAATCACGGAATATAATGAAACCATTATTTGTTTTTTAAATCTTAGTGAAAATGTATTATTTTTTAAAAAGAAAATACACCTTTACTAAAGTTATAATTTATATATTAATAAAAAAAATGCATGATTTTTTAAATGTTTATTATGTAAATAAAGCATCGTAGATGTTAACAACTAAATTTTTTTTCAAAATATTTAGTATATATTACGAAAAAGGCCAGTAAATACCGTGTTAATAAAATCACTATAACTCGAAGAAAAATTAATTTTTTGAATTAGCGATATTATTATTGAATAAAACATTGTTTAATCAATATTTTCACTAAAAAAATAATATAATTGCAAAAAAATATTTCATGTGATTTTAATGATTAGAGTTTTTGGGAAAATAAAAAATGCGACATAATTATATTTCTCTTTCATAGATGAACGTGGCATCAACAGCGGAAGAATTTTTTTTTATAATCTTGAAAATAAACCAAAAATTGACAAATTTGAGATCCAGGAACTTAACGAAAAAAAGAATTTTAAAAATGGAATAATTTCTACTAACGATGAACTTTCATTAGTATGGTAGCCCTGTTCTGTAATAACCAGGTGGGATTAGCCTTCCAACTCACTTTTACACCGCACTAAAAAATTTTTTTTTACAGATTCTACAATTTCGTTCATTTCACAATTCATGGTCAATTATTTGGAAGTATTTGTATTTGTTTTGTCTTTTTTTCATTAATAAATATTTAAGTTAAAAACAATTATTTATTAATAAATAAAGAGAATTCAAACATGACAATTTCTTTCAAAATTGAATTCTGTTTATCAATAAATAACTGTTTCAACTTTTTTTTCAATGAATAAATTGTCAGTGTAGTCATTGACTTTAATTTACTTTTTCACACTTAAAATAAAAAATAAAAACACTTTATTTTTAAAAGAATCAATGTAATTTATCGTTAGGACACGTTAAGAATAAATCGAGTAACTAAAGTTTTAAATCATGTAAAAAAAATTGATAAAATTGACGCAGTTCGTAACGTAAAAATATTTTTAACATTTAAAATATAGTTTTATTTCAAATTCTAAGGAAACACATTGGTAAACAGACGTCATCAATAATTTCAGAGTATTACGAAATTAAAAACTGAACCTTTTCAGTTAAAAATAATTGCGTACACTCACAAATAATTAAATAAGCATTTCCTTTTTTATTATAACAAAATAAGGGTACTTACATTTGTTTATAACCTTAAAAAGAATAAAGAAATTCATGGATAATAATTTTTCAACTTCTATAAACTATTATTACATTTTTATATATAAAGTTAAAAATGATAAATTATGACATTTTTGTCTTCCATATATTTTGCATAGCGATAGTCAATTTGTAAACAAAGTCCTTTTCCGATGAAGTTATGGCGGATTTTACTCATTTATCACATTTGAAGGGATAATTTTGCTAATTTTTAGTCAAACGTGGGATTTTTTTTTTAATTCAGTGTCTTATGACTTTAATTTAATAATTATCTTTGAAATAGTTCCCAAAAACTTATATTTATCTTTTTAAGGGATTTTTACAAGTAATTTTTTCAAAGTTCAAAATTCATTGAATTTTTGGGGTTTTTGACCGTCGTAATTACATATTTTATTATAATTTATTTTTCACACGTAAATATGCAGTTTTTTTTTCGTTTAGAGATTAAGTTTAGGCTTTTATCTTTCAAACACAATCAAAGTTTACACGGAAACTAATTAAATAATTAATGATAAGCGCTTTTTAATAAGCATAGTCCGTACAAGAAGACGCATTTTTGCACGTACCTAATAAAAAAAAAAACCCAAAACATAGGTATTTAGAAAAAGTAATTAATACGTTTTGCTTTTGTAGGTATGGATGTCCGAAAAATCAATAATAACGGTTATAATGACGCTCTACGTGCGTGGCGCTAAATTACTGCGAGATTATTTCCAGAGCCACATCGAGGGATTTCTTTGGCGTGACTGAATGAAATGTAATTTTTTTCGGCAATATATTATACTATATGCGTTGGCATTATAAAGTTTAAAGAAAGAAATTTGTAAAAACAGAAAAAATACATTGATTTTGGACAAAAACAAATTATTTTAAAATCCCATGACATTAATTTTATTAACTTAGTTTCTTAGTATTAATAAATTTAATGATTCATGATTTTAGACACACACACATTTTCTTTAAGATATATGTCTGTAATGAAAACATTTTATGACGTTATTTTTTTTTTTTTTAATATAAATAAAAAAATTGTATGCAAAACAGAATTCCAAGACTTTTTAAAAATGTATTTATTTACTTTTTATTCCATTCAATGTTAACTTTATGTAATTACTAAATTAAAGTCACCGCTTGCTGATGACCTTCCCTTTTCATCAGTTTAAACAATTTCACATTTAAATGACGTTTTTCTTACTTTTAATTTCTTTTAAATTTTGAGAGTTTAATGAATTGGACAAACAAAAGAAAGAAATCGTGTCGATTTAAGACTAAGAAATCCCAACAAACCGACCAAATTTTCTCTTTTGAACACACAACAAAAATTATTATTTTGCTTTCTTTATCACGTTTTCAGAGTCAATTTCCTTCAATTCAAGGTAAGATGTTTCACAATTTTCAGTTTCTTTAATATCAAAAATGGTTGCTTATCGAGATGAGGTCGCAATTGGAAAACGCAATAAAACGCAATTTCAAATAAAATCTATTGTTTATACTTACGTATTAGACAATACTTAGTATATATCGAAAACATTAGGAAAAATTATCGAGTAAAAATCAATTTTATCGTATTTTACATTTGGCAGACCGCACTTCAGAATAATTAAGTAAAACGGGAGTTAACTCTCCTAATAATTAGTCGATTTTTTGTTTAGACATTGAATCTCTTTTTATGATGTTTGTATTCCATTTAGTGTGACATGCCCGTTCGTTCTCCATACCCCTAAGCACTGTGGTGAAGCAATCACTGTACTAACCATGTATCGCAGTCAAATGTACTACTTCTTTTTTCAATTAGCATAAAAGGTATCGTTCTTACAAATGACAAAAAAATGCATTTTTTAATTTTTTTATTTCGTTCTCACTTTTTTTCTCGGGAATATTTTACAAATACCTATTTTAATTATTCTTTAGTAGCTGCTAACTGCGAATTACGAATTGCTGAAAGTTAGGGCGTGTTACAATAAGCACTTACCGTTTCGAAGCGCCTGCTTTGTCTTGCCCATCAAGCGGTTGTTTGTAAGAGGGAAAAAGTGCATGCTCAGAATTGTGATGTTTTGTAGGTCAGCAATTTGCATACTTAGACAGCGATCTATTTAAAAAGATATGACAACAATTAGAGAGACCAAAAATCGAGGTGGACATAAATAAAGGAGAAAGATATTGTTCTGGTGTTGTCTGTAATGGAGTTCCTCCCGACTTCTTATAGTTTATTGATCTAGGTTTCCAATCTTATTTCCCATCCGGGCTTTGTTTTTCCAATGTTTTGGCGAGGTTTTGTTTCTATTTTTATTCTTGTACTTATTGATTTAGCCCCTGCATAAATTAAGTTGTTTAATTCTGTAATACAGATAATACTGTTGGGGTAGCGAGTTCAATTTCTCTGTTCATAATTTTAATTTATTACATTCTTTATTACTTAGCAATTAAGGTTTTGCTTTGTCCTCGTTCATGATTTCTTTGATATGTTAAATTTCTGCCGTTTCTTTCTCGGTGAGGTCTGTGATTTCGTAGTTATTGGTCTCCGTTCTGTCAATGTTTCTTTTGTGCCATTCTTCTTCCTGTGGTTTTGATGAGGAATGTTTCCTGATGTTCTGTTGCATCCTTTTCCTTTCGTTTAATTTCCATTATGTAAAGCTCCAAGAACCATCCTCTGTAGAAGATTATCTTGCTTGGTCGACCAAGCTTTGTTCCGTTGCCTGGCAGTCAGTAGACATGGCCTATAAATTCTTCATGCGTTTGTTTGGGATTGTTTCTGTAGTAGCACTCTTACCAGTCTCTTTTGTGACCCATTTCTTCCTCTGGGTTGTTGGTTAGCTATATTGATAATTTCTGCTTATCTGCATTTTCAGTGTTATTAACGTAGCTGAAATTCGAGGGTGTATGACAGCCGGTCCATTTGGCATAATGCTAAAATATTCGCTAATGGGCTGGGAGACCAATGGTCAATTCTCGGTTTAGGCATACCAAAGACTTAAAAATAGTACTTGGTGTCCCTTTGCTAAATACTCAGCATCATAGGGTAAGGATGAATGGTAAATGGAGTAATCATGAGAAAGATTCACACCCTCTCCTACATCTCGGTGTCACACTTCTTTCTCGGCGCACAAAGAAAACTCGCCTTTAGCTTCTGGCTATTGGTTTCCGCATGGGGACTTAACTTACAGAGATAACTACATTTCAGTACCTGAACTTACTTCCTAATAATAATTATACAAAATCTGGCAGCCTCGCGTAATTCCTAAGCCATAATAATTATAAGAAATTGGTTAGTCTCGCGTACTATCTTGTATCTGCATACGTACAGTCAAAATAGCATTCTCTTATTATGGACTTTAAATAACATTTTCCTCGTCTTGGCTTTTGAACTTTAGGC
The DNA here is from genome assembly GCA_963556195.1 of Sepiola atlantica. Taxonomy (NCBI): domain Eukaryota; kingdom Metazoa; phylum Mollusca; class Cephalopoda; order Sepiida; family Sepiolidae; genus Sepiola; species Sepiola atlantica. The sequence goes on from OY744525.1 coordinate 107,934,327, forward strand.
ATACACTTTATCCGTCAAGACACATGAACATTTAATCTCTTCATTGCTAGTCTAATTCTACTACTTGCGGAATTAAGATAAGAAATAAAGTTAATGTATTATGTATGGCCATTTGTCATTACTTTTGGTAAATACCTTTTCCACTATATTGTAGTCACTATTATTGGAATTTATGAACGTCCCCCTCACTGACTGGCTGCAGCCTTGTCCCTTAAGGGTCTCACGAATTTGCTGTCAGGCATCCCAACCCCTACTCCCTTGGGGGTCACTTGAGTCAGCTCATAAAAAACGCTTGCCCGTTGTGTCCCGGCCTCTTTTCGACCCACCTTTTGAACCTGGTAGGACCGCGGCTGGGTGCTTCAAAGACAAAGCCCTCGACGGCAGTCGCAAAGAGCCTCCATTCCTTCCTGTTACCAATCATCTTGGACTGAAGTGACTACATCTCGACAAAAGCCAGAATTGGAGGCGGCGCACGTGCAACCTGTTACCAGAACTCTCACAAGATAAGTTCGCAAAGCACGTTTTCGCAAACCTAAATTAACTTCATCCTTTCTGAACTTTGAACTCACCATTTGTTATATATATTTGCCCTCATGTTTTCTCACAAGTAAAACTGTTTTAAACTTATATACGATTATTGTTGTGTTTCTTCTCACAAAAGCGATTGCCCTGTTTCTATTTTGCATTTATCTACATAATTGTTACTGCATTCTCACGTGCAAGATTGAACTTTCTTCCAGGGATATTTAATCCCAACACTATTAGCTCTCAAATCTCTTTTCCCTCAGTATTAATCATGAGATTTTCTGCGACTTCACATACTACAGCGGGAATATTTCCTTTTGTTGTTTAGTAGACTATAGACCCTATATTCGCAGCTATGCATAAAACTATTGAGCAGATCGCAAGGGGGATACAAGGTTTAAAATTAACTCGGGCTCAATTAGTTTAATTTGGAAGTTTGGATCTGTGAGCCAAATGTTTGTTTTTTTGCTATTACGGTGACTTTGTAAGGGAGATGATGATGGGGATGAAAGGGGTTATCCTTTTATCTTCTCGTAAAGAAACGGAACAACGAAAAGTATTTCTGTAACTATAACAAAAAGGGGTTTTATTAACTCAAGATTACCTATACAGTTTGGTATAGGTAGAAGAGAGTTGGACAGTGTCCGTCTGAGGAAGAGGGAGAATATAATAGTTCTTAGGGCCGACCGTGGATTTCTTCAGGTGAAGATGGTAGTAGTCGTCAAGTGGCGACGGCGGCAGGAGAGAGAGCGTTTCATCGTTCCTCGCTGGTGCTCTCTGCGATGTGTCCAAACTGGTGCCAGGAGGTCGTCTGATCTTTTTCCTCGAACCCTAAGGGAACGTAAGTAGTCCTTTAGGGAACTAACGATATTACTGCGCCCTGTGATTTGATTGGACAAGCCAGCTCACAGGGACAGTGATTACACATTCAAAAGTAGTCCCTATTGGTGACTACTACAACTTCACCATTAAAATTTTTTTTTCTTTTATAAGAATTGTTTATGTAAAATGCCAGGTTAAAACAAGTCGAAACTTATATTTCGCCTAACACATGTACGTTCTTGTAATTCGTAAAGAAAAAAAAACGCACCCTACATTTAAAAATTTATATTTCATATATTGCCCCTCCCCTTTCTTAAAATACACAACACAAAAAATATAATCTTCTGTCTTTATTAGAACGTATTGTAAAAATAAAAAAGACGCACGCTATGATTTTATTTTATTGTATTATGCATTCTGCTCTCGTGTGGAGACAAGTTAATTGTGACTCGAAAACATTTTAGAACGAGAATTCTGCAATGTGTCGTTTAAGATTACTCATTTTCAGTACATTTATTTATTATTAAAAAGTTTTGTAAATAAAAGAAAAAAACGCACCCTACATTTAAAAAATAAATAAATTGTAAAAAAAAAAAGAAAGACAGTTGAGCCTATTGATTGAGTGAATCCTTCAGGAGGGGGGAAATGTAACCCAACAGAGCAAAGTCGGACATTTTTGTTTGGATGGTGGGGGTAGTAGAAACACCGATATTAGGTTCTGTCATTCCTCACTAAACAGTTTCAATGTGGACTCCCCCAAGATAAAGTTCAGCGGTGATTCGAGTCGCACCAGTTCAGATGCGGCAGATTCTCTAAAACGAGATCAACAGACGCTCTTACGACGTGTCGTCCATTTTTACAACAGATCAACAGACTCTCTTACGAGCGGATGGCCGTTTGCACGACATGGGAAGACTCTGTTACGAGTTGGCGTCTACAATGCGACTTTTCTCTGTGTTATATCTACATATTTTGCCTCATAAAGCATGAAAGGGGGGGCGGGGGACTTGTCGGTACATGTTCCCCTACTAATACAGAAGACGGGGGGGGGGGGGGGGGGGCGGCGAAGTTGGTCAAAAACTGTGTCGACAGGATGTTCGCGTGGGCGAAAGACTCAACCAATCAGGGGAGGGAATCCTGTTGTCAAATAGAGAGCGGGAAAATCGAGAGGGGGAAGAAAGGAAAAAAGAAAAAAACACGAGATAGGGATCCGGACCGGCACGAAGAACGGACGGCTAGACGAAAATCGACCGCTCACCCAGCAGTCAGATTTCAGAAAAAAAATTATCCCCGCACACAAAAGCAAGGAGAAGGTCTCGAACCGACATTAAAAGCGGACACCTAAGAAAATCCCATCAACAAAATTTGATTACGACCGATCAGTAAATCAAATAGCCTCTCCAGCGTCGAGATTATGTATATCTCCAGGCCCTAAAGAAAATTACAGCTAGTTAACCGCGAACCATAGGATCCAACATTCTATAAAATATCCTTCTCTCCGTCGTCAACAAAACAAAAGAAAAAGGTATGTGTTTACAAATCAGGACAAATAAAAAAACAACAACACACAAAAAAGAATCGTATATTTAATTGTCCTAAATCAACTTTCGTTTTGTTTGTGTTCTGTTTTCTCGTTCGTTTTCCTCGAGTTCAGAAGAAGAAAAAAAAGGGGAAAATACTTTCCTACTTTATTTCCATAGCGGCTAGAAGCCTTTTTAATTGATATAATTGAACTCGTTACGGTCTCTTCACAAAAGAGCATCGTACTCACGTGAAATATAAGTTTAAAAATTATAACATTTGGTTTCGACACAATTATAGCTTTGGTGTCAGGAAAAAGAACTTTCCTATTTTAATTTTCAATAAGGCTATAAGCCTTCATATTTGCTATAATGAACTTTTATTTCGGATCGACTTTCTCCGAATAAATACAAACCAGCCTCTTTTTTTAAATAAATAAATACTTGTTATGTACTGTTAATTTTGTTTTGGTTCTTTATAAATATGTTTATAATTTATGATAGGATGTGTATTCATTTATGAAGTACGGGCTGATTTCCTTTCATCGGGTTTTCGGCCTATGCACATTTTACATTCGTGGCTGAACTACGTGTCGGTACGTTTAGAGTCTCACTACCACAGTTATAACATTGGTGTCAGAAGTAACGGTCTCTTCACAGAAGAGTAAAGTACCCGCACTGAAGCATAACATTTATTGTCATAAAGCTGGTTTCCGAAAAAAATAAAATAAAATAAATAAATAAATAAAAACAAGTAAATAAATAGATTTAAAAAAGTAATAATTAAATAGGGGATTGACACAAAGATGGATTACTCCGGGCTCACTGAAGGGCAATTACATAGTCTTATTAAAGACCAGAAAGCTAAGATATTTAGGGTCAGGCAGGAGCCAACACAAGCATCAGACTCCGTGATAAGAGAAATGGCGGAGGATCTAAACAATCTGCTGATAGCAATGAAGTCGCCGACCCCGACGCCAACGCAGTCCAGTCATCAAGCGGATTATAATTTGCTTTTGAAGCAACAGTCGTTGCATGATTCGATGCGTCATATTCGCCCGTTCCAGATTGGAGGATGAATTTTTAAAGGTGGCTAAGCAGTTGCTTAACGAGGGGATATTCCAGCAGATGGAAGATTCAGCACATGAGACATGATCATTCGACCAGCTAAAGGCTTACCTGTTGTTGGCACACGGTAGCCACATGTCGAATTTTCAGCACTTGAGCTTGCGTGGGACCTTCAGCATAAGGAGGGCGAAAGGCTGACCGATTTTGCGGGAAGACTTGAGAGCACAGTGAGGGAGGCGGCAGTCCACATAAAGGACAAATATAAAAAAGACAAGCAGACCGAAATTTCGGCGGACACGGTCTTTTCATTGATGGGTGGCATGCTAATGAGCGAAAACGTGAAGTTGTGGGCACCGAATGTTTTCCCACACGTAGCAATTGAGGCTAAAAAGTATCTGGACAGGAGCATTCAGTTAAATTCTTCTCCGGTGGCGAAGCAGGTAGCTTACGTGGCACAAAAGTGGCGTCAGCACAGAAGCCCCCAGACCGGACATACTAAACCCAGACCAAGGTACAGAGGGGACACAATGCCCAAACTAGCTGAAGCCAAGAAAAAGCTATCCCGGCAAAATAAAACTCAGGCATACCCACAGAACAGAGTGATGGTCAAATATCGACAGCCAAATGCCCCAAATAGGATGTACGATGCAGAGGCGCGAGCAGATAGTGAAACACCCAGTCGTGGTAGATACCAGCGAACGGTACAGGCCCACGCCGCCATAGCAAGGGACAAGGATCGAGTGAACATCCATAATCATTCAGAGGAAGAGGATTTTCTTCACAGCGCGGACGAGATGTGATTCTCCGATCCACGCATAGTATTATAAAAGAAAAACATCACTTCTACAACGTTAGCAGAATAGAGGACCAGGTTCCCCATTCAGGAAGGTTACAATCGACATCCAAGGACACACAATTCATGCAGTAGCAATGATCAACTCAGGGTGTTCGGTAACGATCATACACAGTCACCTTATCCCTGGCGAGTTAAAGAAATATATGACGACATCGTCAGTAGGCATAGCAGACATCAATGGAAATATACGAGCGAGCGCCGAAATTTCATGCGACATTACCATAGGCGATGCCGGATCCCCAAAGTTTGAGGAGGTAAAGGTTCTCCTTTTTTCTATTGATATACTGATATTGTTGGGTCAAGACATTTTGAGACACGAGTCTGTGGCAGAGTATAGCATCAACAATGCTAAAAACAATATATCATTTACTCGAATTACGAAAAAGGGGCAGATAACTCACAAGGCGTTGGTTGTAGCAGACGAGGCAAGGGAAACAACTCGTCATCATACTGCCACAATTACAGTGATATCTCCAACAATTGATGCTTCGTTGCCTCAGAAGCGGAAATGGCTGAAAGAACATTTGAACGTACAGTTGCCACAACATTCAAATACGGAGGAACTGGAACGTGTTGCGGACCTGTTAATGGATTTTCAGGACATTATAGGCACGGAAGGGTCCGAGAAGGGCACATTCATCAGGCCGGTGCGAAATCCAACGACTGGCGCATCAAAATGCCAAAAGCAACATCCGATAGCTCAGGCAATGGAAGCGGACGTCAATGCGGAGATCTAACGAATGCTGTCGGAAGGCATAGTAGAGTCGTGCAGGGACTTGAAAGCCTTCAATAGTCCCGTTTTTGCAATCAGAAAAAAAACGGTACGGTCAGAGTAGTGGCGAACTTTAAACGCACTTTAAATACCGTTCTAAAGAACCAGGACCCTTACCTAATACCCCTAATGGGCCAGCTCTTCAACAAAATTGGGAAAGGAAACAAATATTTTGCCAGTCTAGACCTAAAAAGCGGCTTAATTAATTATTAAAATTGAGGAATGCGACAGACACAAAACTGCCTTCACCTGGGGTGATGGATGTTAGCAATACACCCGTCTCGCATTCGGCCTTACCTCAGCAGGCCACACATTCTCGCGGTGTATAGCCGAAGCGCTAGACACAGTCAACAACAGGGACATCATTTCATCGTACATTGATCATAACTTGGTGCATGCTCACACATTCGACGAGTATATCTCATCGATGAAACAGTTATTTGCAGCACTTAGAGCATATGAATTGAAGTTGAACCCTGACAAATGTAGTTTCATTGAAAGCGAGGCAAAAATTTTGGGTCGGATTGTCGACACCAACGGATACAGGGCAGATCCGGAATATGTAAGGGCAATTCGAGAAATGAAGCCCCCAACAACAAGAAAGGAGTTAAAAGGTTTGATCGGACGCCTGGTATGGATCAGACAATTCCTTGAGACCCAACTTCACAGGTCCATAAGGACTGACACTTTCTCTATTGGCTCCGATACACGCGCTGAACAGGGACAACATCAAATTTGGTTGGACAAAGGAAGCTGACCGTGCGCCTGAGAAAATTAAAAAGCGATTATCCTCACCACCCGTCATATCTTTCCCGGACTCTACGAATCTGTTCATCCTTACGACAGATGCCAGCAACACGGCGTGTGGGGCAATATTAATGCATGAAGCACCTGACGACAAGAAGAAAATAATTGCCACTGCATCACACACCTTCAATGCCACAGAAAAGAACTGGTCGACAACGGAAAGAGAGGCATTCGCCATAAAATGGGCGATTCTGTAGTACGATTACTTCTTACACGGTCGGACGTTCATCATCTTTACAGACCATAAATCCCTGATATACCTCGATCAAAGAGAATTCAACAACGGCAAAATCAAGCGATGACAGAAGGTAATCTTATCCTATAGGTTCATCCTTGAATACATTCAGGGTGAAATGAACGTGTGGGCCAACATGCTTAGCAGAAGCCGAGATGCCGACAAGACCAAATCCATGCCGGACAGCTCACCAGCTGGACGGACATTCAGACTACGGGATACAGGACTACATGTATACGTACCGTCTTGGTGCAAGGAGGACATTGATAACGCACAGCTCATGCGAGTCCACCACAACCGACCGAACACGGAGGCATGTAAGAATTTTACCAGATAATTTTTGGCAGTTAGCTCCGAAGTTGACACGGCGGCCGACAAGCTATGTGATCGAATCAACATAGTAGCAGTGCAGTCAGCGGACGACACACTGGTGAGCATTATTAAGTCTCTGCACAACGGGAAGTTGGACGGCAATTTCAAGATTGATGGACAGGACCATAGAGCCGACATGTTTATGAAGCACATCAGCAAATTTTATCTGGAGCCTGGCACATCAGTTCTCATGATACGGGATAGTAACATGACGCCTAAACTGGTGGTGCCTTACGGGGCAAGAAGTGCATATCTGCACTAGGCCCATGACTGTATTAACCATTCAGGAATATCGCGCATGCGACACCATCTAAAAGATTTCTGGTGGAAATACAAGAACATGGACATACAGGCGTATGTTGAGTCATGTATGACCTGCGCAAGACAAAAAGGGAACTACGGTCGTCAGGGTCACACTCAGTCTGGCCACTGTAAAAGAGGCAAAAGACCTTTCCAGGTTATGTATACGGATTTCCTGGAGATGCCTTCGTCCAAGGGCAAGCGGTACATTTTGACAATTCTCGACAGTTTCAGTCGCCACCTGACTGGGATACCGTGCGCAAGGGACCGCGTCTTGGATGCAGTGAGAGGTCTATACAGTTTTTTCCTGCGACACCGGGAAATTCCGTGTATTACTTCATCCGGCAGAGGCACACCTTTCACAGGCGAGGTGTACAGATTGTTCTGCGAATTTACCTCGATCAAGCAGGAACTGCACTGCCCGTGGCGGACCAAGAGCTCAGGAAACATTGAGAGGCGGCACCGCACCCTCAAAAACGCTATATTCATGTTATGTGAAGACCGGCGATGCGAGTGCACCGACATTCTAGAATCGGTGGTATCATCAATGAATGCTACCATCAGCAGCGCGACGGGGGTATCCCCACATTATGTTATCACGGGTAGACACCTGAACATGGGACTGCCTCGGATCAACGACAGGGGCACTACTGGAAACAGCCCCACGGCCTATGGAATCCAAATAAATGCATTATTGAAGCAGGTGCACAACAGGGTTGCACTAGCAAGCAATGAGGCTGATCACAGATTCGACAGTCGTCTGAGTCACTTGCAATTTAAAGACCCCATACAGTTCGGTGATACAATCTTGCTATATCGACCAAGATCGGCGGTGACACACAATTCTCATTTGCCATGGATAGGGACATTTGTCGTGGTGAAGTCAAACGATTCCGTTCTGCTTGTACAGGATGACAAGGGAGTTCAAGAATGGGTCCACCGAGCCCATGTAAGTCGCATAGTTCCACGACCCGACAATTTGAATTACGATGTTCCACCACCTTTAATCGATAACAAGACCATTAGTCAGAGTCAACCACTTGAAGCACCCATAATCCACCAGAAGGACGCATTCATCCAGACAGGTCAGGCGACGCAGCAGGCGAGGGCATTGCCCAATCGCTCTACCAGGGGACAGCTCCCATCCCGCTTTCAGGACTTCATAATGCAAAACCAATCTGAGAAGGCATACCCAGCGGACAGACATTGGTAACTGATGCGTTACTTGTTAAAAATCGGAGGAGGGGGCAGTGTTATATCTACATATTTTACCCCATGAAGCATTAAAAAGGAACAGGGGCCTTGTTGGCACATGTTCCCCTACGCATAAAGAAAAGGATGAAGACGGGCAACAATTTTCGAAGGGATCAACAGGAAGTTCGACAGACAGGCTTTCGTAATTCAGCCCACGCATTTGCGGGGGCGGAGGATTCAACCAATCAAATGGGAGAATACTGCTGCTATGCAAACGTAATACCCAAGAAACGGGAAAATGGAGAGAGAAAGAAACTGAAAAAAAGTTCGTCGAGCAGCGTCAAGAACAGACGTATATTTTTGACTGGCAGCTCACCAAGCAGCCAAGGCAAATAATTATTCTAAAATAGGAAAAGTTAATTCGAAAATTAACGGCTGAAAACACCACAAGGTATAATCCCGAATTTACCGGACAAAAAAACAAAACAAAAAAAACAACAATATAGCTCTGTTAAGAACAGACCAAAGAATCTAAAATTCTGTTAAAATATCCTTCCCTTCTTCTGTAAAAACTAAAAAGGTATGTGTTTACGACATAAGGACAAACACTAAAAAAACCCATATTAATTCGTCCTAAAATTGAACTTTCATATTGTTATATATTGTCGTGTTAAATGATCTCATTCTATCGTTCTCCGCGATTTTAACACATTTACCTTCATATCTCGATCTCCCGTGGGAGGAGAAGGACTTCTCATTTGTTTTCCTCGAATTACATAAGGAAAAAGACTTTCCTATTTTCATTTTCCATAAAGGCTATAAGCCTTCTTAATTGCTATATTTGAACTTTTAATTCTTATTCTGACTGATCAACTTTCTCGGAATAACAAAAACCAGCCTCTTATAAAGAACTCCGTTTGTGCGGAAAGAATATTAGTTGATCATTTGAAAAAAAAATACTTGTTAAATATTGTTAATTTGTCTTGGTTGTTTTATACAATATATGATTATAATTTGTGATACGATGTGTTATTCATTTTTATAGAGTACGGGTTGTTTTCCTTTCATCGGGTTTTCAACCTTTTCACATTTTACATTCGTGGCTGAATTGCGTATATGTAACGTTCAGTGTCCTAGTACCAAAATTATAACGACCCAAAGGCGTTCCTCTCGTTGTATCATTTTTCTGGGGTCTTTATTCTCGGTATGGTCCATGTTTAATTATTCTAGCCATGAGAATTGACAAATACACCCTAAAACCTGATAGTAAGTAATACAAACAGTTTACACTTAAACGTAACAAATGAATGGACTTTTTCACACAAGGAACATAATAACGATTTACACCGCTTGCTGATGACCTTTCCTTTTCATCGGTTGTTTCTTTAAACAATTTCACATTTAAATGATGTTATTCTTGCTTTCAATTTCTGTTCAATTTTTTATTCTTTAATTAATTGGACACACAAAAGATAAATTGTGTCGATTTGAGACTAAGAAAACCCAACAAACCGATCAAATTGTCTCTTTTCAACACAAAACAAAAAGAAATGTTCTGCTTTCTTTATCACGTTTTAACATTCAATTTCCTTCAAGTAAAGGTAAGATTTTTCATAATTTTCCATTTCTTTAATATTTAAAATGGTTGCTTATCGAGATGAGGTCGGAATTGGAAAACACAATTAATAAAATCTTATCTATACTTACGTATTAGATAATAATTAGTATATACAGAAAACATATCGAGTATACTTTTAATTAAACGTAAAAATCAATTTTATCGTATAGGTACGTGCAAAAATGGCCGTCTCTTGTACGGACTATGCTTATTAAAAAGCGCTTATCATTAATAATCTAATTAGTTTCCGTGTAAACTTTGTGTTTGAAAGATAAAAGCCTAAACTTAATCTCAAAACGAAAAAAAAAAACCTGCATATTTACGTGTGAAAATAAATTATAATGAAATATGTTATCACGGCGGTTGAAATAAAAAACAAAAATTCAGTGAATTTTCAACTTTGAAAAAATTACTTGTAAAAATCCCTTGGAAGATAAATATAAATTTTTGGGAACTATTTCAAAGATAATTATTAAATTAAAGTCATAAGATACTGAATTAAAAAAAAAAATTCCAACGTTTTACAAAAAATTAGCAAAATTATCCCCCCATTGTTTAATAAAATCCGACAACAGTTAATCGGTAAACGACTTTGTTTACCGATTGACTATCGCTATGCAAAATATATGGAGGACAAAAGTGTAATAATTTAGCATTTTTAACTTTATATTTAAAAATGGTTTTGTAATAGTTTATAGAAGTTGAAAAATTATCCATTAATTTATTTATTCTTTTTAAGGCTATGAATACATTTAATTAATTTAAGTACCATTATTTTGTTGTGATAAAAAAGGAAATGCTTTTGGGTATGTTTACGAATAGCCCTACAACGAAAACGCTGAAAAAACAAATATACAACAAATAAAAGTTACCGTAGCCGATAAAACTGAATTTCCAAGTTAACTGTGACAGTTATTAATGATTATAATCCGTTAAAAGTGCTATTTTTTATAAATTGATAGTTTTAGCGTACGTGAAGTGAAAAAAAAAATTAATGGCCACTTCTCGTTCCCGTTTCGATTGTTTTTTTACTGGGACTCATAGTCAAAGCGCAATTTTTGCATTTTTCAGCCAAGCAGAAGAACAAAACAAAACTACATTTTAAGCAATAAAGGAATAAAATAATTTTCTTTTGATTTACATGTCAGTGTGCTTTTATTTACATATTATTTTCGGTAAATTTTTACTATCCATTCCCAGCGCAGTTTACCCCTTAAAAAAGTTCAAATTCTCTTTTTTTTGTGCAAATACATTTAAACAGCCTAAAAAAATATCCGCAAAGAAGGAAGTAAAAAAAAATTAAATATTTAAGATTTTAGAGTGGGGGTTCACTTTCCTTTATAAATGTAACGTAAAATGAGCACCCATTTTCTGGCCAGTTAGCGTCAAACGAGACATGTAACACGTAAAAATTTAGCGATTTTCGTGTTTGTTTTGGAGGGGGTGGGCAAACTTTGACTTGAGCCCCCCCCCTAAAAATAAAAACCAGAAAACTAAATTGGCTAAATTTCTACGTGTTTTTATTAAATAAATAAATACTCCCCCACCCCAAATTGGCTAAATTTCTACGTATTTATTTAATAAAAAACCTACCCTAACTCCAGCCCTAACCCTAACTCTAACTCTAGCCCTAACCCTAACTCTAACTCCAGCCCTAACCCTAACTCTAACTCCAGCCCTAACCCTAACTCTAACTCCAGCCCTAACCCTAACTCTAACTCCAGCCCTAACCCTAACTCTAACTCCAGCCCTAACCCTAACTCTAACTCCAGCCCTAACCCTAACTCTAACTCCAGCCCTAACCCTAACTCTAACTCCAGCCCTAACCTTAACTCCAACCCCAGCCCTGATCGTTAAAAAAAACAAACGTCGCTTTGATTATGAGTCCCGGTAAAAAAAACACACACACACTTGACAACGAGAACCCGAAACGAGGCTAACAAAACAAGACTGTCGACGCCATGTTTTTGCTGTAAAAATCCTTGCCCAGAAATTTTTTTTTTTAAATGTCTAATGAAAAACCATTTATCCTACGTAAAAATAAAAACAAATGGAATAGCTAACTAGGAAAATCTCCAGTCTCGAATTAGAAACTCAAGTCGGTTACATGTCTCGTTTAATGTTAAGTGGCCAGGAAATGGGTGCTCATTTTACGTTAAATTTATAAAGGAAAGTGATCCCCTACGCTAAAATCTTAAATATTTAATTTTGTTTAAATTCCTTCTTTGCGATTGTTTTTTTAGGCTGTTTAAATGTATTTGCACAAAAAAAGTAGGATTTGAACTTTTTTAAGTGGTAAACTGCGCTGGGAATGGATAGTAAAAAAATACCTTATTTTCATTCGTCACACCGTAATGTTTTTTTTTCTCCTGTTGTTTCTGTAAAAAATTCCATACATACGCCACTTTGATTATGACTCCCGGTAAAAAAAAAACACACCACGTGACAACTGTTGACACCATCTTTATTAAGTAAACTTTTTGTTGGCGAAAATTTTTTTTTTTTCATGTCTAATAAAAAGCCATTTATCCTACGTAAACATACACACAAATGGAATAGATAACTAGGAAAATCTCCAGTCTCTACGTACGTCGCATTTATTTGTTGCATATTCATTTTTTTGACTACGTTCTACAACTTTTTTCAACCCGACTCGCGAGTTGTAGGGCTATTGTTAAACATTCCCATAAAGTTTTTTTTATTTTTTAAGTAGGAAAAAGTAAATTAAAGTCAATGACTACACTGATAATTTATTCATTGAAAAAAAAAGTTAAAACAGTTATTTATTAATAAATAGAATTCAATTTTGAAAGAAAATGTCATGTTTGAATTCTCTTTATTTATTAATAAATAATTGTTTTTAACTTTTTAAATATTTATTAATGAATAAAAGACAAAACAAATCTTTCCAAATAATTGACGATGAACTGTGAAATTAACGAAAGTGTTCAATCTCTAGAAATAAAATTTTGAGGGCGGTGTAAAAATAACTTTAGTAAAGGTGTATTTTGTTTTAAAAAATAATACATTTTCACTAAGATGTAAAAAAAATGGTTTTATTATATTTCTTGATTGTTGATTAATAAATATTTAAAATTTCATTAAAATTGGTTAATTTCCTGAAATTTAGTGAATTTTTAAGTGAAGGGGGGGTCAAAATGTTTTTACATTTTAGGAATCGGCCATTGATTTTGCACTTCGGAATAATTAGGTAAAACAGGGGGAGGTAATTTTCCTAACAAGTCTTGATGTAACAATTCCAAGAAGTCGTAAAGTTTTTAAAGATTTAATTAAAAAACTACTCAATAATTTTCCTATTTTTTTCTGTGTATACTAATGATTTCCTAATACATAAGTATACACAAGAGTTTTTGGCACTTCTGCAGAACAGGAACTAGAGCTGAAATTTATTTAGGAGAGCTCACATAGTGTAAGAAGGGGCAGACAACTCTGTTTTTTAGAAAGTCTATTTTCATGCAGGAAATATACCGGCCGTATTCCACGGCAACTTTGGGGTTTTGGTGGCTATGAAAAGGACACTAAATCTGTTTTTTTAGTAAAGGTCCCGTCCAGAGATGCTACCATATTAATCCCTATAATAAAACAATATGTGCACCCAGGTACCGCAATCACATCCGATTGCTGGCGCGCATATGATCGAGTTGGATCTGAAGGATTTCACCATTTGCATATAAATAATAAGTATAATTTCGTCGATCCTTCGACAGGTGCAACCACCAATCATGTGGAAAACAGGTGACAACAAGCCAAGAGGAGGAACAAAATAGAATGTGGGACACACACGCAAATGGTGGAATCCTATTCATCAGAATTTATGTGGCAGCAGAAATTTTCCGCAACCCCCTCTAGAGTCTTTTTGAACACATTTCTGAATTCTATCCCGTTTAAAAAACAAAAGCAAGAGAAGAAAAAAAAACAGAAAAAATTATTTTTTAAACTGTAAAAAAAAAATCAATTTTTAAAAAAACCAAACCCAATGACTGTTTGTTTTGAAATGGAACAAATATATAGTGTTGATTTTCCCAAATTCTATTTTCTTCAATAAATGTTGTATCAATATACTGTTGATTTTCACAAATTGTTATTTCTTTGAAAAATGTTCTATTAATTGAATTTGCATGACTTCTTATTTAATGCATATTTTCCATTTTCGAAAAAATTGCATACTAAAAGGAAGAGTTGTCTGCCCCTTACACCATTGGAACTCTTCTAAAATAAATTTTGGCTCGTGTTCCTCATCTGCACAAGTGCCGAGTTTTGATTTGGAATTGTGTTTTCCAATTGTAACCTCACCTTGATAAGCACTTTAAAACGTAAAAAAAAAAAATTTAATTTCGATCAAATAAAAACCTCAATTCCATAATTTTGGCTAACCTAATTATAAACAAATATGAATCTCCAATTTTTTTAATCTCGACGAAAAATAAAGAATATAAATAATAAAATATACAACTAGTTACTGTTACAAACGTTTAATTTTTTATCAACCTGCATAGTTTGAAACTTTCGAAACTGTTTGTATGTTTTGTTATTTCAAAATTTGTTTCGTTGCTTTCACTTAATTGATTTCATCAATCAAACATGGCTGTCGATTTTTTTTTTTTTTTACTATTTGAGATAGTCACTAAGTTCAATTTTTAAATGTGTTTAAAGAAAACAGGGCTTATGGTACCACTGACCCTAATTCTGGGAGGGGGTCAGTCGGATTGGGGTAAGGTTTTAAAAAATTTGTTTAATCTTTTACATCTGGATAGTTGAAAAGTATGGAAGACTCAGCGAATAGAATCACCTTTTCTTATTATGTCTGACCATTATCGACATTAAATTAATGGTGGTTCATGAAACCACGTCTATTCGAATCATTGTATGAGCAAAGCAAAAAAAATATCTTGTTCTCTCACAATTTTTCTCCAAATATACAATATATGTATATATAATTTGATTTTCCATTACTCTCAGCAGCAGCCAGATGATGGCCAAGTGGTTAAAAGCGCTATCTACCGTCTAGCTTATTGAGGCAATTGCTTCTCTACTGCAAAAGTCATTCTTGTATTGAGAAGTTAAATTTAGTTGTACATATGCTAACACAATTAAAATGAAACTCTTTAAGACATCAAATGTTAGCTTGGAAGGCCTTGATCTCTTAGATCAACTGAACTTAAATAAAGAAAGTGAAAACTATATTCTTGTGAAATATGTGGCTCTTCTTTTTCTCATAAATCATATTTAGTTGCACATATGCAAACACACGAGTTAGCCACATTCATATGAAGTATGTAGTTACCCTCATGATGATAAATCAAATTTTGTTGTACATCTAGAGAGAAGAATTTTTTTTAAAAGCTTGTGGTCATTCATTTTTCATCAATAACCTTTGTTGTACACATCTGATAACACGGGAGTGGCACTATTTTCTTTGAACTTTGTAGATGGTTTTATAATGAAATAACGTTGGGGTTTCAGTAATTCTTGAAACAAGGAAATCGAACAAATGAAATTTTATCCTAAAACCATAAATTCATCTTTCTAATCTATCCATGCAACCTGTCGGTCTGTTTATCTGTTTGTATGTTGATTTTTTAGGGTTTCACACAATCAGTTAATTGTTTGCATAATGTGTTAACACTTTCCGGGAAACAGTCGTATTTATTTCAAGCTGTTCAAAAAAATTGTTTTATGCATACATAAAATACGACACCTGACTAAAAGGAAACGAACTATACAATAAAAATAGTTGTATATGCAGAGAACCGACAGTTTATTTAGCAGCAGATAATAGTATAAAATCAGTAAAATACGACAAATGACTAAATAAAAAACAGTTTGAGTTACATACTACATTTTTTTGTATATGAAACGACCATCTCAAGGCGACCATGTCCTTGTCTGTAGAGGTGAACGCCTCCTCGATTGTACATATCTCAACAGTCGACCGTGTTGTGGATGTGTTTTATTTCTGGCCTCAGTCATGCCTCAGAAGAAATAGTCAAGGAGGTTGGAGTCGGGTGAGAAGGGTGGTCAAGAGATCTAATAAAACTTTTCAGTCATCATAGAGAAGATTTAAGCAATTGGAAGCAAATATATGCTCCATCCGTTCATAGTTTTTGTTCGACTCAAAGGATTATATAATTGTTATAGAACTACATGCAATACTAGGTTTCGGAATTTTTTAGATGAGGGATGATAATTCGTAGAATTTGGTATATTCGGACTACTGTTCTAATCTTTTTTTTTATCACAACGTTTCGGCTGATGTAACCTCCGGACTTCTTCAAGTGTACTTTGTCGAACTCAGTAATCTGGACGGAATTTCGAACAGAACCCTTTATTAAATCCACGGGGTAGCAAGGACCTGTGGCACAGTGGATATAGTACTAAGTATAATTCAGTTCTAAGTGACAGTCATCTGAAGGTTGAAGGTTCAATCTTCAGTGCGGACGATACAAAGAATTGCGAATTACTGAAAACTTTTTCCCAGTCATGGAACGAGAGCATGCTACCCCCATGGATTAAATAAAGGATTCCGTTCGAAATTCCGTCCAGATTCTCAAGTTCGACAGAAAGATTCCCGAGTTCGACAAAGTACACCCGAAGAAGGTCGGAGGATACATTGGTCGAAACGTTGTGATAAAAACATCCAAGATGAGAACAATAGTCCGAATATACCAAATTCTACATGCAATACGTAGTTAAAGTAAAGTAAATTATGTTGGATTATTAAAAAATTACCAACGCTATTGATATGTTTACCCATTCAGTTATTTATTTTTGTTATCGCTTATGTTTTAATTTGTTTAAATGATAAATTCATGACGTCACGCCAAAGCTATAATTATGTTGCTACGGTTATGTTTTAAGTTATATTTATAATAATAAAGTTAAAAAAGGTTAGTTGGTAGAACATAAGACAGAAAATCTCAAAGTTTTGCTTTAGATTTCCAGTTATTGCATCTACTTTATTTATTTCAATCGGTATGCTGTTGGTTCACGTCCATAAAGGAGATAGCGTTCATAACTGATAGCCTTTGTGAGCTCTACTCGCCTGGCAACTTCCCATCTTCCATCTGCAAGAGAAATGTCAGCGAATAAGGTGCAGGTTGTTCAGTTTTGTAGGATTTAGGCAACCAGTGATCAGGCAGCAGGTATTGTTCAACCCCTGGTCTTATTTATTTGCATGCTTTTATCTCTCACAAAATGTATTCGCCAGAAGAATAGCACAAAACCAAGGTACTACATCTTAGTATAACTGATGCGGCTACCCATGTAGCATTGATTAATTTCTGTAGGATTTCATTCCGAGCGCTGACTTTTTATTTTGTGTTTGAATATGTACTTTCATGAACGAATGCGATTCCCGTGTTATCCCAAGGTATGATCGGTACATTTCTCAAATTAGATTCTAGACCACATAATGTGAAGAGGTATGTTGGCTTCGCGATTCCTTAGATGGAACGAGCAGACTTGATTCTTCACAGTGTTTGCATGCAGGTTGCTGTTTTCATAGTATAAAAGTTGGTGATATATGGCTGAGTTTAGTTTTGTTTCTACTGCGTAGAACGTAATCTCTTTGGCATACATTTGTTTAGCTATTGTTTTAAACATGTCGGACCTAAACAGCAGAAACACCAAATCTTTTTAGCTGACCTGAGTATAAAGTATATGATTCTCTTATTTTTAGGATATTGTGCAGTATAAACAGAAACAAAGAGGTGAAAAAATAAATAGAGAGCAAATAACTTTTACCAAACGCAAGAAAATTAAAGCTTCAATCAACTTGCGTCGTTTTTCACTTTTGGAACTTTTTAAGTGTTTGTTTTTTTCAGTTTTTTTAAAATCTGAAGAAAAAAACTTTTAAAAGCGGCAAACTGGAATGTTAATGACTCAGTTTAGAAGTAAGTCAGCAGCAAACGGTGTTGGCTCAGATGTAGTTCCCATTATTAAAATTCATTCGTAATATATCTTCCGGCGAAAGATTCAGTTTCCCAAATTTATTAATTTATTTTTTAATTTGTTAGGTTAAAGTACAGAATAGTTAACAAATCTCCTCCGCATGTTAAGAATGACTTTCTAATAACGTTATTATTTCAGCATTGCCCGTAAACTGCATAAGTACAAAAAATCAAATCCGCGATTTTATTAATTATTTTTGTAAAAGAAATTATTTTAAATAAAATAAACAAATATATTTATTATATTTTCCTAAAAAATCAAACCACCTATTTATTACTTATTTTTGTAAAAGAAATTATTTAAAATAAAAAACAAATACATTTTATATTTTCCTAAAAAAACAAACCACCTATTTGATTACTTATTTTTGTAAAATAATTTTTTTATATAAAATAAACAAAGATATTTTATTGTATTTTCCTAAAAAATCAAACCATCTATTTGATTACTTATTTTTGTAAAATAATTTTTTTAAATAAAATAAACAAATATATTTGATTATATTTTCCTAAAAAAATCAAACCACTTATTTGATTACTTATTTCTGTAAAAGAATTTTTTTTAAATAAAATAAACAAAGATATTTTATTATATTTTCCTAAAAAGTCAAACCACCTATTTGATTACTTATTTTTGTAAAATAATTTTTTTTCATAAAAAATTAATACAAAAACTTTCTTAATTTTCTTTATTTCTTTACCTAAAATACACAGGTGACAATTTTTAGACAATCACCGCCCGGCTCTGTAACGTTCTCTGTATTGGGTCTGTTACTATCCCGGTTAGCCAAAAAACTTTTGGTGGAATTCGATTAAACATAATCTTTTCAAACAGCATGTTTGTTAATTAAATTAACAGAAAAATTCTTAGTTTTTATTGCAAGGGAATTCATATGTTGTTATTTCCTGAAATGTCAATTTTCTTTAGGAAAAACTGATTCGTTATTTTAATTTTGACTAAATATTTTATCAGGTGTCCAGAAAAATGTCCTGATAATAGCTTTTCGCAAATGATCACTGTTACCCAAATTGTACACAATCTGCTGCGGAAATTGATGATCATTTTAAATTAAATTCATGTGGAAAATTGATCTCCTCTAAAATGTAAAATAATTGTTATATTTATAAAAAATATTTTTACTTTCGAGTTTTTTTTTCAAACTGTTTACATGTAATCGCCTAAAAATAGAATCTCATAATTTGTTTGTAAGGGGAAAATAGATTAGTATACAGTTTACACATATTACTAAATATTTATGTTTAAAGAGAGATAAACTTTGTGTGTCTTTTAGGATGGGATACGAAAGCAATCTCTATGCTGAAAACTGGAACTTGGTCATGCGTTGATGATCCAGGATTTACGGGTATAGGCATGGCCAATATTTATTCATTCTATGAGTTCAAAATAAATTGTGAAATTTACCTGTAACCGCCCCAAACAAATTAAACGGTCCTGGCAAATCTAGTGTTTAGTTAACGTTCCTGATCTAACTTCAATATAAAAAATGTCAATGTTAAAAATCATAAAAAACAATGCCTTTTCTTAACCCTACTACTAATCCGAAAAAATAAAAGGGTATGGTCCTTTGTTAAAAAAGTGCACACATTGTAGATGTAAATATCAATTTATACTCTACAGGACTGTTAAAAATTAATTTCGCCTCGCAAAAGTAGTTTTATTTATAACTTGTTTGAATATATATTTTAAACAGTAATAAATAGTACTCTCCTAAATAGCATAAATGTGAAAGCTTTAAAAAAATATATGGTTACATGTCCTTCAAAATGCAACCGGGTCTGAAAGTAAGTGATTATTTTACGTTAAATTTACATGTGAAAAGTCTATCATCACGAGGTTATGGTCTGCTGTCTGCCCAGCAGGGAATAACCGGTTGCATTAGGCATTATGTAGATACAATAAAGAAATAGTATCGGAACAGTTAAACAAAGGTGTCGCCAAAATCAAGTCCAAATGAATGTTAATATCTCTCTCCAGTGTAAAAAAAAAAGTCGTTCACTCCAACATAAAAAATCCAACACTATTCTCTCCTTTCGTTCGCTTTACAATCCCACGTTCAGAACGATCTCCACATCTCTCACTGAATCTTCATTTTCCTTCTCTTATTAAAAAAAAAATGCGACGCATGCAAACCAACTTCATTTGCATAAATGTCTCTCTCGACGCCACTGCCTGGATCTTAAAATATAAACATTATTTGACTTTTTGACGCCTTTCTCTTCCCACTCCTTTCTTTTTTGTCGTCAGCGAGCGTTTTTGGGTTCGCCCCATACACACAGCATACCAGACACTGCCTCTTTGAACGGCGCCGACAAGTGTCTGCGTTTACGTCAGTCGGCCGCTCTCCATTACACATTATTCATTAATTCTTTGCAGTGAATTTATTATCTTGACTTCGGGACGAGGAACAATTGGAGGTGAACCTGTAATACTTGATAAAAAGTGGACAAGACATCCTTTATAAAAATAGTATTTATTTTCTCACTGCATTTTGAAAATTAACAAAACTCTCAAATTGTCGGTGCAGGGAAGCAAGTTTCTTTGATGTGACGTTTTTTTTAAACAACTGCTCTCTTCTCTGTTTTTCCTGGCAAAAAAAGAAATAAACAAAATGAAACAGAGAAAGAAAAAGTAATCCGTGGTGATTTAAACACCGGCCCTACACCCCCACCTAGTTACCGACGGGTGCCATTACTAGCAGTCAGCCATTACTAAAATATGAGGGTTATTTTTACAACAAATCTGACTCCTCTCTGTAAACAAGAAGTGGAGGGAGGTTTGATTGAAAAGAAGCCCCTTTAAGTCGAGTATAACGATGCTTTGGTTGGGAAAATGTTTTACCCATCAGCCCAAAGTTTGGTCTAAGGCCGCAAAAGAAGAGACCCTTGTGCAACATTAAGGTTGTTCAGAAAGTACCTGCTATTTGATGCATTCTTTTACCGTTATGCTAAGATGGAGCACTGCTTCCACATCTGGGGATTGCTGTTAAGCGAGTGTTTTCCCACCGTGACAGTACAAAATCGATTTGAAATCGAGTTGAGATAATCTGTTATATTTCGTACTATCCTTCTACTCTATCGGAATCTCCATGGAATATACTCGACTAAGATTCAATCTCTGGTTCCTCTTTGTAAGACATCCACAGCAAAAACTCGTCTTATTGCCACAACTGCAAAGAACTTTTATTTCTTCTTCCATGAATATCAAACAGAATTTTCATGCAAACTTCAACATATTTGTCTTTAAATCCAATGTCAACAAATACTAGTCATAAACGGTATCCATATATGAATAAATTTTGTTCATTCAATTCATTGTGCTCAATCTTATATTATTCGTCATCATTCACTTTACAATTCGCCATCCCATTAACCCTTATCAGAAAGTGGTGACTTATTTTTTAATTTTCTTTAAAATACTCTAAAAATCTTTACATAATCATTTAATTAAGTTAATAATAGTTTGTATGGTGTCAGAAAGCTTTCTAGATTTTCCAGGGACATTTCTTGCATGCATATTTTCCCCATTTTAGCGTGAAATCAATAAACATATCTTTGTAGCCATTATCAATAGATCACGTATCGATTTTATTTAATTAATACTGTAATTGTATTAATATTTTATTTTTATAGTGCGTTAAATGACTTCCATAAAAATCTGTGTAGAAAACGTTTAGACTGCAAGTTTTTAAAATTATTTTATAGAATTATAGAATTTTAAATTCTTTCATTGCAACATTGTTCCAATGAAGAGTCTCTTTCTATTCCACAATTCTCTTTATGTTTTCTCCTATTCTCAAAGTCATTTTTCTCTCTACCTCTCTCTTCCCACTATCTCACACGAACAATGAATTTTATGTTTAAATAATATTCACTGCCTTTTACTTTCACTCTAAAAGAAGAAACCATGCAAAAAGAAACTGCCAATCTTAGATCTCACCCTGTATTTCTCTCTTTCTTTTTCTCTCCCTGCTTCTCTTTCTTTTCTCTCTCTCTCTCTCTCTCTCTCTCTCTCTCTCTCTGTCATTCGCTCTAAGACAAGGAAAATCTCAATAAACAATCTTGTTTATACAACAAAAGAAGACCACATCATGAACTTAGTGTTAATTTAAAAACTTTCTTTTTGTTTTGTGAATTTTGTTGAATTACTTTCATCGAATTAAGTTGCTATGCAGTAACATTAAGCTTAATACAAAATATCTGTTTCGAATTATGAACAAAGTAATACAACATATACTTGTAACTAGTCTTCGCATATTTTATTTTTCAAAAGTTACATTTACAAAAAAAAGTTTAACTAATTTCTTAAAAAAATATTTTTTTATTTCAAAGCATGTTTTATTATACGCACATTTCTACTCACCTTTTTCATGTTTAAATTTTTACAATCACTGAATTTAATGTTTTACAAAAATAGATTTTTAAATATTGGATTGTTTTAAAGAAGTGTAGCAGATTCCTACAAACCGGCATATTGTTTAAATATACCTGGCTTCGTAGCTGCCTGCTGATTGGTTCAAGCAATATACTTCCTCTTCGGCTTGACCAATCAGTGGACTTCTCTTAGGCGAATTTTGGATAGCTGGCATCGCTATATAAACACTTGAGCACCATCTGCTTTTTTTCTCTTTTTATTCTGTGTCACGAGAAGCCTCTTCACTCTCTTTCCTTCTTTGGCACGGCCAAACACACGCCCCCTCTCTGGTGACGAAACATACATCTTTCCGGGCCGTTGGCTCTGAGTTTGACTTCGACAAGAAGACAAGGACCCAAAATGGCTACTGCCACATACACTTGGAATTAATATGCACTCTCTCTTTTTACTGGCTTCTCTCGACATGTAGACGACTACTACACCGGGTCACAAAGTACTGAGAAGCCAAAATGGCTACTGCCTCATACACATGTACTTAATATAACACACACGCATAACTGCTTACATGTCAGCTGACTTTCACACCGGTGTACAGACACAGACACTTACATACACACATGGACACGTCCTGACACCATAGCCGGTTTACAAACATTTAATATTATAAGCAATTCTCTTTTCCCCACTGATCAATTATAATAACGAGAAATCCCATAATTTTGCCTTCGTCAAATACTCATTTACACACAAACATTTCCGCTTCGTCACATTTTCTAAAGAAGTACTTTCCTAATATTTGATTTTTACTATAAAAACCGGAGATAAAACAAAAAAAAACGTGTTAAGACAAAATGTATTTTTTAGGTTGTTGCTTATTCTGGGGTGCTACATATCCATTTGATCCAATACATTATTTTATAAATGGGAACAAAATTTGCTGTTCAATATGTTGTCCTTTCATTTATGAGACATTAACTTTTAAAAATTGCATGATAACAAAAACATATTTTACTATCTAGACAACAATAGCTCCATCTAGAATTTAAAAAAAATATAAGAATAACACGGAGAGAAGTTGTTACATGTAAATTGTTTATTGCTCTCATCTTCGTAATTCCAATAACTCTGTCTTCCCATTGTCTGGAATATTTTGATGCCATGAGATTACAGATATTTTGAGTCAGAAAGGCATTTGGGCCATACACAACCCTTACTGCACTATGAACTCCTTATCGCACAAACATGTCTGAGTGTATCCCTAGTCTCTTTCTCTCTGTCGATACACACACACACTGGAAATTTATCACAATTTCATTTTGTTCTCGTTGGAATTATATATATATATATATATATATATATATATATATATATATATATACTCTGTTGTAAAATATAAACATTCATTGAGCTTTTACATTGAATAGTTCTGGTAAATTTTTGTAAAATATATTTACACAAATATTATATATATATATATGAAAATTGCGTCTGAACATTTTTCCATTTCTTTATATGTATATATATATATATATATATATCAGAGACGCTGATAGCTACATATCATGTGTCTCCATTTACTTGCTGTTCAACAAGGGCAGAGTCATACATAACCTCGGTTATGGAAATCTAACTTCTCAAATGAGGCACTCTGGATTGGAACCAAATTTAAAATTACTGCAGTCTATAAGGATTTCGCCTTCACTGACATGAAATATTAAGTGTAGTGTCAGAACAGATACTACATTTTTTTACGTAATAAACACATACCAATCTAAAAAGACATAGTAAAATCTTATTGTTTATCCCGTTTTGTATCCAGTAAAAGAATCTATGTTATCAAATGTATCTAGTATAATTCTATGGAGTGAATTCAGCCTAAATGGTGTATGTTAAATCTAAACATAAGGTTAATTCAGAGATGTGAGTTTTCCATCTGTTAACTTATCTTTTATGAATCCGAAAAAGCGGATTTTCGTTTAAATCATTAGATCTTTCTATGGATTTCTGGGTTTTGTTAAATAAAAAAAGCTGATTTTCCTCCGTATTTTATTTTGAAATTTTTTTTCTTTACTTTTTCCTTCTTCCTCTCTCGTTTTACTTTTATTTCCTCTTTTCTGTTTTTTCTTCTTCTTCCTCTCATCGTCGTGTCTTGCGTTCTTTTTCCCTATTAAAACAGTTCTCTCTTAAAACTGAAAATGTTACTTTTGCTTGGAAGAGTTAAAATGATTCATAATAGGGGTATAACAGACTTTTGTGTCATAACAATAACTTTCTGTCTCTTCACATGATCACTTCGTCTCTTTCACCTTATTTTGACTTTCTTCCTTATCAATTTCATTTTCTGTCTCTTCACATGATCACTTCGTCTCTTTCACCTTATTTTGACTTTCTTCCTTATCAATTTCATTTTCTGTCTCTTCACATGATCACTTCGTCTCTTTCACCTTATTTTGACTTTCTTCCTTATCAATTTCATTTTCTGTCTCTTCACATGATCACTTCGTCTCTTTCACCTTATTTTGACTTTCTTCCTTATCAATTTCATTTTCTGTCTCTTCACATGATCACTTCGTCTCTTTCACCTTATTTTGACTTTCTTCCTTATCAATTTCATTTTCTGTCTCTTCACATGATCACTTCGTCTCTTTCACCTTATTTTGACTTTCTTCCTTATCAATTTCATTTTCTGTCTCTTCACATGATCACTTCGTCTCTTTCACCTTATTTTGACTTTCTTCCTTATCAATTTCATTTTCTGTCTCTTCACATGATCACTTCGTCTCTTTCACCTTATTTTGACTTTCTTCCTTATCAATTTCATTTTCTGTCTCTTCACATGATCACTTCGTCTCTTTCACCTTATTTTGACTTTCTTCCTTATCAATTTCATTTTCTGTCTCTTCACATGATCACTTCGTCTCTTTCACCTTATTTTGACTTTCTTCCTTATCAATTTCATTTTCTGTCTCTTCACATGATCACTTCGTCTCTTTCACCTTATTTTGACTTTCTTCCTTATCAATTTCATTTTCTGTCTCTTCACATGATCACTTCGTCTCTTTCACCTTATTTTGACTTTCTTCCTTATCAATTTCATTTGCTTTTACTATTTATTACTACTTATCAATTTCATTTTAAATGTGTTTTTACTATTTTTCACTACTTATCAGTTTTGTTTAGTTGTTATCTTTTTGCACTATTCTCTCTCTACAAAACACATATGTGGCTGTGAACCCCAGGTTGGGAAATTTATGTCGATTTCATTTTTTTTCTCTCATTTGCTATTCTCATCTCTGGAATTATAATAACAATAAATTGAACGTGTATGTGTGTGATATAACATAATTCATAATATTTAAATGTTTTTTTTTTCATTTTTATTTACAGATGTTCCTGTGTAAAATCATTTGAATGTGAATGGATCATTGTTTTCTTTGTCATTATAAACACAATCATATTGGTAAAAGTGTACTTTCTACATGTAAAATATTTCCTTTTAAACTTAAAATAGCTTAATGGATGTGATCTTTTAAAGAAGGGTCAATTTCCTATGTGTTTCTTGTGAAATGCATTACAAATTATAGTTCGTATCACCCTTGTTTTCAGTGATATTTGAAATCAGAATCACAAAAGTAATTACAGCAATTTGTCATATGTACATCTACCATTTGTGTGAATATTTTATGAACTTGAATTCGTGAATGGTCCTGTTATTATACACTTGATTTAAAGCTGTAACCAAAGTCTTGAAGATCAATGTTGGAAAAAAGAATTGTGTGACACTTCTGATACATAATTCACAAGTAAATAGAAGAAATAATGGAGAAGAATACTGCAAAGAAGCCATATTCTTGTACAGTTTGTGACTCTTCTTTTGTGCATAAATCAAGTTTGGGTCAGCACATGCTAACACACACTGAAAACAATCCACATACTTGTGAAATATGTGCATATTCTTGCACAAGTAAAGCCAACCTAGCAAACCACATACGAACACACACTGGAGAGAAGCCATATACTTGTGAAGTATGTGGATCTTCTTTTACTAAGAAATCGAATTTAATTATTCATCTGCGAAAACACACTGGGGACAATTTGCATATTTGTAAAATATGTAATTATTCTTGTACAAGTAACGCAAACCTTGTAACACATATCCGAATACACACTGGAGAGAAACCATATTCTTGTGATATTTGTGGATTTTCCTTTAGTCAGAAATCAAATTTAATTGTGCATCTGCGAAAACACACTGGAGAAAGACCATATAGTTGTAAAGTGTGTGTCTCTACATTTAATACGGAATCACAGTTAGTTGAACATATTCGCACACATACTGGGGAAAAGCCATATTCTTGTCAATTTTGTGAATATTCTTGTTCTCATAAAGCAAATTTTGTCGGACATATGCGAATTCACACTGAAGAAAAGCAATATTCTTGTGAAATATGCGGATATTCTTGTTATAAGAATTCAAGATTTGTCATACATATGAGAAAACATACTGGAGAAAAACCTTATTCTTGTGAGCAGTGTGGCTCTTCTTTTACTACTAAGTCAAATTTTGTTCTACATGTGAGAATACACACGGAAGGAAAACAATATTCTTGTGGAGTATGTGGATATTCTTGTTCTCATGATTCAATTTTAGCCGCACATATGCGCACACATACTGGTGAAAAACCATATTCTTGTAAACAGTGTGACTCTTCTTTTACTACTAAATCAAATCTAGGTGTACATATGAGAATACACACTGGGAAAAAGCCGTATTCTTGTACAGAGTGTACGTCTTCTTTTACTCAACGTGTTCATTTGTTGAAACATATGCGAAAACATGGTATATCAGTTTTAACTTCTAAACATCAGGCGATTGTCTGACATTTTGCTCAGGAATCAACTTATTGAAACATTTGAAAATACACTGGGAAGTTTAGCTCTTTGTATTCAGAAATGTCAAATTTCTCTCTTTTTTATTTTTCTTTCCATTCACTTGCTGGGGACGGGGCATTCTTCCAAATGCCATACGATCACCCGCTATTTACAGACTCCAACCGAGAGCTCTTTTCAGGATTCTGGCTGTTCTCTAGAGTGCAGTTGTTTGGATTTCTCTTGCACTTGGTTCACCAGGTATACTTGCTAAATACTTTTTCAAGTTCTTCTTCATGAGTCCAGTGGCTCCTATGATAACTGGAATGATGGAGATCTCTTTGAGGTTCCAGTTTCTTTTCATATCATACATTAGACCCTGATATTTTGTTATTTTCTCCCTTTCAGCTCTGTTTAGGCCCCCATCATTAGGGACACTGACCTCAACAAAATTTGCCACTCTCTCTTTCTTGTTCCATATGACAATGTCAGGTTTAACAGCTGCGTTTTCCAGATAGGTAGCTGTGGGGATTTCTTAGTCATAATGGATGGTGTACGTCTCATTCCCCACAGTTCTCTCAGGTAGATGTTCCCAGGGCTTGCTGCTACACCTGATATTCAGTTTCTTACAGATGGTCCAGTGGAGGTATCTGCACACTCCATTATGTCGTGCTGTATAGGAGCTATCTGCCAACATGATTTTGCAACTCGATATCAGGTGGCTCACACTCTCCACTTCAGTGTGGCAAAACCTGCACTTGTTGTCCATCTTTTTAAACGCATTTGTCATCAGGCCCTGGTCTTGTGCGGCCATTATAAGCCTCTCCTGGTCGTAGTGGAGGGCTCCCCTTCTTAGCCAGTCCAAGGACCCTTCCTTATCAATATAGTTCTTGGATAGTTCATCGACACACTTTCTGTCCTGACTGTTCTTAGTATATGTTCAAATATGCTATATTATGTCCATCTTCCGTTGTACTGAATTCAACATGCGAATATTTAAGAGAACGACCTTCTATAATGAGTACTTGGTTGTGTTTATTTCTAGTATCAGCCTACATATTCATTCAACCAAGAAAAACCGAAAATACCATTCATGAAGTCAAGTTACAAATATATGCATGAACACTTTATAGAGTTTGTGAATTATGTATCTGAGTAAAAATTGAAAGTAAATTGAGATGCTAATATTCTGAAAGTGAGCAAATGCACCAAAATCAGAAAACACCAAGACATTTCACATGACCAACTAGCATTGCTGTCTAATAAATAAATGAATACCATTGAACATTGACAACATATTTAGGGGTGATCTTTTAATGAAATGAAATGCATTCTTTATTTAATTTTTTAGTATTCTGCATGAATTGTATGAACACTGGTCTGGCATTCTTCGATTCTCAATCTTAAATAATTTAAAGCACATTTTTTTATATTTATCTCAAATAAAATTTTATTATCTGATTTTTCATATAGTCAGTTTTTCGAATTATCGATTTCTAACTTCAATATTTCTTGCAAAAAGTTTATATATTTTTTTTGCATACAATCTGTGACTTGATAAATAAACAAAAGTTACTTTTGATATTTGTAGTTTTTAAAGAATTTCTCCCACAAGATGCAGTCAAGATACTTTGTGATGTATTCGCTGGATAAGAGGTTAAGCAAATATAGTTGACATTGTATGCAAACACTTATTCTATGAATCTTCTGGGTTGGTATCTGCTTCATTGCTGTTCATTAAGAATTATACACTTTTCTTCATATGTGGCAATTTGATGAAAATGTTTAGCTTTTTGTTTGAGCTTTTTTATGCAGTGCCTATTTTGGATTTTCTTATTCTTCAAGCAATTTCAGATTTTCTTTCCCCAGTTGGTTTTATTAATCTTTATACCAATTATTTATCTTCTCTGACGAATGTCACAAATACATTGTTGTGAACTGCCCAATACATTAGTATGCAAGTAACTATCACCATGAGTATATATTGGTTTTAATATAATCGATTTAAAATTCATAGTTCTTGAAATATGATTTCACTTTCGATTTAAATTATATCCCCTTCCCAGTTTCCCATGTTTGATTAAATTTGCTGAACGTATCTGCGTCATTATTCTAGGCTACCCTTAATCCATTACTTTCAGTGGCATCAGTTTGCCTGATATCACCAGTATTACACTTCCGGTATGTCTAAGCTATTTGGTTTCTTTAGTAGACCTCGTAGAGGTAAATTTGAAAACTTCCACCTTATGAGGATTACCCTGAGGTGCTTAGAACCAAAGCCTCTTCATTCTCCAGAGTACAGTTGCACCGAAATTATACACGCTACTCTGTTCGCCATGTTAGATAAACATTGCTAAACACATCTGAAACATTATTGTAGACGACAGTTGATAGAATACTTAAATTCCTTTACTTTCATTGGCATAGATGTGAATGATATATCTAGCTATACATGTGTTGCCTATTTGAGCCCTTTAGTTTCTTGGGTGGGCTAGGTGGGTTCAATCTTAAAACATCTCCTGATATCGATGTTTGCCAGCATTATAAGGATGCCCCTTTGGGTGCTTGGAATAAAAAAAATACCTTCATATCTTAGATAATATAGGAGCCCAACGCCAATGGGATTAAATTTGTTGCGAGAATGCTCGCTTTGATTTTCAGAATAAATCAACATCTATTTTCAAGTATGAAAGCAGCATATTAGCCGCATAAGGGATTAAAAAACTCTGTACTATTTCTGTTAATCAGAACTCATCTTGATCAGTACTGTGTACGAATAGCTCTATGTATTAGCTTACAAATCAGCAAGCATTAAAGATTGCCGTGCAGAGCAACTATAACCTTCGGTTACATGTACCCTATTTTATACATGTTATCAGTTGATCTCTTTCCAAGACAAACGCTTTCGGCTATATTATACAAACAACTGAACATTCCGATGAAATTCAACAGGCTGATTCATGCATTCCACACAAAAACTTCCCAATTCGTGATTCAACTTGTAGTAATACATTTGCAAACGACAATCTCGTTTCCTCGGTTTCAAACCCCCGAGACTGACACTTAAAAGTACTGATCATTAAGTGATTGAGTTATCTTTCAACAAGTGATGCATCTTCCAGATGAATAAATATTGCAAGATGCCCAGTGTAAAATGTGTCAGTGTAGTAGGGTCAAAGAGTTTTACGTGAGTGAATCAACTTATTTTTGTTTGTACTAGTCGGTGATATGTCCTCGACAATTAGTCCAACAGTGACTTTGTTGGTGGCAGGCTAAGGTATGGTCCAGTTTAGTTTAAATAAGTCCACGCTCCTTATATTTGAGAAGGTGTTAGTTTATTACTCATCGCCTTAGGCACTTTTACCAGAGAATGCCGACGGGGCTACTAAAGCATTTTTGTAGGCCAGAGTGTGCTGATCAGAGTACACTGACTTTTCAACTTTACGCCTTACCCAGTGGAGAGGTAAGTAAAATAAATATATAAAAATCTACATTTGAAAATAGTTCAATAAAAAATATATCTTATTACTTGAAGTTTTAGTTGAGTTCATTAATTGTAAGAATAATGTATGACGTGTTTATTTTGTTAGCCTTGTTGAATCAGACGAAAAGGTGTTACTGTTTTCTTAGTGTTTGTCAGGGTTACTGTTAGCTCGAATATGAGGACAAACACTTCAACCATATTTTAAATTAGCTTTTTTTATTTATCGGTTCACCAACAAAAGTCCATAAATGAGTTATATAACAAGAAATATATATTCAGACTTAGTCGGTGGATGGAAAAATACCTCGACGATTAATTGGGTATCACATTCACTTGTGCATGCATCAATACTTTTGTCTAGTCGAGATGAGGACAGCGCACGTCCACACACCTTGGCATGAAAACATTCAACTCTTGGAAAACGAGAAAGCTTATATACAGTTCAGCAGAATATGTTCTTATTGAATAATTAATCACTCCACGTTGAAGATTAAAGCTTCTCAAAAAATAATTCATTACAATAGCACTGCTATAATGTTTTGTCATAACAGTATCTATGAAGCAGTGATAACGCAGCAGCAGCGGCGCCAACAGCAGCCGCGATTACGATTTTGAATCTGTGCTTAATTCATAAGCTCGGCGCTGATTGGTGCAAGCATTTAACTTCCTTTCCAGCTTACCCAATCTGGGACCATCTCTTATGCGAGCTGATCATGTGATGATAGATTAACAAAGTATGAACTTACTCTATTTTTCTCACGTGCAGGAACGTTGCTCGGACCTAACCCCAAACTTCTCTCCCTTTTTTTATTTAATTGAAATCGCTCCAGACAAGGCACGAAGCCACTAGATGTAAGCAGCTAAAAAATACTACTTCAAGGTAAAAAAAACTAGCCAACGATAAGTGTTAGATGGATAGATTCCGACCCAGAAAACAGTAATTCTTCCCTCTTTGTCAGAAACATTGTTCATGGAATATGAGAACTAAAGGACAAAATAAGGCAAACGGAAGTTACGAGGCTGTCGACTTGCGGTGCAACAGATATCTTCCCATGCGTTTGACCTTGGACTCCACTTCGACAAGAAGACCTAAGAATTCCACATGGGGACTTCTACTGCCGACACGTGTGGGCTATATAATCCAACACACACACACATAACAACATACACGTCACTGGACTTCCACACTATACGGACACATATGCTCCATATATGTACTCTTCTTTCTTCCCTACTAACAAGACATTTATTTAACACCATGTAGACTTTCTAACTTGCTCTTTTTGTCCGTACTTATGGACATATTCTTTACTAACACACTTCTTTTTCATTCCCCTTTTTCTTCTCTGTTATCGAAAACGACCAATAAAGTTTTTATAAATATTAGAAATGGAACTTGTCTGATTTCTATAACTATACGTTATCCTGTGCTAAATTAAAGAGTTTCTGTAAAATTAAAAGGGGTTCCTTCCTTTGACAAATTGCTAATACTATTCAACGACGTTCTAAAACTGGAACCCTTTCAAGATGGCTGGCGATCTTCCAATACTACAGTCATCATCGTCTATTATAATACCGTATTTCAAAATCATCATCATCTACTACATCGCCTATATTCTTATCTACAAATAGTAGCAGTCGTTATCATATTCTCTACGATGAGCTGCAGTCACCTATCCTGCCTGTAGCGTTATCATAAAAATGCTCAGACATTAAACTAACGAATTCATCACTAAAAACAGTCGATAATGAATAATATATTTCTTAACAAGTATTAGCAAACTTTAAAAAGGGTTCATTAAAAAGAAAGGAAAGGAACACGGTTTGATTTATACTGAAACTGAACTTTATTCAATAGTAATTATTTAAAAATACAAGAATTAATTCAAAATAAAAAGTTGAGTTGTGGGTTGCTGCGTTAAAATAAACAAACAATTTTATTTTGTGGATTTAAAAGACTAAAATTATTTGTTATTTGTTAATAATTTTTAAACAAATTACAGTAGTTATAAAAATAAAAACATGCAAATTATAGCAATGCCGATTATGATATATTTTTTTAAAGTTACAATATCAACCTAATTACTGTGTTTACCTCTCAGTGGGGGTAGGCACAATGTCGGGCGTGGGTTTGAAAAGCCAGCATACTAAGATTATCGCACTCTGGCCTACAAAAAATGCGCGAGGCAGCCCTGTAGCAGTGTGTTAATATATTGACTTTTGTTGTGTCTTAGAGAAAATGCTAAGATCCACGCATACAATTAATTATTAAAATGCTGCAAACAGAGTAAAAACATCAACGTGGTTGAATTAAATTAGAACACATTGTTTAATGAACACAATATGTTTATATATGTACAAAATTACCAGGCATCTTATGTGAGTTCATTATAAATGTTCGGTTCTCATCGAAAGTTCAGTTAGAAATTTTACGAACAATAAAATGTATATATGTATGCTTGTTTTTTATGACTGTGAATATGTGTGTGACAGTGTAGGAATTTGTATGTCTGTGTGTTGTTTTTTTGTCGAATGTGTGAAAGCATATGGCTGCGTGTGTGATAGAGAGAGGCGGTGCCCACAAGTTGATAATTGATTAGCTGTGTAAAGTTAGTGCTGATTTCTTCCGAACTGTTTTTTCGACGAAATTTTTTTATCTTAAATACGTAGTCACCGGTGTCGGAATTTTCGTGTCGTTAACGAAAAACCGCTCTAAACGATGGTTATGTTATCTAGGACAATTATCATAAAAAATTATAACAAGAGATAAGGAAAGGAGTAATACAAGATGTTCGTAAAAGTTAAAATATAGTTTTATTTACAAAAAAAAGATAGCCTGGACTGCTTTTTTTTCCAAAGCTGGAATAAATAAATTATTCCTGGATAACATGCAAAAAAAATAAGAATCAAAAAAATACAACATCAGTATCTCTGAACATTAAGGTTAGATACAACAAAAATTGACACCATCTAAGTTAAGGAATGAATCCTTTTAAAACATGAACTTACTATAAAGTCCGTATTCTTACAAATCAATCAAAAGTCTCTTTTTTTCCTTTCACCAAATTTACAATCAAAAGAAATAAAATTAACAAACCGTGCCGAAGTCCAACATAATTTCCATGATAAAAATTAACTCTTTTTTTTTATTTTATCAAACGTCTGTCAGAAAGTTCTTTTCTTCTTCTTTTTTTCAATATTTTCTTTTAGCAAATCCAACGCAATATGTATGGCACAAGAACAGTACACATTTCAAATAAACACAATACTCACTATTTTCCATCGTTCGTCTTGAATGGCGATCACGCGCAAATGTTCTGATTCAACTAGCACAGTTGAATATCTCAAATCGATCTGTGTGCAAAGACGATCAATCTCTATGATTCTTAATCTCTGATTAGAATCTTCTCGACAGCAAAGTATTTCACTTCTCGGGAGCCAATCTCTTCAACATAGGCAATTTCGTTCCCGGAGCTATCTCGTTCAACTTCTTCATTCCAAGTCTTGAACGGCAATCACGCGCAAAAGTAAGGATAAAACTGGCACAGTTAAATCTTCTCGAATCGATCCGTGTTGCAAAGTATTTCAGTTCTCGGGAGCTAAGCTCTTCAACATAGGCAATTTCTTGCATGGAGTTCATCTTGTCTCGTTCACATACTCCATCTCCTCATTTCAAGTATCTGGCTTGAAACAACTTCCCAAGGACAATGCTTGACCGAGGGGAAAATATTTCATAAACAACAAGTAATTCAGCCAAGAGATATCATATCTCTTAAATTTCTTCAAGTAGAAATTCTTGCAAATTTAACGTCCCCACGTGGACGGAGAAACAGTTTTAACATGTGTCGACTTCAACGACTAAATCTGTTCTAACTAAATTTCGCGCCTATATATCCAGACACGACAAAATGCATCATTGCTAAAAATAGAAATCACGTGACACAACATGGCCTTCACAGCATAACACCTACGCAATATCCATATGACCTTCGACCTGCACGTAGGCCCCCCCCCCTGACCCTTCAACAAAGGGAAGTAACCGTTGACTTACTTAGAAAAACGTCTAGAAATTTCCACACCGGTTCTACAATATTGTTTTTCTTTTGGGCACCAAGAGTCATTTTGAGAGCACGGATGTAGTTGAACAAATAGTCATGCGACTGCTATTTTTGCTTTTTGGTAAATATTTCTCTGGGAGCCGGTTTTGTATGAAAAAAATGTAATTTCGTTTTAAATGTTATTATAGGGCGTGACTTGCGTTTTTTCACCCACGCCGTTGGTCAATTAATATTATAGGATTGTGATATATGTCAATCCTATAGCTACGTCGTCATTACCTGATGGAGCGCCTCAGGGGATTAGCACTAAACAAACTCCTAAAAAAGAAAGGTGAAGCATGAATGGGTGGACTTCTTGAGACTGAACAGAAAAATACCGCAAGGCAACAGAGAAGGGTCAGAAGAACTCACAACGGCCCACCCTCTGTCGGACTGATTTTCGAGGAAGTTTATCCAACGGGTACGAACATCTAAATAAGTTTATTTAATAACCTACTTTTTATGTTCTTCCCCATTATGGCTGTTATGCTACGTGTTCCCTTCTCCTGTTTTCATTGTCAGCCTGTTGCTAAGGTGGTTGTCAGCATAACTCTTTGCTTGTCTCTCCTTTTCAACTATCAGCATAACTATCATCATAGTAAGCGTAACCCTTTCTACAATGCCGGCATGGGTGCCGACGGGGCATTAGCAGTACGACAAGCAGGAGGAGACACTGAGATTTGATTGGCTGATACAGATTTATTTCCCTTTTAAAAATTTTTGCGCCCCTTATAGCCTTTGTCAAATCAGTTCCGACCTGACCAGTTTGAAGAAAGGACATTTTCGCCGAAATCCGTCAGCTAGTAAACATTGACGTTAAAATTTCTTTAAAAGACCCGAACACAGAGAAGGCACTTTTCAAGAATCGTGTGAAGAAGCCAGAGACTTTTATGTACAAGGACAAAGCGTCCTTATAAAAATAATAATATAATTCCCTTTTTGAAACAATTTCAGACATACAGCTCCAAGAAGACTGTTTGTTGTCGGAGCCGTCGTTTTGAAGACCAACAATTATCCTTTGAAAATGATATTTTATTTGCGAATTTTGGGCGGGAAAACCAAAAGACTTTGCCTCTTAGTGGGTTTTATTTTTTAAAAATTTGGTCTGGAACGACCATTTAAAAGATATCGAAGGACTGAAGAGAAGGACATTTGAATCCCTCCTAAGGACAGTTTTTTTTATTGTATTTGTTTAATTCTTCTTTTCAGCCCTTTCAAGTAAGATATTTTTTGTGTGTTTTTGATGGAAAAGCGAGATTTTGATTTTATAGTCACTTTTCCTTAATTCCCGAAGTGATAACCATTGTTTTAGAACGGATCTGTTAAGTCCTATCTGTTCCTTTTCGGTGTCATTTGAGACAGTACTATTTATTCGAATAACTTTTTCCCCCTATTATCGTTTGAAACGGCAACCCCGCTTTTTAAGAATAGTCTCTTGAGTAGAGACTTCATTTTTTATGTATATTTTTAGCTCGAGAATTTTTTTGAAGAATTCGGACGTAAATATATAAATATTGTATGGCGTTCTAATTACTCATTATTATTTTTAATAATTAATATTACCATGTAAACAAGGCTTTCTAAAACAAGTACAACATTTCTTATTACAATTTGCACCGCCACGTGCCGTCCAAAAAGACTCTCATCCATATTTGTTTCATCAACACCGAACTGATAACACAAAAAAAAACGAGATGAGGACTTATGGCCGGGGTGGAAGTGTGTTTATGGCGGGAGATTCAAAAGGAGAACAAAGGGTTTTTGGATTTTAACCACAGTCGCGAAGGATTTCGGACAAATGGTTTTGCGATAATGAATCCCCCAGCCATAGGTAGTGTGATAGATGCCTTTATAACTGCATGTTATCACACCATTAGGCTTCCACCATCGGACCACGTGGGGATTAAATAAAACAGTTTAAGACAACCAAGATGAAGGAAGAAAACATTATTTAAACTTACCTTAAAGAAAGCGAAAGAATTAGGAAGCTATACACATATACGAATAGGCCTTTTATAATGGTTAATAACAAAAGGAAAGGAATAACATTTTAGTAACAAAACAATTTATTTACTATTTGAAACATTTTAAAGAGTTCTTAGAATCGTACTTGTGAGTGTATATA
Organism: Sepiola atlantica; assembly: GCA_963556195.1. Taxonomy (NCBI): domain Eukaryota; kingdom Metazoa; phylum Mollusca; class Cephalopoda; order Sepiida; family Sepiolidae; genus Sepiola; species Sepiola atlantica. Next base: position 107,971,354 of record OY744525.1, read on the forward strand.
TGCGCGCATCTGAATGTCTTTTGTGTGGCTAATTTGTAATGGATCATGTGTGAAGAAATGTTCATCGAATTGAAAGATGTGAATAAGATTACCTTTTTCTCCCCCCCCCCTCTACACAGCTCGTTCGAGCTGGTGGTGGTGGTGGTGGTGGGGGGGGTTTGTCGACGAGAGTCTTTGTGTGCGTCCGCCCAGAACGCTGAAGGCAAAAGAGAGGGAGAAAGAGACTTGTCTGCTCTTTTATAAATTTAAGATCACGTACGGCCGAGCTGACCTGTCGGCCGCCCATTGGTCAGAAACCTCCGGCCACCGTGATTAGGCGAGATTTCGCGAGTTCCACCAGAGGCAAAGAAGGGTCAAACAAAGATAAGAAAGAAAGAAAGGGAGAGAGTAAGCCGAACGAACCTAGAAAGAAAAGGGGTAGCTAAACAGGCTAGCCTTTTCCTCAATGCCCGCTCGTCTCATCGATCTGTCACAGACTAACAAAAAAAAAAAAAAAGGTATTTTATATATCTTTATTTTGAAATTCAGAAATTCTGATGATGAAGTATATCTTCGAAAATTAAATTGAAAAAAAAAGTTAATAAAACTAAAATGCATTGTATGGCGTTCTAATTGCTCATTATTATTTTTAATATTTACTATAAATAACATTATTTTATTGTGTATTTTACTTAGTTCTGAAATAACATACTTTTTTTTTCAAAGTAATTCAAAGCATTTTGCTTTTTTACTTACATATCTTAACTGTTTTAGAATTTTCTTAAACAGAAATAACTTTTTGACACAAAAATAAAATTGAAAATTTGCTTTTTTACTTACATATCTTAACTGTTTTAGAATTTTCTTAAACAGAAATAACTTTTTGACACAAAAATAAAATAGAAAATTCTTTTTATACAACAAAAAACAAATTTTAATCGAATTTAAACAACTGTCATATGTCCAAATGCAGCGTGTACCAGTGTCCTTCGATGCGTTTTGGAGTTAGCCTAGAACCAACGAATTTGACAAGCCTTCGTTTTACTTAAGCCGCGACCAGTCTCGGTCAATTCAAATTTCAAGTTGTCATTAATTTTTTTTTTTTTTCCTCTAGTAAAATTGTAAAATATTGGGCTCCTCAGAAGGATTCGCGATCCGCTGACTTCCGGGTTATCCTGCAGTAAATTTTAAGTACAAATGATAATAAATGATAAAAGAAACTTTGGCACTTCTGTAGTATATATGAAGCAGCAGATTTTCTGTCCTTCTACTGAAAATAAAGGGAGGTAATTCAACCGGAAGTGATTTTTTTACAACATAAAAAAAAAATGCAAGACTGGTTTGTTTTTGGGTAACAATTAACAATTTCTTTTTTTTATTATATGAAGTAAAATAATTTTAAATAAAAAACCCTAAACCCTAACCCTAACATTAAGAAATCAGGGGGTGTGCCTGTAAAAAATCTATTGTTTTTTGCGGCTGGTTCATTAAATTACAAATGTCTCGAAGATTAATCTCATTTAACTCCATTTTCTAAATACTAAATTCAACTTCCGGTGAATTCTGAATGAATGGTACTTGGAGAGAAAAAAACGGAACTCTTCAATTTCGATTTCTTAATCGGCAGCTGCTTCATATATACTACAGAAGTGCCGAAACTTTTTTTAACAGAAAATTTAGAATTGTATTTTTAGTATAATAAAATAAGTTCTGAGCAAAACAAATTATCAAATATATGTTTGTTTATATTTTTGTTAAAATACAAGGTGTATAAAATACAAACACATTTTTTTAATTAAAGATTTATTATACAGGGTGTTTCAAAAGTCTTGGGAACATAACGATATATACGCATTTGTAATGTTCCCAAGACTTTTGAAACACCCTGTATAATAAATCTTTAATTAAAAAAATTTGTTTTTTTAATTGATATAAATAAAGTTTTGAAATGTCTAGCGCTGACAACTTCAACAGCTACCTTCAAGAATTTCTCTGGCGGTGCCGAATAAAACAAAGTTATTTCGGTAATATTCGTTATTGTATACGCTTTTATTATTCTTTTTAAATACTTTAAATTATGTTGCTGTTTCACAAAATAAAAAAAAAACATTTGCTTTCAAAATCACTATTAAAATACTAAGCTATTTTATTATATTTTCATAAAAAATCAAAACACATATACTGTATTATGTTGCTGTTGCACAAAATACAAGACAATTCAAAATTTATATCAATAAAAAGAAGACATTTCAACATATTTTATTCATAAAAAATATTTTTTATTTATATTTGTGATATTTTAATTAAAAAAAACAACAAAAAAACATTCCAACGTATTTGATTCATAAAAACAGATTTATTAAAGATTTGATATATTTTCATTAAAAAAAGCAACTTATTTTATTATACTAAAAATACAATTCTAAATTTTCCGTTTAAAAAAAGTTTCTTTTATCATTTATGATCATCCGTACATGAAATTTACTGACCTGTAAGTCAGTGGGATCGCGAACCCTTCTGGTGAGCCAAATATTGAAATTAATGAAACTATTAAAGAAATCAGTACTTTTTTTTCAGAATCGTCCATTTTATTTTTTTATATTTTTAATTTTCTGCGAAGCTGTATTTGTGGTCGCCATCTTGAATTTTAAATTTTCAAATCAGATAAGTCTTATTTAAAAATAGATTGTAAACAAAGGTAAGTATGACTTGTATTTCTTTGTGTTACAATTATTTATATAAAAAGGTAGTTATTAATTTGCCGTTTCTTAGCAAAAATGACGGACAATAAATCGTCTGCATTTTTCTGATATTTTCCGACCTCACAAATAAAAAGAGTAAACCCAAATACATTGTTTGGGACTAATTTCCAAACTGTATTTCCTTTAAAATAATTAAAGGTACATTTTTAATTCATCCAAATCAATTTATTTGGGTTTACTTACTTATTTGTGAAGTCGGAAAAATGCAGATGATTCATTGTCCGACATTTTTAATAAGGAATGACATATTAACCATTTTTTTAAAATCTGCTTCTGGTTTGTTTAATGTGTTGAGTTAAAATGGATAATTGTCAGTGCGATGAGAAAGAGCGATAATTATTTTCACGTCGATGCATAATGGCAATTTGAAAGTCTATAGGTACGTACAAAATCAATGGCCGATTTCCAAAATGTAAAAACATTTTGATCCTCCCTTCACTTCAAAATTCACCAAAATTAAAGAAATCTACCAATTTTAATGAAATGTTGTGTTTATTAATCAACGATCACGGAATATAATGAAACTATTATTTTTCTTAAAATCGGAATGAAAAGGTTTAAAACAAAATACACATTTACAAAAGTTATATTTTTGGGGTATCTTTTACGACGCTCAGCAGAGTCGCGAACGGAGTCCAAAAAAAGAACGAGAAAGGGTTTAAAAACATACATTTGCAACAAGTGAAGTTGACCTGCGACGAGAATAGATATTTTTCTACTTACCTATGTAATTTGTTTTTATTTTTACGTATTATAAATGGGTTTTATTAGATGTAAAAAAAAAATTCTCGTTTTTTTTCCCACGACTTTTCACAAAATTCAAGATGGTAGAATTCACGTTCATTCTTACCAAAGCCCCCCCCCCCCCACAAAATCGGCAATTTTCCCCCCATGTTCCTGTGACAAAACTATTGATTTATAATAAATAGCGGTTGTAACGGTCTAAAAATACAAACAAATGCCACAGGCAAGTTTGAAAATAACTTTTACAGCCTACAGTTACTTTTATTTGTTGTATATTTGTTTTTTAGCGTTTTTACTCTGCCTAGCGTCGTTAAAGATACCCTATTTTTTAAGTATTAATAAAAAAAATGAATGACTTTTTTATGAAAATAAAACACTGTAGATGTTAACAATTTTTTTATATATATATTTCATATATATTACGAAAAAGGCCCCTAAATTCCGTATTAAAAAATCACTATAACTCGAAGAAAAATAATTTCTTGAATTATCGATGTTATCATTGAATAAAGAATTGTTTAATCAATATTTCCCCCCCCCCCCCCAAAAAAATAATATAATTGAAAAATATTTTATGTGATTTTAATGATTAGAGTTGGGAAAATTAAAAATTCTATATAATTATATTTCTTTTTCGCACATGAACGTGTGATAATCAGCGTAAAAAATACTTTTATAATCTTAAAAATAAACAAAAAAAAATTGAAAAAAAATGAGGATCAGGATCATTACGAAAAAAAGAATAACAAAAATTAGATAATTTCTACTAACGATTGCCTTTGATAAGTATGATGGCCCTGTTCTGTATTAAACAGGTGGGATTTGCTCTCCAATCACCACTCTCTCCCCTCACACCAGTTTCAAAATTTTATTTTTTAGAGATTCAGCAATTTCGTTAATTTCACAATTCATCGTCAGTTATTTGAAAAGATAAAACGTAAGTTTGTATTTGTTTTGTCATTTTTTTCATTAATAAATATTTAAAACGTTAAAAACAATTATTTATTAATAAATAAATATAATTCAAATATGATATTTCCTTTCAAAATTGAATTCTATCTATTCATTAATAAATAATTGTTTTAACTTTTTTTCAATGAATAAATTGTCAGTGTAGTCATTGACTTTAATTTACTTTTTACTTTTAACTTTATTTAAAAAAGAACTCGTGTAACTTATCGTTATGACACGTTAAGAATAAATCGGGTAACTAAAGTTTTTAATCATCATGTAAAATATTGATAAAATTGACGCAGTTCATAACGTAAAAATAATTTTTAACAACATTTTTTTAAAAGTTTTATTTCAAATTACTGAATAAAAAACTAATACCAAGTTCAATATGAAGCTTTTTAGTTAAAAATTTAAAAAAATCTTGATTGCGTACATTCACAAATATTTTAATTAAATAAACATTTACTTTTATTACAAAAAAAATAAGGGTACTTAAATTAATTAAATTTCTTTATACTCTTTAAAAGAATAAAAAAATTAATGGATAATAAGTTTTCAATTTCTATAAACTATTACAAAACCATTTTTATATATAAAGTTAAAAATGATAAACAGAAATATTATGACATTTTTGTCTTCCATATATACTCATATCGATAGTCAATCGGTAAACAAAGTCGTTTATCGATTAACTGATGTCGGATTTTACTAATTTATGACTTTGGGCCCCCCCCCCCATAATTTTGCTAATTTTTTAGTAAAACGTAGCAAATTTTTGTTTTAACTCAGTATCTTATATTTATCTTTCAAGGGATTTTTACAAGTAATTTCTTCAAAGTTCATAATTGACTGAATTTTTTTTTTAGGCGTCGTAATAACATTTTTTATTATATCTTTTTTTCACGTGTAAATATATATATTTTCCTTTTATAGATTAAGTTTAGGCTTTTATCTTTCAAACATAATCAAAGTTTACACGAAAACTAATTAAAAAATTAATGACAAGCATGGTCCGTACAAGAGACGACAATTTTTGCACGTACCTAAAAGTCTAAGATGTCGGTGTACACTATGGTAAGATAAGGAAAATATAAGCATAAATAATATCTGAAGAATAAACAAAATTGCGTCCATTTTTTTTTACATATTGTAATCTCCAAACAGTATTCGTACCTCCTCACACAATAAAAAAAAAATTATACCAAAATTTAGACCGACATTGAAGAAATCATGACACAATACACGCAAACACAAAGCATATATGGCACATATATAAATACATATGAAAATGAATGTGAGCGCATGTGTTAATAGACAAAAACATATATACACACACATACATATGCATATATGAACCCACATACATGAACCAGGATAAATACACTGACCTAAAAACACATACACGCGCATACATATACACACACAAAAGACAGGTATAATGAAAAAATAAACACCCCTCATATTCAACAACATTTCTAATTCTATATGAAAACAATGAGCAAATAATTGAGTCAACTCAAGTGAGTTAACTGAATGGACTAAAGTAGGTATTGAAGCATGAAGATTCTATAGAAAACCCCATTCTACTCAATGGTTCTCTTCGAACTGTGCCACTGCTATTGCTCAGAAGATCGATGAAGCAGAAAGCATTCTGTCAATTCAACCGCCATAAGTCAACTACAAATTGACATAAATTTATAGTGTCATTGTTAGACTGTAATAGTCACAACTAAGATAAGTTATACAGAGATGACTAGAAAATGTATTGAGTTATAGAAATTAGGAACTTGTGATTTGTGGAAGATCTATAATAGTGCAGTGAATAGTAAGAAATGAACAATCCCCCGTATCTAACAACGATGATGTCGTTTGTACGGCTACTTATAAGGTTGAACTACTTGCCCGGCGTTTTGCCTTGAACTCCACTTTGGTCCCACATACCACTCACTCCCAAATGTTACATTGCGGACTGAAGCTACACTTAATAACTTAATCATTACCTCTTCCAAGGTCCGGAATATCATAAAAGACCTTGAAACCTCCAAAGCATGTGGGGCTTATCTTATACCAGTTATAGTAATAAAAATATGCTCTGCCTAGCTAGCCCCTGTCCTCTCCAAACTCTACAACAAAAGCCTAGCTGAATCTTGCCCTCCTTATGGCTGGAAAATTTCCTCTGTGCTACCAGTGTTCAAGAATTCTGGTGAAAGAACTGGTCCTAAAATTTGTGGCCCCATCAGCCTACCCCCAATCTTTGCTAAGATCTTTGAATCTTTAATCAATCTAGCGATTGTTGTTATATATATATATATGTGTGTGTGTGTGTGTGTGTGTGTGTATACATTAAGTATGAAAGGAAATAGTGAGTACTTAGTATGAAAGATCAAGAACATGAGAGAGACGGAAAAGACATGTTAACAATACGAAATACTTTATTAGACTCCTGACTATACAAATGTGTCTTCTCGGGCAGGAGTTTTTCTTATTGTCTCTGTATCAAAGAAGATAATGGGCGACGTTAGTTGGTCTTGTCTATGGTGATGCTTAACATAAACAGTAATAGTCTACCACCTTGTTAATGCTAAACGTTTTTCTGACTATCAGTGTGGATTTAGGCAAGACCATTCTATTGCAGATATCCTTACGGTCATCTCTGAATGCATATACTAAACACAGGACAAGGCAGGCGAAATTAGAGTGGTAGCGCTGGATATATCTAAAGGTCTGGCATGAATATCTTCATGAAAAGTAAGTGATATGATATGGTTAAATTCATTTGGTTACAGTATAATAGATTAAGTCATTTTAATTTTTAGAAGTGAATGCCTATATCAATATAAAATTGCAATGATTAAAAATCTATTAAACTAATCTCAACCAGAAAACTATTTTTTAACGAATAAAAAACTTTAAGCAAATCCTAATTAACAATAAATTTACCAATTATATTGTAGACAAACAAATAAAATTAATGATTAAAAACTTAATCAATACTAATAATAATCAGCTTAATAATTAATCTATTCAACTTTATCCAAACGCATCTGAACTTTCAATTGGATGTAAAAGCTCTTAAAATATAATTCATCGATACATATCTTCCATTAACTGTAATAATAAAATAAGATTCATCGTATATCATAAAAAATTAAAACATCAAACCATATAGTTATAAATAACAGTTCCTAGACCGAAAATTAATTAGAAATAACTAATTTTATATATCAGTTTCAATGCCCCATGGGAGCATGTATCCGCAACAATAATAATAAAACTAATTCTTACATCGGTTTCACTACCACAACACTTTCTCGAAGACTCACTTTACATTGCTCCAACATTAGCTACATTTGTCAACACCTAAGAAAACATGACTGCCTCATCTCAATATAGGCACATCTTAGTTAATAATATTAACATAATACACCAATCAAAAGATAAAATAATACACCAATCAAAAGATAAAAAATTCTAAACATCCCACAATCAATAATGTGAAGTACAAAAGTAGTAACAACATTTTAAAGTGTCTAGCATAGCAACTAACATTACCAAATGCTTAGCCGTTAATCAATCATACTTTTGAATTTTGCACACGCTTAGAATGTAATTTAGTTTGCATGCAGCATCTCAATATTAATGACGCTCATTTTAAAGTCGTATATTACTAGCTGTTAAAAACTCAACAATATAGTTGTAGAAGAAACCATGACTAACTCTGCTTATGATGATCTGACGAAAGTACATACAAAAACGAAAGAAAAATGGAACAAGAAACCCGAGGAACTTACAGAAATACTAAATGGACTATTCGAAAAATCGAAAAAATAAAAAATGTCTCATCAAGCTAAAACACTCCGTGTTATTTGATAATGTTTGCATATATATATATATATATATATATATATATATTGTATGATTAGGCAACATTCCTTCTTGTATACATATCTGGTTGAACAGGAATGCCAACTTCTGTTTATTCCTTTTGTGATCCAATCTTTCTATTCGTCGAACGATAGATCTTGTACTATTAACAATGGAGTGTAGGAAATCTCCATATTTGACGCAAACGTTTTCGACCATCATTGGTCGTCTTCAGGCGGATGATTGATCAATACAAAATAAAATTGGTGAATTTATTAAGAAGTCGTTTCCATGTGATTTAAAACATTAAAAACATTCAACAGCATTTCAACACACCTTTGCACCCCTCATAACGAGCATGGTTGATGTTGGGCTTTTTTAATTGAATGAACAATGCTTCTATTATGGGGAGGCGAATACTGCAAAATTACACAGCAAGAATGGATGTACTACCGGTTAAGATATTTCTAAAATAATCTTTGGAGATGTTATGTGCTTTAAGGTATTTGTAAATGGAGCTTTGAGGGGAGGTCAGGTGGCAAGTTAGATGACGTGAAATACTGGTTTTAGTCATGCCAATATAATAAATTCACTAATAAATTCAATTCAATAATAATTCACCAATTTTATTTATTATTGATCAATCATCCGCCTGAAGACGACCAATGATGGTCGAAAGCGTTTGCATCAAATATAGAGATTTCCTACACTCCATGGTTAATAGTACAAGATCTATCGTTCGACGAATAGAAAGATTGGATCACAAAAGGAATAAACAGAAGTTGGCACTCCTGTTCAACCAGATATATATATATATATATATATATATATATATAGCTCATTAGGTAAAAGCTAATTCGAGCTCCCGACACTTGAAAATGTTTACATTGAGACATTACTTACATTGAGTCAGTGTCGTATGATAGCGCAGGGTAGGAGCGCTGACTGTCAGCTCAACGGTTGAGTCTCAATCCTGGCTTGAGGCACTAACTAGTCTAGCCGCACTGAAGAGATACAGCGAAACAGTCTGTATGTGGATGACTATATATATATATATATATATATATACACTGGTATTATTCGCCCAAGTGTATGAGTAATGAAAGTAATTTTACCTATTAATGTATTTTTTCATTGAGGGTATAGACATATTCTATAATTATAAGTAAAATTATTTAGGATTTCACTCATATTATTGACGTCAACATAGATCTTTTTAAAAATGTATTAATAAATATAACTAAAAAATTGATATAAAAAAATTATTTTCTCTATATTTTTAACAGTTTTGGGGCGGCGATTTCGAGTTTGCATGAGAACACCTCCTATAAGAGGGGATCCTACAGAACCTCATATGGTAAAGTTTAAAACAATATTAATCCCTGAGTTACCGAGAATATATATATATATATATATATATTGGAAAATTCATAATTATCGGTGCATAAAAAATTAAAAAAAATAAACTTCATATATATGCACTCTCAATATTAACATTTACAAAATGGTCATGTGTAGGTGTTACTGTGTTGCCTAAAATATATTTCAACATTCATAATGATTCGTTTATTAGTTTAGATTAGCCTGTGTAGATATATAAATAATATACACACATACCTAACTTTATATATATATATATATATATATATATATATATATATATATATATATATTGGCAGTATTTTCTCTTGCAGGCAAGTATTGTTGAATATAAGAGAAACTCATGTCTAGATATCCTTTGGGAGATCCTTTCAATAGTCCGAATCAGGATCTTAGTTTCAGAGGAGAATTGGCTGATCGAATTTGGACTAGTTTTGACTTGTCTCCCAAGTACTTTCAGATCCATCCGGGTCGATCTTCAGGGGGATGAGGTAAATCAGATACAGACCATGTGTTAGTATTCTAGAAGGTTTTGGCGGGAATTATGTACTAAGTACGAAACTATATTTAGAGCTGTAGACATTTTAGAATATTACTGATATTAAAGTTAATTCTATTAATTAGGGTGTTTTTTGGTTTTTATATATAGGGCTTCTAATATATTGAGTTTTTATTGGTACTATATTTTAAGATTTTGGTATTTTCTACTAAGAGTTTTCTGAATTCTGATCGGGAGAAGGAGTGGTCGTAAGTTAAGTGTTGGGCTATGGCGCTAGTATCAGACAAATGCATCGTCAATCTTCTCGACAAAGTCGTAGTAGTCAAACCTATGTATATGTTTTTTTGGAGTTGTCGGAGACACAGTCTCCCAAAGGACATTTAAACTCATAACAAGCTTTGTCTTATCTAAAACTTAAATCGAGGGGGAAAAATTATTTGTGATAATAAGGTTAGTGGTTTTTACTTTATTGTAGAAAATCATCAGTTTTACTTTTTTTTTATTAAGGTCAGTAGGGAATACGTTCTTATTAATAATATTTCTTAGTACTTGTTCATCTATTTTATAATTCTGATGGAACTGGTTACAATAAAATAGTTTAATAGTTGTGTTAAGCAGAGAATTGGATTTATTATTATTATTATTTATACTATTATTATCATGGGAATTATTTTTAAACAGTCGAATTTGTTGTTATTCTAAAATGTCTATAGCTCTGAATATAGTTTCGTACTTAGTACATAATTCCCGCCAAAACATTGTATAATACTAACACATGGTCTGTACCTGATTAACAAATTCCCCTTAAGATGGACCCGGATGTGTCTGAAAGTACTTGGGAGCCAAATCCAAACTATGGCAAATTCATCAGCCAATGACCGGTCAAAAACTAAGATCCTGATTCGGACTATTGAAAGGATCTACCAAAGAATATCTAGACATGAGTTGTCTCTTATATTCAACAATATATATATATAAATATATAATTATGTCATAGATTTTTATTTTTCTTCTTTCATTTGTTTTTATAATTGCTTTATCTCGTATATTGAGCATTAATTCTTTTATGAAAGGCTCAAATTTAAAGGTATACATCATACCTTTATTTTCATATCTTTTGTATATATATATATATATATATATATGTATATATATATATATAGGATAATGTTGTAAACTAATCCACCACTACCACCAGAAAGAATATTATTTATATTTGATTATTTCTAAATAAAACCATCCAATTTAATTTCATAAAGAAAAGGAAGGAAAATAAAGAAATATTTATTTTTACTAATGATGTTCTATTCCCTCAGATTGACACATGTCTTTCTCATTTTAAAAACATGGTTAAAAGGAGCCGGTGTTAGTTGGTTTATGTTCAAAGCAAACACAACGAAGCATTATGTTTCGTTATTTTATTACAATCTGGCTTGAAAATGATTGTAATATATTGATTTTACCTTTTGTAACACAGTTTATAAATACATATTTTGGGCTTAACAATTTGTTGGATTCCTTTATACCAAACTAAACTAGATACTATATAATATATGTATGTACATATGTACACACACACACATATATATATATATATACATATATATATATATATATATATAAAGTGTGTGATTAAAAACGCTTTCTGATCTGTAAGTTGTAGATTTAAAACCATTTCCATTGTCGACATAACATGGCCCCCCCAAAAAATTTATTCTTAATTACCCTTATTAACAATAAAAATATTAATTCCAGGGTCCATCGAATTTACCAAGACAACTATGAAACATACCTCTTTCTTAACAGTGCATGTTCTCTTGTTCATTTTTACTATGAAAATGTTATTAGATTTTCGAATCATAGTACAATCACCCTATAAAAATATGGATAAGAAATGTGAAAACATACCTAAATTTAAACATTGTGCGATATATTTTCTTTAAAATATTTAAATAAATAAAGTAAAAAAACGAAACTAAAAATTTCAAACAAAAAATATTTTACAATATAGCTATACAAATAATTTTTATTTTAATATAGCTTTATTTAAGTAAATTTGGGTTAAAATATTTTTCTTTAAAAATTATAACTTCTTTTTTATGCCATTATTATTAATGAGATTATTCTGACAAAATTTCTCATTTCTAAAACAAAGAGTGTCTAAAAATGCTCAAAATATTTAATTGGGTAATCTGTTTAACTTTGTTTAAGTGTGAGTTAAAGAAAATTGCGTAATGGTTAACTCTCTCTCGAAAACTACTTCATGAGAAATAAATAATACATTGTGTTTTTTTCAGTTTTGAAAAATAAGAACATGGAACACTACACAGATAGCAATAATGGTGAAAACTTATCTAATATTTCGACTTCAAAATCAACATTGAAAACTGATGTTGGAGAAATGGCTGGTTCTTCCTGTTCAATAAACTGCAACGAAAGAAAATATACACAGAAAAACACTGAAGTGAAACCACACACGTGTGAAAAATGCGGCTCTTCTTATACACTTAAACAAAATTTGTTGCGGCACATGAAAAACCACAATGAAAAGAAGCCGTATTTTTGTGAAGTGTGCAACTCTTCTTTTAGGCAGACCTCAAGTTTGTCGGCACATGTCCGTATGCACACTGGAGAGAAGCCATATTCTTGTGAAGTGTGTGGTTCTTCATTTACCCAGAAATCAAATTTGTTGATACACATGCAAAACCACACTGGAAAGAAACCGTATTCTTGTGATGTGTGTGGCATTTCTCTTTCAAGAAAATACACTTTATTGGTGCATATGGAAACACACTCTGGGGAGAAGCCATATTCTTGTGAAGTATGTTGCTCGTCTTTTTCTACAAAATCAAATTTGTGGCAACACATACAAACACATATTGGAAAGAAACAATATTCATGTGAAGTATGTAGCTCATCTTTTATGACTAAACCACGTTTGTTAAATCATATACGAACACACACCGGAGAGAAGCCATATTCTTGTGAAGTATGTGGGTCATCTTTTGTACAGAAATCATCTTTGGTGTGACATGTCTTAACACATACTGGAGAGAAGCCATATTCTTGTGAAGTATGTGGGTCATCTTTTTCAACTAAGTCAAATTTGTCACAACATGTACAAACGCATACTGGGGAGAAACCATATTCTTGCGAAAAATGTCATTTTAATTTTAAACGGAGAACACATTTGTCACGACATTTGAAAACGCACCAGGGAGAAAACAAATCTTTGTGACCTATGTGGCACTTGTTTTATGTATCTTCTGTTTTAGCGCTTTTCCGGTGGAATTTTGTGGTACATGCAAATACACACGAACAAGAAACCATATTTCAATTAAGTTTGTGGCACTTATCGTTCAAAGAAATAGCATTTGTTTAGGTTTATGAAAGCACTGGCGAGAAGCTTCGTTCTGTTGATATTTTTGGTACTTTATTTAATCAAAAATCAACTTTGTACTAGAACAGAATGGAGAAACCCATATTCTTCTCAAGTATGCAACTCGTTTTTATTATTAAAGAAATCACATTTATTGCAGTTTGTGAAACCATTGTAAATTATTTCTTTATAAGACACATCAAGATAAACCATTTGTTGATGATGTTAAATATTTCACTTTAAACACGTTTTTGAATTATTTTTTAAAGGATTTGGTTGTTTTGTTTTACGTCATATCAATGCTTTTTGTGTTATTTCATGCCGAATTCTGTCATTTTGGTAAATGTTTTTCATGCTTGAAGTTCTTTATACATTCAAATATTTATTTATGGTTTTGGTTGTTTTATAAAGAAAACTTGTTTTTGTCTTTTTGCTTTGCAGACCATGTTTGAGTTTTGCAAAAGGAAAGACAAAATTATAACATCAATGTTTGGTGCATTTTAGGTCAGGAAGTCGGTATTTGGACAGCCTGGTCCGGTAGCACCCATATTGATTAAAGGAATAACTAAAACACTTGCATTATTCACATTAGTGTTTTCTATAGATATTTGATGCTTTAACCGAAACTCAACACTAAATACTTAGTTTTAAGCATGAATGTTATTAATACGTAATAGTCCTGTTTAACATTTTGGTCATTTCCTTTTGTCATTTTTTACAATTAGATGCAGTTAGAATTAGAGTATCTATGTAGTAAAGTTCCTCATTCTGCAATATTATCCAGATCCTTCTAACATAGTGTCGAACTCAACCATTCATATTAAGTACTGTTATGATACATGTTCTGCCTTAAACAGTAACAGAGGTAGATGTCAATCATTAGCAGATTTCTTTATTTATATAAATACAGCTTTTATTTTTGAGGTGTGTAGATCTATCAATCAACTAAATCTATGGGATACACTAAAAAATCATGCTCGTTTATTTATCGCATCACCTGTTTCAATTTAATTGATATCATTTCAACTTATTGAGTGTGTATGTTACATGTCCAATGTTTGTTTCTACATACCAATCCATTTGCTGTTTAAGCTTGCTGGGTAATTGTAATAACATACATTTGGGAAGTTTCATTCACCAGCCATAGCAAGCTCATTGTTGATTGGGGAATACTAGTAAGTTATACCCTAAAAAGATCATTTTTTTTTGTTTTTTAACATAGTTCACCCCAAACAAGGCAGGCCACCACTGTAGACGTAAGGGGCTACTAAGAAAAAAGAAAAGGGGAGGAGGTGGGGGGGGGGTCAACCTAAATTGGGATCTGCGCAGCGAGATGTCTGTTTACATTAGTTTTGAATTTCTGCATGTCTGTACTGTCGGGGAAACAGGGGCAGGGAGGGAGTTCCAGCAGCACGAGGAAAGAAGCTATTTGAGTAGAAGGTTCTCCGACATCTGGGGACCTCCACAGTGTATGAATGAGATTTAGTTGATTGTCGAGTTAGTCTAGTTAATTTACGTCGAGGGGGCACCCGAGTAGCCAATTCATCGGAGCATAATCCATTGAAGTATTTGTAAAACAAGCACAAGGATGCTACATTGCGGCGATGGGACAGGGACTGGAGCTTGGTTGACAGTGAGGGACCTATTAGGTTTACGATTCTTTTTTGGACCTTGTCAAGGAGGGAGAGACTTATCAACAATCTTGTAAAGTTCATTTTTCAGCCAATGGCAACTCTGCTTATGATCAGTGATGAAGCGCATGATGTGGCTTTGGGAGTTTCTCCTTTCTGATGTAAGTTCACACATTCAAGTCTACATATGACTACAGTAAGGACCTATGTGTTATAGATTTTTGTTTTCATTTTGTATGGTATTGGTCAAATTTATATTTTGTTCTATGTGGGCATGTTGAGAAAATGACACATTAGAGAAAGAGTGACTCTCTTTTAATCATTATTACTACTATATCCAGCAACACACATAGTTAATGAGAGCAAAGGAAAATAGATTAACAAATGCCTGAAGGTATAAGTCAACATTTTTTTAAATAACAATATTAAATCACATTTAAAAATAGTGGAGGACCATGTGTCAATTCAGCACCCCAATTTAGATGGGAGTTAAAGAACTAGGTTTAGCATAACACCATATTTGATGCAACCGTACGTATGACTTCAGGAATGGAAACAAAATAAAAACACGTATTTTAAAATTGATTTCCTCTTTGAATAGGAATTTATAGCCAGTAATGTTTTAAAGAATCAACACGTAATGGTTCTACATATTCGATTTGATTACAGAAATAGTTGAGGAACAAATGCAACTAAAAGTGAGATGAGAAAAGAGGGAATAAAAAATCTTCACTGGTTGATTACCAAAAAGCATCAGTTGTCATTTGTAAAAATTAAGTTTTTAAATCCCAAATAATCACAACAAACAAACAACATTAAAATAATAGAGATTTCACCTTTTTGGCAGTATTCAGATGCTTATGTCATATATCATATAATACATAGATACACATAAGATAAGCACTCTATGTTGTTTGAGGTTGAATAACTAATGCTATCGGTCTATTGTGTAGTTCAATGCCATAGTGTTACATAATCTTTAATTTCTCATACCTTTTCTTCTTCGTCGTGGAGGGGATATCGTCTCGATGTCGTCTAGTGGTTGAGTTCTTCCTTCGCTTCTGTACTGCCGTGAACATCGCCGTCTGCTGTGTCTACAACAAAAACCTTCCTAGCACGATTCAGGAGGCGAACAATCTTTTAAATTTTGATTAGTTTTATTCAGGCGTCAGTTTTCTGTCCCTCTTGGAGATGTTTTACTAAACGTTGAGGAAGAGATCAAATTACTACTTTATCGTAGTTAATTCCTAGCTTAAGTCCTTAGCAATTCGAGGAGGGGGAAGAAGGAATGTCATGCCTGTATTCTTTTAGGGAAATAAATGTCCCTTTTCATTTCGGACTACATAGAGAAATACGTCTGTTCAGTTTGCTTCCAAAAACCAGACTGGCAAAACTCAGTTTCCCACATAAAAGCCCGTGCCGTCACAGAACCCATATGGACAGGTGCACCTTGACCCTTGACCTGAGGTCTCGTCAACTTGGTGGCACTGTCAACGCTTATGAGCTCCGACTGTGAGAACATCCCTATTTTGCACTTGGTTGTACGGGTTCACCCGCACTAAATCACACAAGCCAAGCCAAACGATCCTCCACACATACGTCCACTCAACAGGGCCATTATCCAACAATAGTTTACTTCTATTCCGTTAAGGATTTTATAGAGTTCCTATTTACTTGCCTCCCCACGAGAACAGAGTTGCACAAAAGGCTGGTTTTTAAAGTCGGGAAAAATCCAGCTCCTCCAAAAAGGGGTACTCTGGATTGAAGCAAAAATTAAAATTGCCTTCGTCTAGAAGGATTTCTCCTTCGCTCACCGAGAACTGAAAAGACTAAGTGAAGCATCAGACCAGCAAGATTTATTTGCAGAAAATATAAATTTACATTTTAAACAAATTAGACACAAGGCCATCAAAAGTCTTGTCAAAAAGGAGGGATCGTTATTCATCCTAAATATAAAGTGATAACAATTTCTATCCTACTCTTAACTAGAATAATATCAGTTACCACAAAACCACATTTACTCTAAGGTCCGTCCTACTTAAGATACCCCCAAATTGTTTTGCAATTTTTTTGCAAATAATATTTATGTACAAAAAATCATTGGAAGAATACGGAGTGAAGAAAAAAAAATGGTTCGTAATACGTTCCCAACCCTTTCTGTTTTCAAGCAGGTAAATCTCAATAAAACTGGATTCTAAGTTATAAAAAAGAACAAAAATGGGAATGGAGTTTGGAGATAAATGCACTTTGGGAGAGGCCGATAACAAAAGATTGAAAGTGGAGAGTGGGCATCTAGGAGGATTTCTAGCTAAGATTCTAAACTCACCCGAAGGGCTGGGGAACATGTACGTATACTTGACTCTTTTTCAGACGCACAAGCTTGCTACTTTTATCCACCTGTTTTCAAAAACCTAGGAATTAAATTCTTTCTACTACATCTGATCTTGATCTTCAGCTGGTGCTTGAAGAAAGCGATCAGATCCTGATCAGCAAAAGATTCAACCCCTAAGTCATCTATCAGACACGATATCCACTCACTATTCATGCAATGGCTAGAATCGTAAGAAATAATATTCGTCTCTCCATGTATGTTGTCAATTACGTAGGATGTGTTTAGGAGGCTTTGGATTGATACGAGCCGTTACCTCGTTAATATACCCCCAGAACCGCTGGAGTTTGCAACCTTGCAAGAAAACATGATCAGTCGTTTCTTCCTCGAGTGTGTTGCAGCAGGGACAGTCAAGTGAGCCCTCCATTCCGGAACTGTGTTGTATGGGATTAAGGGGTAACTGTTCTATGCCAGATCAAAGAGAACTCAGACTTTTTTTAGATGATTTGTACCTAGTGCTCAACTAAGATACTATATGTTGCTCCTATCCAACAGGCCAAGGAGACTGGAGTTGATTTTTGTAATTCGGCTATTTCCTTGTTTGTGGCAGGTTAGATTTGTATATAGAGTTTTTATCTGTCGCGTTGTCTTGGTTGGGTGTAATGTAATTCTAACTGGTGATTTTGGTAAGATATGAAGGTTCAATTTTGAAGTTCATCATCAAAAATGATCCACTTTCTTTTTATCCACAGTGGGCATTGTGTATTCCTTTGCCGGTAATACATCAAGGGTTATGACATTTGAAGCCATATATATCTTCTTGTTGTTGTACTCTATTGAAGAATCTATTTTTCCTCAGATTTTCGTCACGTGTAGAACTGCTTTTTTGTTAGCTTATATCTTTATGAATGAAAATCTGCTCGTTTAATGGCTACAAGATCTTAGTCGACTTCTGTTTTTCAGTTCTCATTCAAAACACGTGCATTCAAAAAAATTTCACATTCAGTTAGTTTTCGTCTTCAGAAGTGGCTAACTTTAGTCCACCCATTGGGTTACTACATACCACGTTTCACATGTTCCAATCTAGCTTGATAAAACTTGCTAAACATTGCTTGCATTGTGTACTAAGATCAACGGTAAGTAGACATACAAGTCTTTCCCGATCTTATCGATTGTCTACTTCTTGATCATGAATCTGATTCATGTAAATAATTTTGTAGCTGAGTATGAGTAATCCTTCATATCTGTTGATTACTCCTTCTTTAATCATGTAAGAATAGCAAAGTTGTATTCTCTTTCTAGAACTTCATATGTTTTTAGATACCGAAGTTAATATCATTTTTTTAGTATAAAACATGAAATTCCTCTAAGTGCCTCAGCGGTTGTCACATTTGTTCCTGTTGAAATGTGTGAATTCGAAAGAGTTTTGTATTGTGTTGTTTTTGTTGTTTTTCATAAATGTCTAACTTGAGTCCAACCATCGAGGCAACTTAATACCACATTCACCATGTTTCAATCTAGCATGAGATTATGTACTAATATTGAAGATTATTAGCAATAACCACCGTGTTTCTTAATACAATCCTAATCGCCTGTTGTGACATTTAACGAACATAAACAGAATTTTACCAGCGAAAGAAAAACAGCAACTTAATGGCAATCTATATTACAAAGGCTAATACAATGATTGGATGTATCTTTAGAATTCTTATTTCAAGTGCTGCAAACAATATTGTGAAGAATATTTTATATTTTAATACGCCATCGTTTAGAATAATCCAGGAAATAAATAGCTAGATATGCTAATTGAGCTATAAAATTAAAGTTATAAAATGAAATAAAGGATCTCAATTAGAAAAAAAAACTGGTTAGAATTATTAGGTTAACTACTTTA
The DNA here is from genome assembly GCA_963556195.1 of Sepiola atlantica. NCBI lineage: Eukaryota > Metazoa > Mollusca > Cephalopoda > Sepiida > Sepiolidae > Sepiola > Sepiola atlantica. The sequence continues at coordinate 107,990,769 of OY744525.1, forward strand.
CTAGAGGATGACTTAATTAAAACCATCAAAGTAATTATGACATTATTTTAAATTAATATCTCTTATCACACAAAAAATTTATCAGTAAGACATTTAAAATTTTTTATCTATCACAAAATTGGATTATTTTCTAATAGAATAAAATATTTTTGGAACAGATTGCATAATCAGGTTTAAAATATCTTCAATATAAATAATGTTAACAATAAACTGGATGAATTCAGAAATAATGATGAAAAATTTTCAAGGACATTTTATAAAGTATTACATAATTTTATCCATATAAATTTGCGTGATATTTTTGATATTGTAGCAGTTACCTCCTCCTTTCAAAACATAACTACACCGGTTGGCCGTTAGGTGGCGCTTTTTCACCGACAGGTGGCGCTGTAAAGCGACACCAGAGTTATCTGCCCTTCTGACTATAAAAACCGTTGCAAACAGAAAATCCATCTCTTGTTCACTGACCAGCCTCGACAGCCTAACGCTGACACTAGCGTTCCGTTTCACTCTTCTCTGGTTGACAGAACGACGCTAATACACTAGCGTTTCGTCTCACGCTTTTCTCTTCAATCGGCCTAACAACTACCAACACACGTGGGCAAACAACGGTAAGAGTTCTCAACTCGTTTTCTTTGTGTACGGCTTTCCAAGACTTTCCTCACGCCGGATTCATTTCTTCTTATACCTTTTTCAAGAACTGTTTTTCCATCGACACACATGCATACATCACACACTTCATCATTCCACGTACACACACGTTCAATAAACGTTATTTGAACTACCTCATTTTTGTTTATTAATTATTACTCTGTCTTTGCATGCAACAATTGCTTGATTTACTGAACACGTTTATAATCGGGGGAACACACCACTCGGTCCCGGAACATTGGTGAACGGCCTGGTCGAGCGATTCCACAGGCACCTAAAAGCATCTCTTGCAATGAGGCCAAACACAACCAACTGGGTTGATAACTTGCCTCTGGTCCTATTGTCAATTAGGAATGTAGTAAAGCAGGACTTGGGTTCCACACCGGCTGAAATAGTTTTTGGTACTACACTATCTTTGCCCGGACAATACTTTCATAACAAAGATAATGTACACCCTACAACTACATTTGTACAGGACATAAAGGTAAGGATGTCGAAACTACACTTCACCCCTACACGAGAAGTATCGAGACAAATCCACATACCCAAGACGCTATTTGACAGCGAATACGTATTCGTCCGCGACGATGCGGTGAAAAAGCCTTTATCACCACGCTACCAAGGTCCTTACAAAGTAGTTAAACGGGCAGAAAAATTTTTCACCATTACAAAAAACGGCAAGAATGACACTGTTTCCATTGACAGATTAAAACCTGCTCTAGTGGAAGAATCACAGTCAAGCCAACAGACACACAACTCTCACACAGATTCCGACACCACAGAGGAATCGAATGCTCCATGTGACTATGCCCCACCAGAACAAAAGACAAGATCTGGTCGGAAAGTAACATTCCCACACAACTTCAAAACTTACATATACTATTAGTAACATACAAACAGTTTCAAAACTTTCTCACAAATACACTCGAACACAATCAAAATAAGCTCCGAACTTCTATTCGTTCAACAACAACAGTAATGAGAACATTTTCACCGCACAGACCCACTTGTGCTTATTCATCAACAACTGCACAGATTCACTTGTGCTCATTCATCAACAACTGCACAGACTCACTTGTGCTCATTCATCAACAACTGCACAGACTCACTTGTGCTCACTCATCAACAACCGCGCAGACCCAAGCACCAAACATTCCCGGACAACACTGACAATTCAACGTTTGTTCATCAGCTCTGCATCACGCAGACTAATCAACATGAACAATGCCACCAACAAGTGCAAATTCGCTTGCACTCTACATTTTTCGACCGCAAACTCACTTGCGCTCAAACTTGATGCAGACCCAATTGCATGCAAACAACACGCAGATCCACATGCGTTACAAACACTCAATTCCGCAGACGCACTTGCGATCAATCATTCAATACAGATAGAAAAACAGAAATAAGTAGCGTGCACACTACTTTTTCTAATCTTCAACAGCAAAACAGACATACCCACAAAGAATGCTTCTCATCTACAACTTACATATTGAATAATATTTTCAATATTTTTCAATCTGGGGGGGAGTCCTTGTAGCAGTTACCTCCTCCTTTCAAAACATAACTACACCGGTTTGCCGGTAGGTGTCGCTTTTTCACCGACAGGTGGCACTGTAAAGCGACACCAGAGTTATCTGCCCTTCTGACTATAAAAACGGTTGCAAACGGAAAATCCATCTCTTCTTCACCGACCGACCAGTCTCGACAGAACAACGCTGACATTTCAATCTTCTCTTCTGGTCGATTGGCCTCGACAGAACGACGCTAATACACTAGCGCTTCGTTTAACGCTTTTCTCTTCACCTAGTCTCGGCAAAACAACAACCAACACACTTTTCTTCCGTCAACACGTGGGCAAACAACGGTAAGAGTTCTCAACTCGTTTTCTTTGTGTACGGCTTTTAAAGACTTTCTATACGCCGGATTCATTTCTTCTTATACCTTTTCAAGAACTGTTTTTCCATCGACACACATCACACACTTCACCATTCCACGTACACACACGTTCAATAAACGTTATTTGAACTACTTCATTTTGTTTATTAATTATTACTCTGTCTTTGCATACAACAATTGCTCGATTTACTAAACACGTTTATAATCGGGGGAACACGACCTTCGATCCGAACAATATGATTTATTATGGTCAACTACAATGTGAAAATAACACGGGTTAGAATGGTTTTCCTTCTAGAAATTGCACTGAATATATAAGTAATTCATTAAACATGATGTTGTTACACTTAAAGTGAGTATTAGTACTTATAAATATGTAAACTTAAACCAGTGCAGTATAAATAACATTTAAAGATTAAAATAATGTAAGAGACAATTTCAGGCATCGTAAAAGATAAGAAAACAATTTATTCATTATTATTTCGATGTTACATGAAAACAGTTATTATTTTATGTCAGGAATTTGGTGTTACCTGAGAATATAAATCTAGAAAGTAGATATTTTTTCCAGTATCCATACGGTTATTAATAAATCGAATTTGATAAAAATATTAAACACTATTTAGCACTATCGTGGCCTGTGGAATATATATTTGTGTGTCTGTGCAGTGGGGTGTCATTGGGAAGAATTTTTTGATCCTGGGAAGGGCTCCAACAGCTCCTGGGTGTTACGATAGTTAAGCGGGGGTAGTTTTATTATCCCTATTTTGAGCCGCGTTTGACCATTGTTTCTTGTACCAATATTATCTTCAGATTCTTAAAAGCTGCCTGCCTGGCCAAAGAGTAAAGCATAGTTGTAGTAAAGCATCATTAATTCTCTGCAGAGAATTAATTATCTGGACTTCGAGAAAGCGACCATCACACTAAAAATGTAACATTTGGCAAAAGTGAACAAGGCATTTTATATAAAAAAACTAGTCTTTATTTTCTTACATTTCGAAAAACATAAAAACACGTTGAGCAAAACCATCAACATTGTACAATCGGTTCTTACCGACAGCTGTCTCTCTTTCATGGCAGTAAAGAGAGAGATAAAATTAAACAAAAATAAAGATCTAGAAACAAATAACAAGAGTAACTTGTTGTATTCTATTAACAGCTAAACACACCCTCATACACACCCCTTCATCTCTGAAAGTTTTGGTTTACTGACCTTTTGAGGGTACTAACTACCTACTGTATTAAAAACAACCTGTCATTTCGGAATGAGATTTAGGAAGATGTAGCTAATTTACTTGCCTCCGCACGAGGACAAGCTAGCCACAAGATCGGATTTCAAGGTGGGAAAATCCAGCTGTGCAGCCATCTTTTATGCAACATTGTAAATAATTTAACCTTAAATACAAATAACTAGTTACGAATTCAGTTTGTTTTTATTGTTTTTTCTCCTTACGAATTATCTCGTTTTTAACTATTGTTTATTTAATAATGCAACAGAATTGTATTTTATATTATAATAGATGTTGTAATTAATAAACATGACTACTATTCACTGATAATTTGTTTACTGTTTTTCATTCATATTTTAAATGCATTTATTCTGTTCGCATTTTAGGTTAAGTACTGCATTTTATATTACTTTATCATATTTTTTCAATTTAATTCATGCAATGTGTGTGGTTTCTTTTAAGATATTTTGATTTAATAACATAACTATGAATTTGAATCAATTCGTAAGAGAAAATGTCAAACATACATAAAACGTTTCTGAATCATGAGATGAGGATTTCTAATTTGGATTATTCAAACTACTATACTGTAACACTCAAGATGAGAACAGTAGTCCGAATAATGCAAATTATAGATATATAAAAAGCGTCAAAAACTATTGTTATTATCTGTGCCAATGGGCAATTGAAAATAATGAAGTGTCGGCGAAAAATAGATGACATTTCAAGAAGATAGAAAAAAAAAAACATTTATAGAAATAAAAATAAATAGAGTAAATTTTGCAAAGGCAAATTGATCCGGTTGTGAAGTGATGCAGATTATAAAAAATAATTTTGTAAACATGCACTGCGCTGCATGTTTTAATAATGCATGTGCATGGCAGATGTTGCAAGTGATATATGCTCGGCCAAAAAAGGGCACAGAGGAAATTGAAAATATATTTGATTTTATATTGGGCCACACAGAATCTTATTTCTCTTTGAAATAACATAAGTGCCTCATAAAATAGAGACTAACCTGAAACTGGCCTGCTTGAGAAAGGTAATGTTCTTAGATGGGCTCCATGATGACCTCCTTGAGTGGACACCGTTTGGCAGTTATCTCCAGCTGATATCTCTAGTAGCCATTATCTTGGGTGGTCGATTTTAGGGTGGTCGAATGGATAGGACCTGACATCTCTAATTTCCAATCAAAAGGGGGGTAATTTAGACTTGGTCTTTTCTGTGTCACAGAGGTAGTTGTTTTAGCAGAAGGCTGGCGGTCAGTTGGCCCGGGTACCTCTCTAGGCAAGGTGAGCATTGGTGCTTTTAGCTAAAATATTGTGTTATATTGGATTCATGTTTCGATTTTGTCAGGCAAAAATCTCATTTTGCAAGTTTGCTATTCAACATGGAAACACGAGTATCATTTGTAACCTGGAACAAATAACCATGTTACTTGTTTAAAATCTGGAGTTGTGATCAACTTGATTGTTGGAGCACTGACTGAATAGAACAACTTTAGATCAACACAACGAGTGGGACGATCACGGCCAGTGCATACATGTCCATAATTTGGAACAAAAATATATATATAAGACGCTTTGACAGTATGTAAAATTGTTACATTAAAAAAGAAATGAAAATATGACTAGGAAATGATGAAATAAGTACATTAAATTTAAAACAGTTATTGATCCATAATTTGAATATGAAATTGTACCTGTGTTATTTTAAGTATATCAAAATAAATATTTTTACTTCTCAAGAATTATTGAAGCAATATAACTATGAGCTGTTTTAATAGATGTGTTAATACACATCTATTAAAATAGCTCATAGTTATATATTATGAAGCAATACTGGATTAGGCGCATAGTCTAATTCGTTATATGAAAATAGTTGTATTACTTTAATTATCTGATACACTACATCATAGTTTTATTTACTTTAAAAATCAGAAGAAATCATCTCATATTTTCATATTCTATTATGATTATATTATTTATTCATTATTAATTACATATCCAAAGTTAAATTTAATTAAAAGTTAAATTAATATAATCCTTCTCCTTTTATATATGGAAAATGCTCTAACATGCACAAGTCTTATCATGTGCCCAGGTTTAAATAATCTAAGCATATTGTATCAATGCGGGCTTGACCGAACCCTCTTCCTGATGTACATCAATGATCTCCCAAATCACATTATAACATCATTAATGACACAACCATTTATGGCAACATTTCGAAGAGCATTGATGATCAAGATTTTTCTGTTTCTCTCTCTTCTGCATTGGAGTACGTGCAATGAGGAAAATGTGGCTGGTTACTTTTAATACATCTAAAACCAAGCTTCTCTCGTTTCACCAGCAACGCTCCAATCTTCACTTTGTCCCAATTGAAATGAATGAAGAAGTCTCCTATTTTAATAAGCTTCTATGGTTAACCTACACTCAAGACCTGAAATGGAAGACATACATCAAATCTGCTGCTAAGCTTGCTGGAAAAAGGATTGAGTCATTCAACCGCTCAAGAAAGTATTTCACCCCTGAGAGAATTATCTATCTATATAAGGGTCAAATACGTGCTAAGATTGAGTACTGTTGTCACATCTGGGAAAGTGCCTTGGCAGAGTACAAAGTCGACTTCGAAATATAGTGGAGGCCATCCTCTTCTCTACAGCCCCTTTCTCACAGAAGAGATGTTGCTAGTCTTTCTCTACTCTATCGTTTAATGTAAATGTTCGGCTGAGCTCAAATCTATGGTTACCCTGTAAAACATTCACAAAAATAACTAGTCTAACTACCACTGTAAATAATTTCCTTTTCTTACTCTGTGCATAAAGAAATAAATAACTTTTATGAGTAATGTTTCTTTCCAAGAACTACCCGTCTGTGGAACTACAGGGCTACTTCCCAGCTGACTACAACACTGTCGTTTTAAGTCTAATGTTAATAGAATCTTGATGAGCTGTCCTCTTAAATAATCCAATTCTGCCCAGTTGCAACGATCGTTACCAAACATCATTATTTTTACACTGTTCACCTGACAAACTCATTAACCCTAACACTCGAGTGGTCTTTAAGACTTGATAAGCTGTAGCCCATGTGGTACATGAAAAAATCGAAGATATTCCCATTCCTCTTAATGATAATAGCCATGAAGATGTTAACACAGTTTAAAATAAAATGTCAAATGTCAAAAAGCATGCATTTAACAGATATTTTGCGACTTATTTAAATAAACGCTGGTTAAATTCATAAGATTAATATTTCATAAATTTTTAAGTAAATTATTTAAGCAAAATCACATTTTATTGATTATTGCTCTGAAAAATACAAATGGGGATTCAATTCCAGTCTGATTATTTCTTTTATTGAAGAAATCAGCATGTAGTCAGATTGACATTTATTATATTTGTTTTGGCTCATTCGTTTTAATAGAAGACTATTGTATAAAGAAGACTTCACATTATGATAGTTTTCGAATGTCTACAGGAAAAGGATGTTCATACAATGTTTAACAATTGAAAGAAATGGTTCACAAGTGACGGAGCAAAAGGAAACAGGAAAGGAAAGTAAGAAAAAAAAACAATATCTCCAAGGAACGAAGAAACAAGTTTGCGTCATTGTATCAAACTCGGTGGTTCTTTGATATTTCGGTATTTTAACAGCAGTGGAGTGATAACCATTGCCACAGGTGAAAGCAATTCTGTTGGGATCGATGTTCTAGTGGTGTGTGGTAGACCACGAGGGTTTGATCTGTTATTGAGAATCGATGTGATTAAGGTGTTGTGAGGTGTAACTGTGAGGCCTACGGGAGCAGTTCGGATCAGCGGCGGAAAATTCGCTTCATGTGTAACTATCTCTATCAATGTACCTGAGTTTACTGCTACTTAACAGTCAAAAACGATCATGGACTGCAGTGTAGAAGTTGGCAGATAACCGTGCACCTGAAGAACTGCGTAATGGAGTGTCCGAATATCGGGTGGCTGTGGAAATTCAACCAGAATATGATGAGAAGCTCAGCATGTAGATGGACAAAGGTTTACTTGTGCCATACCCGGAAGAAAGGCTAGGACCATCCCAAAGGGTGGATTCTGTTGATAGCTGTGTTACAGCTGAATAAGGCAAAGGTGCGCCCAGTGATGGACTATCACGAATTTAACGATCATGTGGACACATTCACGGAAAACGCAGCTGTTTGTGCTGCTAAGATGCGTGAATGGCGCCAGAAAAGAGCTAACATGTCTCTGTTCGACCTCAGGAGAGTGTACATCAAAGTACGAATCCACGAGACACTGTGGCCGTACTAGATTGAAGATCAACGGAAAGAGGTACTGTCTGACATGTCTAGGGTTTGGATTAAATGTGGCTCCCCTTGTCATGAAGGCCATCGTCAGCATAGTGCTATCACAGGAGGAAGCCAGGTACCACACAACATCGGCTTACATCGATAATATCCTGGTCAACGAAAATGGCATGCCTGCGTCTCATGTCAGGGAACATTTGGCTCGGTTTGGATATGAATGTAATGACCCGGAGCGGTTTGGGGATGGCACACGCGTGCTGTGATTAATGGTCTGGAGGGAGCACAACATCTTGTGCTGGAAGCGAGGAAACATGGTTCAAGAAGTTTCCGATATCATCAAATGACAAAATGTGTTCTCCTTAAGGCTTGTTGGGCACCTCCTGGTGTGTGCATTGATTTGTGTGGCTTGCAGAGTGATTAAGAGAGCCAGTTTGATCACAAAAAGTGACTGAATCTCTCCTTTAGAATATGATGTGCGAGACTATTGATGCAGTAAGACAGAGTGATCCAGCTTGTGGTGACTGGTGCATAGACGGCTGGGAAGTGAATGTGTGGGTCGATCCCAGCTCGCTAGCAACTGGAGTGGCATGTGAAAGACACGGGCCAGTGTTGAAGGATGCTTGTTGGCTGCAACCTGATAACGATACCCAGCATATAAATTTAGCCAAACTGGACACCATGTTGAAGGGCATAAACTTGGCTTTGCAGTGGCAGAGCAAGGTATTGCATGTAAAGACCGACTCTGCGTGTGTGTACCACCGGGTGTCGGAAACTCTAACTGAGAAAGCACGAGTTTGGACCAAGACAGACAGTGAGAAGCTAATTAGGAGACGGTTGAGCACACTTAAAGAGCTGGTGATGGAATACAAGCTCTCGGTGGATGTAACATTGCTTGCATCAATTAAAAACGTGGCCGACCAATTGACACACGTTCAACAGTGGTAATTTGACACAATGAAAAGGGAAAGGGGGCTTGAGCCCCTAATAAGTGCTGTACACGTAGATGAACTAGACACGGCCCGGATTATGGCTATTCACAAATGCAGTAGACAGCTAAGAATGTGACGCACGACTTATTTCACCAGAAGAGTTAGTCCAGCAATGGCGAAAGCAACAGTTAAGTCGGCTATATGAATGTGCATAAAATGCTAATCAATAGATCCAGTGCCGGTTCACTGGGAGAAAGGAAAACTGGAGGTGAGCAGCAATTGGCGGAGGTTGGGGATGGACATTACACATTACCGTGGTTATCATTTCATAACAATCACAGATTGTGGCCCGTCGCAGTTTTCTGTGTGGAGGCAGTTGTCACGACAGGACTCGACAAGCGTAATTGGTCAATTGAAAGTTGCCTTTTTTTAGTGTGGCCCACCGCAGGAGCTACTCACTGATAATGACACAGTCTTTTGCAGCAGGAAAATCAGGATTTTTGCAGATGAGTGGGGCATGAACCTGAGATTCTGTTGCACATATGCCCCAGCCGCCATACTGTAAAAGGATTGTGGCTAGAATGTGCTGCTCCATACAAGAGGCTGTCTACTGGCACAACGTGACCCCAAAAGATGATGACTCACATTTGACCGCACCAGCCAATGTAATTTACTGTTACAAATTGAGGGTAAAAGGGTTGATGTGGTTCCACCAGGTTGGAGACTGCGTGTTAGTGAAGTCACCAAAGAATTACTGCACCACGAGATTTGGCCAAGGTCGAGTAACAGAACTAATCAGTCCACAGTTTGTCGTGTTGAATGGAATATCCAGAAATGTGTAGGACCTGTGCCTCTGCTACAGTGTCCTTTTGCTGGAGGAAGAGAGTCTGATAACTGACGACGACACAGAAGTAGAAGCCCGCACCCCCGAAGAGGCCTGTGTCACCGAAGAAGCCTCATTTTTCAAAGGAGCACCCAGCAAAGATCACTGAGGTGTCATATGTGTGATCATGAGATTAGGGGGAAGTGTAGTGATGATGCGGAAGAAAACAGTCGTAACATGCAGGTGCAAACCCATGCCCATTAAATTACGGGAAGCAATATCCGCATAACGAGAGGGTTGCTTATGCAAATTAGGTGCGGTTAGTGGCGAAGAAAGGTAAATAACAGGAAGGTTTTTTGATCGGTGTCAGTGTTGTGGTGAAGATCTTGTTGTTCATAAAAAAGAGGAAAAGAAAGAACAGTATTTTCAAGGAACGAAGGAACAATTCGGCATCATTGCATCACACTCGGCGATAATTTGATACAATAGAGGCACATTCAAAAGATATGGAGAACAGAACACTAGAAAATGTTCACTGGGTATGAACACCGGACAGTTTTAGTAACACTAATATTCTTTCCAAAATATCATCATAAATTGTATTTATGCTTCAAATATGAGGCCCCTTTCACTGCCTCACTTTTCAATCTTTAGTAAGTAAAGTATGATTAACTTACTGTGTCTTTTTCCTTAATATTTTCCTTATATGATCCGGTGTAGAATCTAGCAGTGGGTTTTACATCAAGAGAAAATGCAGTTTCAATTCTTGTATAACCTAGTATCTTAGCTATGCCGAGTTGCAGAATTTGTCAGTTTACTTACAAGGGGACATATCATTAAGGTGTGATACTATAGCTTGTTCTCAGACCAACAATCAGGATAAGCAGGAAAAATTAGCTAGGAAATAAATGACAATATGAAAGCAACGGATCCCTTATGTTACACAAACAAATGACATGACAATTATTTGTTAACTTTCTTATGGAGAAAGTAAGCTGAGGAAAAAGCAGATGTGACCAGTGTCTGGTAGTAAGCTGAGAGACAATTGGGAGTATGCAATTTCAACTTGAAAGTAGATATATTCTGGAGACACTTACTGTTAGGACAAATGGGCAAGATATCAGCAATGTTCAACAAGTCTTCTATGCAATGTCTATATCTGTTGTTTCTTATTATGTATATGAATTCTGAGCTATCGTTTTGCTCTCCCTGAAACTAACTATACTAGAATGTCAAAATAGACAAGATTAAGAAAACCCACTGCACATGGGTTTGGTATAAGCGGTGGGTGCAGATGCTAAGGCATAGTTATACAAGGATATCCTAAGATATTAACAGGAATACTCTTTACTTGAGGGTTGTTTATTAGACTTTCTATCTGTTGACCAATCTTCTACTGTGTGACTTTTGAAAAAAGCTCTAATAGAAAATGATATTAATACAATTTCTAATTATAATACTTGAATAATTATAAATTCTACTTGTTTTTTTAAATACGACATAATTCTGAACCTGACTTGAAGACATTAGGGTTATTCTTTATTTGTTTGCTTACATATCCCTTTAAAAGTAAGAACTATTTGAAAAGGTCGAGTTACACACTTGAAAAAATATTTAATCTCTAATTTGTATTCGTCTTTTTAAATAAGAATTGTTTTTAATACTAATCTATTGACCTTGTGTAGACTCGTGTATTATAAAATTAAACTTGTTCAAAAATAAACGATACACTTTACGTTTTCCGCTTTTTTATTTTAGTCTAGTAAGCTTGTTCATTGTCTTTCTTTATGGGTCACAATTATATGTAGATGCTCTTTTAAGGATCTTCCCCACTTTCAAAATTAAACCAGTAGAGATAATTTTCTTCCAATGGGCCAACAATTATACGATTATTTTTTTCTTGTCGGTATCCAGCTTAATGTTGTTACTTGTAGTAGTATTATTAGAAATTGTGAAATTTATTTATTTGTATGACTCAGTGTGTAGAAATGCCGAAGAGACCTCAAATACTATCTTACTTGAATATTTCATCAGGGTTTGCTTCTAAGGGGAAGTATCCTCAAATTAGAGTGTGCTGACAAACCCTTATTAATAATGACCGAAGGTACTTAAGAGCAGTGTCCAGTAGCCTTTCGCTGGTGTATTTCTATAGCATAATTTTGTGAAAATACTAACCCACGGACTTCAAAGGGATATTTTTCTCTTATCTGTATGTGTTTTGTTCAATACGAATTAGACAAAAATGACTTCACAAACACAGGTTTCACTCTAGCATATGTCTGCAGATCTATCTGAACATTAGAACTATCTTAAAATTCTTACCAGCATTCTTAACAAAAATAAGATTTTTGTTTTGGTTTTCTGCATGTGTTTTTTAAATAAGAATTATGTAAAAAATGCTTACTCACAGGCTTAAGAGTAAAGTTTCTTCTTTAGAGTTAGTGTATGTGTATTTTTGAAGAATTCTGTGAAAATGTTCATCAACAATTTTATTTAAATTCAGTTAGTTCTCAAAGATTTATGTTACATATATATAAACGAGTATTTTACAAATCTGCAGTGTGTGTTCGCATGTCTCTTTGTAAAGTAATATTTTTTGAAAATGCTGACGAACACACTTCACAAGTAAATGGTTTCTCTATTTTTAAATGTTCTTATCTTTCTGTTTTTGCTGGGGATGGGGCATCCAAGTGGATGCCAGACATTCACCGGCTATTTCAGATACTCCAACCTAGAGATCTTTTTAAGATTCTAACCGTCGTTTTAAATGCAATTGTTTATATTTCTCTTGCACTCGGTTCACCGGATATACTCGCCAGATAGCTTTTGAAATTATTTTTCATTAGTCTTGTTGCTCCTATAATTACTGGGATGATGGAGATTTTCCTAAGATTCCAGTTTCTTTTCATGTTATACATAAGACCTTGGTATTTCGTAATCTTTCCCCTTTCAGCTCTGTTTAATCCTGCATCATTAGGGACACTGATTTCAACTAGGGTTGCTACTTTCTCCCAGTGTGTGTCCGCATGTGTCTTTTTAAAGAATAATTCATTGAAAATGTAGACCCACACACTTCACAAGAATAAGGTTTCTCACCCGTGTGTGTCCGCATGTGTTTATGTAAAGAGGAATTATGTGAAAATGCTCTCCCACAGAGTTCACAATAAGCTTTCTCTCCAGTGTGTGTCTGCATGTGTTTATGTAAAGAAGAATTATGTAAAAATGTAGAACTACATATTTCACAAGAATAATGTTTCCTTCCAGTGTGTGTTCGCATGTGTTCTTTTAAAGAAGAATTAATTGAAAATGTTGACCCACAGACTGCACAAGAGTATGGTTTCTCTCCAGTATGTGTCCGCATATGCTGTCTTACATGAATACTTTGTGAAAATGCTATCCCACAGACCTCACAAGAATAAGGTTTCTCTCCAGTGTGAGTCCGCATGTGTCTTTGTAACTTAGAATTATATGAAAATCTTGTTCCACAAACTTCACAAGAGTAAGGTTTCTCTCTGGTGTTGTATTCTTTGATTTCTTTTGAATCCGAGTTTTGTGAAAATGCTGACCCATAGATTTCAGAAGAATAAGAGTTCTCTTCAACTTGTGCTTGCATTATGCTTACTGAATGAGAACCTAAAGAACTTTATAAGAATATGTGATCTGCAACATGAGCTTGTTTTCAACAATGCCTATTTACACAAATAATATTTTCTTTTAAGCATGTATATATATATATATATTTATATATATTTATCAGTAAGTAACTTGTGAAAATGCTGATCCTCTTCAGAAGAATGAAATGTATTACCTGTTATTTTGTCTTGGTTAGATGAGTTCATTTTATCTGTCAATAAAAAAGAAATATTATTAAACAAATTAAACAAATAATACATTATAAAAATAACTCAGATGTGCGTTAACATCTATTATTTCACTAGTAACATAAATAAAAACGTTTCATATATTATGACTTCACTGAACTTGTCATTTTGTATGCAGATATGAAAGAAGATTTTTACAATTGTATCATAAATAAAAAATAAATATGCCTGAATATGATTGATCAATATAAAGAATACGCAGACATTACAAAGAATCTTGAGTTATCTAATGTTGATATTAAAATGAATGTATCTCTTAATTTATTTTGTCAGACAGAAAAGTATAAATGCTGTTAGTTTCTTTTATTCCACATGTTTAAGAATACAATACATGAATTATAGAAAACTGAACTCTACTTTAAACAAAAAAGGAAAAAAGGCTGAAAGAAAATGATTAAATTTCATATTTTATTTCTTTCATACGAAAAGACTTAATTTTTCATGAAAACTCTTATTTCTAAAAATAAATTATCACAAAGCACTAACTTTCCATTTATATGTTCATATCTCTTTAATCGGTGGATGAGAAAATATATTTATATTATACATATATTATTTCAATCACTGAGATACTTATCTATATAATACTAAAACTCTATTGTTCTTGTATGTTTGCAATCAGCTTTCAGTTTTCCGGTTTTCAATATCCGGTTGCGCATGCGTAAATAGCATCGTCTTCAATCTGTTATTCCAATTCCGTTATTCTCTATTATGATTAACGAACGCATGAAATTTTTAATTCTGGAAATTTTTAAACAATTTCATTTAATTTCATCAAATAGTTTATTTGTTTTCTTCACGGCTAAAAACATTCAACGGGAGGACTTCGTAAAGTCTGTCGCAGTTTCAAAAAAACTCCTCCCTTTTAAAAAACAAAAACAAACAAACAAAAAAACAACACTCATTATTAATATCAGCCATACTAGCGGTCGGTGAACGAAACCACCTCCCACTTTCCCTCTCATAGATTTCACCACTCCTACTCCCTCTGTTTTCGTTACGTACGCGAGAAAGCTTGCTGTACCCCCTTCCTTTCTCAAATCGCCCTAACCAACCACTTATAATTCAGTAACTGTAATTTAAAAAAAAAACAATTATAATAAACAGAACGACTCATAGAAATCTATCTATATTCTTTTTTCATTTTAATATACTTTCATAGAAATGCTTCTGTTATGTAAAAAAAACCTATTTTCTTTATGTCACAAGTGTCACGCTCATACATGAATTCCATAGCTAATATAACAAACTGACCCAACGGGTCACGGGTGGTCTAGTATTATTATAAAATTCTTCAAATGAAGAAACTTATTGGAAATAAATCCAAACACAAATATTGGACAGATTATATTTCGCATCTCTTATTGAAAAATATGTCATTACTAACTGTCGATCAAGCAAGAGTCCATCATGCATGTGTACACAGTGTGATGATGTATGTATAGGTATTCCAAACTAGGACTGTTTATGCTGCGAAATGGGTAAAAACAGTGACATTTTCGTAAAATGGTTATATCTATGAAATAATTATGTACATAGACCAATCTTCATTGTTTTCTTGGACGCTGATTACTTTTTTGCTGGTTTATTTGAATTATTTAACTATTTTGATGACAAATGCGTTTAGTTCTGCATTTTTTCAAAAACACCTTTTTAGTCCAGTTTTATTAAGTCTATGCCGGTCACACTATTTATTAATCCATTTTGAAAAATCATTCTATCTTATAAATTTGCTGGGCGAAGTATAGAATTTAAGTTAAGTTTGAAAAAAATATTCTAAGTTAAAATTTAACTTCACAAAGTATGTTTTTATACCATTGAGAAAAGCCGGGTTTCCCCAGTAATATGATTCATATTAGATTCAATTTTCACCGCAAACGTCCAGACAATAAAATAGGCAGAGGTTTACACTTATGCATGTGTAAACATGGCCCCTCTCTCAACAAGTCACATGTAAAAAATAACCACCTTTCTTCTTTCTGTGACACGCATTATGATAGTAGCAAAAGCAGAGTATTATTCTTTCTCTTCTCTAAATCTCCACGTTCTTTTTATTGTCTCTCTTACTTTTCTCACACTCTCTTTCTTTTCTTTCTCTGTCCTCTTTCTTTCTCTGTCCTTACATGTATCTCTTTCAGTCCCTCTCTCTTACTTGTTTTTCTCTGTCCTCTCTCGTTCTTGTTTTTATATCTCTCCTCCCTCTTTCGTTTTCTCTGTTTCTCTCTCTGTCCTTTCTTTCTTTTTGCTTTCTCTGTCCCCTTTCATTGTTCTTTCTCTTTCTTGTTTCTCTCTGTTCTTTCTCTTTCTTGTTTTTATCTCCTTGTCCCCTCTTTTTTTCTCTCTCTCTCTCTCTCTGTCCCCTCCCTTTATTTTTTTTCTCTCACTGTGTTCTTTTCTCTTTGTTGTTTTCCCCCTCTCTCCCTCTCTGTACTCTCTCTTTCTTGTTTCTCTTTCTCTCTGTTCCCTCACTTTGTTTCTGAATAACTATTTACAATTTCGTGTGAACTTTCCGTGTTTAAAAAAAATTGTCTGATTTTTAATTTTATAAAAAATATTTAATAAATGAGGTTCATAGTCTATATTTAATTACGTGTAATCATTCGGGTTGTCTATGATCTATTTTAATGAATGACGTAATCCCTTACATCATAAAGGATTTTTTCGGTATCTTCAAAGAAGTGGTGGAAGAATATGACATATATTTCAAATAGTAAAGCTTCCATAATATTCAATAAATTATTTCATTATTTAATAAATATATTTTATCTTTACACATTTGAAATTTTAAAAAAATATTTAAAAATTTAAATTAAACTTTATAATAAGCCTTTGTTTAAAAATTGACTGATGGTTTCTTTTATTAAGAAAATTTCAAGGTTTTCAGGCCAATCCCTTTTTATATTTTTACATGCCAAAAGTTGGATCACTCCACAAAATATTTCAATATTCGAAAGAAATCAGCGTTTTTTTTTAATTCCTCATTCAAAAATTAGTCTAGTATAAAAGTTTTAGCCTTGTATTTTTAATGGGTGACTTTTTACAAAAGAGTTGACCCATTTTTTAATGGGTAACTTTTTACAAAAGAGTTGACCCATTTTTCTGCACAACTTCCAAATTGGGCTTCGGACATGTTTACATGTTAGAAATAAAAAGGTTTTTATGTAAATACTAATGAAAAGTTTTGAGCTTAATCTGTATAATGTCATGTATCATAATAAGAAGATTCAATGTGTTACCTGCTAAAATAAAACTTATATGAACAATCAAACTTGCTCTTCTGTATCGTTTCCACACAAATTTATGACGGCATGTGATTGACACCAATGTTTACAACTGGCTATATCTAAGAAATATTAATTTCCTCCATATTATCTTTCTTTTAATAATGATATTATATTAATAAAAAATTTGCACTTATTTGACGCTTTTATATTCAGTGATACACTGCTTAAGTTGGCCTTTTATTCAGTATCACACAAAACGTAATGTTTGACTTACTTTAAATCGCCATAACTCATGTACTAATTGCGATACCAAGATAAATTTGGTATTTTTAAATATATTTCAGCACTATATATGCATACCTACAAAGTTTTTTGGTATATTGAAAAAATCAGTTTGGGATACCTAGTATTAAATTGAAACCTGGATAGTGAGGTTTGAAGACATACATTGTATGGAGAAAAATGATATGGGAATAATATCATAGATATGTAATGTGCCTCTTAAAGACAAGCTTAGATCTGATAACGTCTGAAGATTACATCTGAAAAATATAGGGAGATTTTCCATTTTCGTAGAAATTGCATACTAAAAAAAGAGAGTTGCCTGTCCCTTACACAATCGAAACTCTTCTAAAATAAATTTCGGTTCATGTTCCTCTTCTGCACAAGTGCCGAATTTTAATAAAAAATACCATTAATTCACTATTCGGGGTCCACGAACTCAAACAACATTTGCGTCAAGCCACGCTTGTCATAGAGGATTATCTCCCTTCTTTTAAAATCAATACAACACGCTGGCTTGTTGTTCGGAGTTCATGGATTCCGAATAGTAAATTAATTATATTTTTTTATTCAAATCCTACTCGCTTATTTTCCTTAATTTTAGTGTACACTAATATTGGGTATCTATTACAATAGCTCTCAAACTCGCGAGTCGGGTTAAAAAAAGAAGTAGAACGTGGTCAAAAAAATGAATATGCAACAAATAAATGTGACGTACGTCGAGACTGGAAATTTTCCTAGTTAGCTATTCCATTTGTTTGTATTTTTACGTAGGATAAATGGATTTTTATTAGACATGACAAAAAAGAAAAAAAAATTCCTCGGCACGTATTTTTACTTAACAAACATGGCGTCGACCAGCTTGTTTTGCGAGCCTCGCTTCGGATTCTCGTTCGCCGTGTGTGTGTTTTTTTACGGGAACTCATAATCAAAGCAGCGTTTTTGTTTTTTTGGGTTTGCATTTTTTAAATTTAATTTTATGAGACGAAAATTTTAACGTTCATTTTGATTAAGGTTAGGGCTGGAGTTAGGGTTAGGGTTAGGGTTACGGTAAGGAATTTTTTAAAGAAACAACAGGAAAAAAAACATTACGGTGTGATGAATGAAAATAATATGTAAATAAAAGCACAATGACATGTAAATCAAAAGAAAATGATTGTATTCCTTTTGCTTAAAATGTAGTTTTGTTTTGTTCTTTTGCTTGGCTGAAAAATGAAAAATTGCACTTTGAATATGAGTCCCAGTAAAAAAACAACCCCGACAGAATGAAATCGGAACCAGGCTACAAAATTTGTAAAATAAGCCGCCATTTTTTTATTACAATTTTCGTACGATAAAAATATCGATTTATAAAAAATAGAACTTTTAACAGATTATAATCATTAATAAATGTCACATGAATGTTGGAAATTCAATTTTATCGGCTACGATAACTTTTATTTGTTGTATATTTGTTTTTTTTTTAACGTTTTCGTTTGAGGGCTATTGTAAAAGATACCCCTAATATTTTTCACTGGTTAGTAAGTATATCCATAAGTGCCCCTGTTATTTTATTTTGAACTGCCGTATTTCACTTGAGTATCAACACAAAATAAGCACCAAAAATTTATTAAAATAAGGTAATTTCTTGATTATTTCGATGTTTTAAAAAGTTTGGGCGTTGGCTCATTTTGGGTATCTTTAAGAATGATCAGTACGCTGAAAATGCTCAAAAAAACAAATATACAACAAATAAAAGTAACTGTCGTCGATAAAAGTTAATTTAAAACTGACCTGTGATATTTGTTTGTATTTTTAAACCGTTCCAACTGCTATTTATTAGAAATCAATAGTTTTGTCACACGAACATTGCAAAAACAAAATGGCGCTTGCTCGTAAGGAAGTAAGCACAAGATGCCATTTTGTCTAGAAAAAAATTATGATTAAAAAATGAACAAGAAATTTTTTTTTTACATCTAATAAAAACCCATTTATAGTACGTAAAAATACAAACAAATATCATAGGTAAGTAGACAAATATCTCTTCTCGACGTAGGTTAAACTCACTTGTTGCATATTTATTTTTATAACCCCGTTCTCGTTAGTTTTTTTGTACCCCGTCCGCGACTGTACTGATCATTCTTAAAGATACCCCTCATTTTTAACATGTATATCTGAACAAAACTGACACATAATAACGCGGACGAGCCCATGTAATAAACAAGAACCCCAAAAGACAATTACATTCAAATAATACTTACTTTTTCTTTGACAATCTGCTTTCGGGTGACTTTCAAGAAAGAAACGATCATAAGATATGTTATTTAAAAGTTAAGTCACATTCAAGATGGTGCCCGAAAAGCAGGTTCGCAGAAATGTAAAATGGGGGACAATTTTAATGACCTATTTCGAAACGGGACCGACTTTTTAATGAATATTACAGTATTATGTTCATAGCAAAATGTTAATATTAAAAAAATATCGAAATATATTGATGAATATTACAGCTAAAATTATTGCTATATTTTAATTCGAAAAAATAAGATGACAGAAATCATCTTCAATGAATTGATTATTCACGTAAATATTCACTATCCGTCGTTTGCCAGTAAAATAAAAAAAAGCACTGACACCAGTTTATTAATTATACAAATTTTGGCGATATTGAATTATCTTACCAAGCTGTGCTATTCTGAACTCGTTGCCGTGGACCGCCATCAGTGGACTGTTTCTCTGGTACCAAACTACGACCTGCGTTAAAAGAAGGTCTGTTCGATCGAAATCACCTCACACACTTTGATTAGATGAGCGAGACATGCTGAAGAGTCAGGATGAATGATAGCTTTTGAAAAAGTTTTAGAAACCTTTAAACATTGCATAAAAAGGGTAAGAAAGGAACACAATCCCATTTATATATAAGCTGAACTTTATTCCATATTAATTTACGAAAACAACAACACTAAAAAAAAAAACAAGAATTAATTCAAAAACAAAGTTTGGCGTTGTGCTGTGTTAAAAGGTAAAGAAATATAACGTTATTTCATGAATTTTAAAGAGTAAAATTCATTTATTTTGATTGTGAACAATCTGAAAACAAATGTCTTTATAGAAGTCATTGGTGCTTCTATAATAAAAAGCCGAAAACAAGTTTTTCTTGTCTTTTAGTGTTGGAGACGTAAATAAGGGGCAGGTAACTCTTACAACGAATTTTAAACACGATTTTCTCTGAAATTAGGATCATGGATCTTAACTCTTCCAAGTTCGAAGATATACTGTATTTTACATCAGACAGTGCAAAACAAATTGATTTTTTGCAAGCACACATACTTATTTCTGGTTCAGAAACCTGCAACTGTGGCCATGAGATGCGACTGGTGTCATCAGTAATCAAAACTGATGGCTTTAATTGGCGTTGCACATGTGGCTACTGTGCAAGGAGAACGTCGATTAGACATAAAAGGGTTAGGGTTTACGGTTAGGGTTAGAAAAATATTGTTCGAAAGCTAGAGCTGTTGTGAAGAGTTACCTGCCCCTTATTTACCTCTCCAACAAGAAAAACTTTTTTTCGGCTTTTTATTATAGAAGCACCAAGTTATTAAACTAAAAACATGCAAAGCTAAGCAATGAAGATTATAAGTTTTTAAAGTTACAATATAGAAAACGTTTTTAAACTTTTAAAGCAGAATAAAATCAAATTCTGCAATTATGAATTTAGGGAACAAACAATAATTTAATAAACAAATTCAAAACAAACGCTAATTAATTTTAAAATGAAAACAAACGATGTTAGTTTGAAAGTTTATATTGAAGCTCCTAAACTGACTAACAAATTTTATCAACTAGTTTTTTCTGATTTATCAAACGGTGACAGGGTGAAGTAATCCACTGTAATAATTTGCTGATTTTTTCAGATTTTTTTTTTAATATTAATTTTTTTTCTGTTTTTTTTCTTTTTCTGCGAATTAAATTGTATTTCTAATAATAATTTCTTCTGTAATATTCTATATTGGGTACGTCATTATTATAATGTTCAATTCAAAAATATTTCAATTTCATTTTTTAATAAACATGGTTTGATTCTATTATTTGTTTCTCACACTAAAAAAAATACAATCTAAACACTTCCAGTAACCCTAAGTCCGAGTGACTAGATTTGAAATAAATAGTTTCCTTTTTATTCTTTGGTTATTAATATTTGCAAAATAGAGCAAAAAAACGAAATCCGCAAAAATAAAACAAATTAAAACGATGTTAATCCATCGTTTTAATTTGTTTTATTTTTGCTTTGTCACTGCTTGACGAATCAGACAAAACTAGTCTATAAAATTTGGCAGCTATTTGGAAAGCTCACCATTTTAATATAATCGTTTAAAATGGAAACAAATGATAAATAAATTTAAAAAAAAACGATAAATAAGTCACTTAAAAAAAACACAGGACCCCCCCCCCCAGCACAAATGTAATTCAAACAAATAATTTCAATATAGACAAACAATAAAGTTACTAGTGCAGAAATAAACTTAAACAATCAATCTTATAACAAAAATATGTGTGATAATTTAGTTGAATGTTTGAAATTTTCTTTTACGACTTCATTTGTTTTTAGTAATATTATCATTTTTTAGTAATATTATCATTTTTTAGTGATATTATCATTTTTTGGTAATATTATCATTTTTTAGTAATATTATCATTTTTTTTTACTAATTCTATCATTTTTAGTAATATTATCATTTTTTAGTAATTCTATCATTTTTTAGTAATATTATCATTTTTTTTAGTAATTCTATCATTTTTTAGTAATATTATCATTTTTTAGTAATTCCATCATTTTTTAGTAATATTATCATTTTTTAGTAATTCTATCAATCATTTTTTAGTAATATTATCATTTTTAATAATATTATCATTTTTTAGTAATTCTATCATTTTTTAGTAATATTATCATTTTTTAGTAATATTATCATTTTTTAGTAATATTATCATTTTTTAGTAATTCTATCATTTCTTAGTAATATTATCATTTTTTAGTAATATCATTTTTTAGTAATATTATCATTTTTTTGGTAATATTATCATTTTTTAGTAATATTCTTATTTTGTAGTAATATTATCATTTTTTTAGTAATATTATCATTTTTTAGTAATTCTATCATTTTTTAGTAATATTATCATTTGGTATTTTTTTACTATCCATTCCCAGCGCAGTTTACCACTTAAAAAAGTTCAAATCCTACTTTATTTTGTGCAAATACATTTAAACAGCCTAAAAAAACATCCGCAAAGAAGGAATTAAAAAAAAATTAAATATTTAAGATTTTAGCGTGGGGGATCACTTTCCTTTATAAATTTAACGTAAAATGAGCACCCATTTCCTGGCCACTTAACATTAAACGAGACATGTAACCGACTTGAGTTTCTAATTCGAGACTGGAGATTTTCCTAGTTAGCTATTCCATTTGTTTTTATTTTTACGGTTTTTCATTAGACATGAAAAAAAAAAAATTCTGGGTACGGATTTTTACAGCAAAAACATGGCGTCGACAGTCTTGTTTTGTTAGCCTCGTTTCGGGTTCTCGTAGTCAAGTGTGTGATTTTTTTACCGGGACTCATAATCAAAGCGACGTTTTTGTTTTTTGTTTACGATCAGGGCTGGGGTTAGGGTTAGGGCTGGGGTTAGGGTTAGGGTTAGGGCTGGGGTTAGGGTTAGGGTTAGGGCTGGGGTTAGGGTTAGGGCTGGGGTTAGAGTTAGGGTTAGGGCTGGGGTTAGAGTTAGGGCTGGAGTTAGAGTTAGGGTGGGGTTTTTTATTAAATAAACACGTAGAAATTTAGCCAATTTGGGGTGGGGGTATTTATTTATTAAATAAAAACACGTAGAAATTTAGCCAATTTAGTTTTCTGGGTTTTTAGGGGGGGGGGAACTCAAGTCAAAGTTTGCCCACCCCCTCCAAAACAAACACGAAAATCGCAAAATTTTTACGTGTTTTTATTAAAAACTCAAGTCGGTTACATGTCTCGTTTGACGCTAACTGGCCAGAAAATGGGTGCTCATTTTACGTTACATTTATAAAGGAAAGTGAACCCCCACTCTAAAATCTTAAATATTTAAATTTTTTTTTAATTTCTTCTTTGCGGATATTCTTTTAGGCTGTTTAAATGTATTTGCACAAAAAAGTAGAATTTGAACTTTTTTAAGGGGTAAACTGCGCTGGGAATGGATAGTAAAAATTTACCTATCATTTTTAGTAATATCATTTTTTAGTAATATTATCATTTTTTTAGTAATATTATCATTTTTTGTAATTCTATCATTTTTTAGTAATATTATCATTTTTAGTAATTCTATCATTTTTTAGTAATATTATCATTTTTTAGTAATATCATTTTTAGTAATATTATCATTTTTTAGTAATATTATCATTTTTTAGTAATTCTATCATTTTTTTCGTAATATTATCAATTTTTTGTAATATTATCATTTTTTAGTAATTCTATCATTTTTTAGTAATATTATCATTTTTTAGTAATTCTATCATTTTTTAGTAATATTATCATTTTTTAGTAATATTATCATTTTTTAGTTATATTATCATTTTTTAGTTATATTATCATTTTTCTCACCACAAAGATTATTTAACAGAGAATTTTAAGTGCTCCAGGCAAGCATTGTTTCTATTTTTTCGTTACCTAATCCTGATCACGAGTCAACATAAAAAAACATTAGTAAACCTCTATTACTCCCCTGAAAATAGCAGTTAATTTCAAGGTATTTCGAAGTCTTGTTAAACTACGGCTAGCACCAACTAGTGTGACGTCAGCACAAAAACGAAACTCAATAGCAAGGCCTTCTCTTTACGAAGACCACGACCAAACGGTAATAAAAAAAAATTGGTAACTTTTTACTATCTTACTCGGTGCAGTTTATGCCCTAAAAAGTTTAAATTCTACTTTTTTTGCGATTACAAAAAATATATTTATTTTCTGTCTGTTCTAATTACTGGAATGATGGAGATCTACCTAAGATTCCAGTTTCTTTTCATGTTGCATATAAGAACTTGGTATTTCGTTATCTTCTCCGGCTCAGATGGGTTTAAGCCAGCATCATCAGAGACACTGACTTCAATTTTTTTCCTCTTGTACCATATCACTATGTTAGGTTTAATAGCTCCGTTTTCTAGGTATGTTGTTGTAGGAATTGCATAGTCATAGTGGATGGTGTATGACTTATTTCCAACAGTTCTTTCTGGTATCTGTTTCCATGACTTGCTTCTAAACTGGACATTCAGCCTTTTACAGATGGTCCAGTGGATATATTTACACACTCAGTTGTGTCGCATCGTATAGTAGCCGCCTTCAGCAGAATTTTACAACATGATGTAAGGTGGCTCACATTCTCTAATTCTGTGTGACAGAACCTGCACTTGTTGTTGCTCAGACCACTTATGTTCTTAAAAGCATTAGTCATCAAGCCTTGATCTTGGACAGTCATTATCATTCTCTCTTGATCATAACTGAGCGATCCTCTTTTCAGCCAGTCTACAGAGTCTTCCTTATCTATATGGTCCTGGGATAGTTAATCCAGATAATATTTAGTTGTTGGTTGGTCCATTTTTCCAGTTTTCTGCAATAGAAGGTCTTGGTGTATTTCTGGTGACTCTTCTGAACTATTTCCCTGACAGGCTTGTTTGCTCTTTCTGTCTTATTTGTGAGACAGTCTTGTCCAAAATGTTTGGCCAGGTTTGTGATTAATGTTGTTCTACTGGCTCTTGTTTATTGATATTGACGTACCATCATAAGTTTGGAGTTCTGGAAGCTCATCAGATATTGTGGCTCAATTTGATGGTAAATTTATGAGAGACCCATACCTCCTGCTCTTTAGGACATATACCGCCTTTATTAGACACGGGTTTCTGTACATTACTCTGTACAGTGTCAACGTTTTATCGTTTTAGTGTCTAGCTTGTTAATGTCGTTTTGTGACCAGTCAATGATGGCAGAGCTGTATATTATCACTGTCATAGCTAGTTAGTGAATGGCAATTACCTTGTTTTTCATTGTAAGCTGTGTTTTATAAATTATTCTTTACATGCCGTGCATATTCTCTACCAATTTTTTCTCTCATCTTGTCATGTTGAATTTAGTCGTTTTCTTCTATGCCAAGGTATTGCATTGTTCCTGCTTTACTAGGTCTTTGATGTCAGTGTCTTTATCAAGCTGTGTGTTTACCGTTTACATCTTCTTCCCAGGCCAAACTTCATTCCAATATCTTTGAAGAAGGTATCACTACATGCAATAATCGACTTAAAGTAGCGTCTTCGCTGGCATACAACTTGAGGTCATCCATGAAGAGCAGATGGTTGATTCTTTTCTTTGGGACGTGTTGGCTAAGGTTGTATGTACTCCAACTTTTATTCAGTAGCTTACTTAGTGGATCTTTCACCAGGCAAAGTAGGAAAGGAAATAAGCAATCTCTTTGAAAGATTCCTTTTTTGATCTTGACTTAAGGGATATTTATTGTTCCATTTGTGTGACTTAATGCCATGTTTGTTTGCCACATATTTATATGGACTGCTATAGTTTTCTTGATTACCGGATGGATTTTATAAAATTCAAGGCACCACAATAGCCATGTGTGGGGCACACTATCATATGTCTTTTGGTAATCAATCCAAACCATGCTTAGGTTTCTCTGTCTCTCCCTACAATCATTAAAGGTGGTCATAGTAATCAACAACTGGCCCTTGATACCTAAACACTTCCTGCTGCATCCTAGTTATTCGTTTTCGAGGTACACTCTAGAAAAGAGGTGTTTATATATGCTGTCAGCAACCAAGTGAAGAGCTTGAAGGTCGTAGTGTGACAGCAGATTTGTCTGTATTTACTAGGGCGTTTTGTGTCCTACTCGTTTTGCATATGAGGATTGTGTTGCCTTTTACTAGCCATGATGGTTTGGCTTCCTCATCTGTAAACAGTCTGGTTAAGCAGCTATTATACTGACTATGAAGTGATGTTACTTGTTTAAGCGACATTTTTTTTGTGATTTTATAATCGATCAAACTTTCGCTTTAGCATTCCAGGTGTTATCTCTAGCTATGTCATTACATGTTGGTTTTCATTACTTTAAACTTAATCCAAGATCAATGAGGCCTTTTTATTGTATAATCCGTCATTTTTAAACAAATGCCTTCAATAATCTTTTATCTCTTTCTTTGTTGGTGTCTTTTTCACTGTGATTGTCTCTCCTATGATATTTCTGCAAAATAGTCTTGCCTTCTTTTTGAAATGTTTGTTTTTGACTTTCGCCTTGTTCTTTTTTGTCTTTTGCTCATTTTCTTTTGTGTAGGTGCCGAAATATTTTTCCTTCAAGTGCTTTCTCAACGTTTTGTTATCCACTCTATATTTCTTATACTTCAAACATAACATTCAGATGATGTTCTGTAGTCGCTTTTGCAATGTAGGGACTGCAAGGAATTGTTTGATCTGAGGCAATCCATTTCTGCATAGGTCCAGGTGCTTTTTTAGCTTCAGTTTCCAAGATGGTGTTGTTCTTGGTTCGCTGGACTTCTATTGCTTTTGAAATTGGGGGAGTGTTTGTCTCAGAGTGTATAATTCTGTAGAATTAGTAACATAATTCAGCTCTGTGGGAGATGTATTGGATGGAACAAGTCTTTGGAGAGGGATATTTGTACTTTTATATCACTGCCTTAGTAGTTCTTGATGCTTGAACTTTTGGCAGCTGAGGTCTTTCCTCCAGCCTCATCATCTGGATTCCTCAATAGTGTTACCAGGTTCTTTCCCCAGGGTCAACTATTCATTTTCTGGCTCCGGCAATGCATTAGGTAATGGAGGTTTTTGATGTGTTGTAAGTTATCTCAGTGATAGTGGTGAGGAAGAACTAGAGTTCAGTAAGGGGCTATCTGGTAGTTTTGAATAGACAGGTGATGGTGATGGGAGACCTGTCCGGGATCAATTTTATGAACTTAATGGTGTTGAATGGTAGGGAGTCATCGGTTCAGACTGTTTAGCTGAATCCACGAGTCAATGGTAATATAGTTATCGTATGTTGATCGATGATGGGAATTGTGATGTTGCTTTCCAGTGGATTTTTTGGTTCCTATGAGAGGTTCTATTTCTAATTTCATATAATCTAGCTCAGCCTAATTGAACAAGTTCATGCTGTTATACCTTTGGCAAATTATTTTCCGGGTTAAACATTTCTCATGTCTGGGCAGAAGTGGAAGGTATTTCCCTCTAGATCTCTATCTGTTTTTCTTTGGTATGTTTGACTGGAGCATATTTCATGGTCCATAACGGTGTACACTTTTCTCCCATCTAGACTATTGTCTCCGTCTATTTTCTTCTTCTTGGATAGGAAGGTAGTCTCTTTTTTCTGCCTCCCTTAAGGTTATATTTTCGATGATAGTGTTATCATTTTCTATATATATATATATATATATATATTTTCTATATATATATATATATATATATATATATATATGTTCATCAGGAAAACAAGCGATCAACCGGTGTATTTTTTATCTTCAGGGATGACATATTCTTTGATCTGTTTAGTCAGGTGTACGTTTGATGTCTTACTAAACTTTTGAAACTTTGAGTAGTTGTAGCAAAAACAATAGCACTTTTTTGCAGCTGGGTTTTAAGATTCTTATTTTTCTTTTTCAACTTGCTGCATGTGGTGTTTTTGTATGATAGCTGACATTGGTTGGAGTTCCATTTCCAGAGGTTTACACAATTTCTTATCTCTTCCGGTCTGGTTTGTACACGGGTTGAGAGATCCTTTTATCTCAGGTGTCGGCCTGTCAATGATGCAACACAAGACACACAGGTATTTCTTTCTCTTTAAATAAAATATTGTTTTTCTGTATCGTAATGTATTTGTTGTTTTATCTTCATGTCCTTTCTCTTCCTGTGTGTGAATAACATGGTTCATTAGACAACTGGTCATTGCCATCTTTGCCATCACTCTTTAAACAAATCTGTATCCCTATTAAGATCGAATACACAACTTTCAGAGCAAACTGGCATGATTAAGTAGAGACCCATCGATCCAATGTTCACTCCGAAGAATAAAAACATTTAAATAACAAAATTACATTTTATAAACAAAATCTCCTTTCTTTACCTCACAAAAATCGGCATTTTATCTTTTAGGGACAACACATGTCTATAAATAAAATGGCGACCATGGCAGCAAACCTCCCCCCCCCTTTTCAGCAGTAAAAAGTGACAAACGCAGGCATCAACAAAAAAGAAAAAAAGACGGAAGAAGTCTCGCCAGTGTCGACAGATTAACTTCGCTCTCTTGTTAAATCGACAAAAAGTCTGGCACACCCCAGTGTCTTAGTCACAATGGAACCTATTTCAGCTGGGTTTTTCTGGACTAATATGATGCGTGGCAAAACGACCTGGACACGTTCCTCCATATCCTGCCCAAAGTCAAAGATGTACAAGCACATCCACGCACCATATGAGCTAATTTCAGCCATGTTCATATTGATCGTGTTGGACAATTACTGACCCGTAAGGGATTCACATAAACGTTACTCTGAAGCCATTCCCGAAACGACATTCTCGTTGGCAGTAATCCCTGTGATAATATTGCGTTACAATTCATCGTCTGAAAATGGTTTAAGGCTGTCTAGTTACTCTGCAACTTTCCCTAGGTCTCTCTAATCTCTTCTCATCCAAGATGCAGACAACTCTTTATATTGTTCGCTTGTTGTGTAACTTTGAGCGGTTAATTCTTGTATGACGAGGTTGTAAGAGGATAACACAGGGCACAACATGACCTAAACTGTTCTCTGGTGTTTGGACATCTCACTCCCCCATGCGAGCACACTTTGTCTTTTTTGAAAGCATATAAGTGTTTGCCGGTTACAAGATCGGAGCCAAGACCAGTTAAGTTTTGGCTACTGAATCTGATTATGTGAAACCCTGACTGGAACTATTCATGTATTGCAGGGTTGTCATATTTCAAGACATATATCTTCTGGAGATATAGACGAGTCGACTTAAGCTAATTTTGATGACCAGCGGCTTCAAACATTGTCAGGAAAGCAGAGACAGTACTGAGATGCAGTTCCAAAAACTCAAGTCGATCAGCTGCAACAAGTGTCCTAGCAATTCCTAGCATTTTCTAATATTTTATTCATAATTTGATGGTTTCGGAGGCTCTTGCCAGTTCATTCATTTTCAGTTTAACTGCTGTAAGTCCTAACAATTGAATCTGATTCAAACAAAGATTTCAAGTTACATTTACCAGTCTCCATCAACCACTCAAGTTCCTCTATTTCGTCCTGAAAACCAGGTTCATCTGCAACAATCTGATGTGCGATATACTGATCCACCAGCAGGTGGCCACAAAACGCTAATTGTGCTGCTTTTTCGCTCATGTGTACGACAGTATTTTCACCATATACCTTGACCTTGAGTCAACTGCTGTCCATCAATGTTCCAATAGCGCTGAACACATTCATGAAGGTATGGAATGTCCCGAATAATATTATCAAATTCCTAATTGGAGTACCATCTGGAACAGCGTTCACAACTTCAGAAGCCTTCCAAACTTGATCAAATGTAAGGACAGTCGGCATGTGTTTTGACGAAAGACCGCATAGGTAATCTCTTGGATTAATGTCTATCATGGTGCGAAACTGTACCGATTATTTTCCTGGATATTTGTACTCCTTATGCATTAGGTGCATGATGCCTTGTCAGCGGGGAGCAGTTTGGTTGACGTGAAAGGACATTTCCCAGAAAATGTCCACTCTGCGATAACAAACATCAGATGTAGGGAGGGACTGAAATTCAATGTCACTGTCGACATGCTTTGAAAAATGGTAATCTAACATATAAATCTTTGTCATTTCAACAAGTTCTAAGTTCACTGTTTTTGTCTTGGTATGCCATGACTGATTTGCTTCCCCAGTGTTATAGCCACAATCATGTCCATCGCATGGATGGTACCCTTTCCATCCAATGTTATAATGTTGTTATCTGTGTTGTCTCTGGCAAATAACAGGGACTGATCAAGAATGTCCATGCCATCGCCTAACACATCGTGAGCAAGGATACATGTTGTGTTCCCTTGCAAACTTTATACATCACATGGCTGAGAAACTATCGATCAAAAATTTACACCGAGATACCAAGCTGTATGGGTGCAATTACAGCTCTTAGACTGCTTGAATAACCACATGTCCTGTGCTAGCAACCTTTGTAAATGTATCCTTCCCATTCAACAGATACTGCAACAAGAATTTCAAACTTGCACGTAGGAAGTCTAATGCTGCCTCTAAGTTTCAGTTCGGCCGTTGTTGGATATGTATCCTCTACAGGTGCCACTGTCATCTTGATGGCATCCTTGATAAGTTTCGCAATGGTTTTGAGAATTGCTCGTTTTTCTGTTTCCTCATCATCTCTCAGAGGTGAATTGTAGTATTCACGAAGAATATCACAGTTTTTTTTCCTAAATATCACAATGTTTGAGACACCACAACGGCATTCGGTCACAAATCAAAAGTTTCCATATCGATTCATCAGCTTTTCCTTGAGGTACTGATTTCCATATGCCATCGATGTAATACCTCATAAGTATTCTCCTATTTTAGCGACAAGGTCTGATATCGTTATCTGTTCCTCATCGTTTTCCTCCAGGAATACACAGACCTTTTCGAATGCTTTATCCTGATCGCTGTCGTTTGGTCTTCCACTTTTTTTTTGATTGGTTGATTCAACTGACCTGAACTGTCTTGGAATGATTCGCATTGTAAGGAAGTTGAGGTTACATAACTAGTGGTACACACAATCTGCAGCATAAAGATTATCACCTGAATATTCGACCCGACCTTCAACAGCAGTGGTCCACTCATCCCTTCTTGTTTTGCGATGAACCAGGATAGTTTGAGCAAATGCATCAGTATTCACATAGCAAATAACTCCCTTACTTTTTCGTTTATAGTCTTTTTTCGTAGTATTAGTTGCAAAAATAAACAATGCGTTTTACTGTCATATGGTCGCAGAGGAACACAGGCGCTCCTTTTTACTAGCCGGGCAGAATCATCTTTTTAGGCTGAAGTAATGTACTGTTTGTTTATGTGGTTAACCCAATATTTGTTTTGAACACTAGTTCCGGCTTAAGAATGACTTTGACACCTCTTTCAAAACTTGCACAACTGACACCTACAGCAACCTTAATTCGAGCACCACGGTCTCATCACAGTAAAAATCCTGTTTGAATAAAGGACAGGTTTCTCTCGTGATGGCTTAACTCATGATTGACCCTGAAAATATATATTTTTTAAAAATATATGTATTAGTGTATGGTGGTTAGTATAAGGCTAGTGAATTGTTTGTGAGGGCAGTTTTTGCTGGGTAAAACATGGTCTCTTCAGGTTTTTCAGTTGTTTCCTAAAGAATACTATACCTTATAGAACAATTTCATTCCTATACCTTATAGAACAATTTCATTCATATACACAGGTAAAGAGCCCGATTAATTGAAGAAATTACTAATTCACCGCAGGTACCCATATAAAAATAATCACCCATATGCCTGTTTGTGAAACTGGGTAAGTGAAATAAGGGGTTTAGAGGTATGGGTACCAATTTCGGTGGAATAAAGGGTTTAGGAGTATTTGACATCACTGGTAACCCTTTCAGGTGAAAGATTGACCTTGAAAACCTGGGTAAAAATCCAAGATTTATTAACGTATTATGAACACTGACCGAGTTAGTGCTCTACACGTAAATGGAAGATGACTTGTAAACCATAAAAAGTCAATTTCGAAATTTGACACTTTATCATACTATGATTTTGTCCAACTTTCAGATTTTTTGTAGATTAGACCTAACATAAAATCACCAAAGAAGAACATTTTTTGAGGTACTTTGGCAATATATTAAGAAATTGGCCATCCCAAAACTTGATGTTCTAATAAAGGCAAATTGTCTTCGCTGGTTCGGGTATGTTGAAAGAAGCAAGGGACATATCAGCACTTGCAAAGACTGGATAGCAAAAAGAAAGCCGTGGAAGACATGGAAAGGAACCATTAAGCAAGATCGTAATCAATGGCAAATGGACACAATCAATCTCCACAATCGTGATCTTAGCATAAGCACAGCCAGACAGCGTCGAACCTCTTGTTGAAG
This sequence comes from Sepiola atlantica, assembly GCA_963556195.1. Lineage (NCBI taxonomy): Eukaryota > Metazoa > Mollusca > Cephalopoda > Sepiida > Sepiolidae > Sepiola > Sepiola atlantica. Next base: position 108,023,130 of record OY744525.1, read on the forward strand.
GGAAGATATACGATAAACCTGGAGTTAAGGTAACCGCTCATTGCCCAACTCAACAGGCTTCTAAAGTCATCCTGTCACCCTTGTGAAACTATAAAAATTAGCAAATCTTATATGCACATAATTAAGGCATTAAAAAGGGCAAATCTAGGGGAAACCCAAATCAAAAACTTTCCCAAAATCACCCTTAAATCTTTCATGCATTATTTTTACAGAAATTATATGTAACTGATTGAACTCGTTCTTGAACAACGTACTTTTAAGTTAAACTAACTTCTGAAAGGCCCGTAACGACTAATAATGGAAGCAAAACATACTCCGTGGTGTTACAGACGCCCACAAAAATGCATATAATTCGTTAAATCAAGATATGTGATAATTTATGACAATTTTTCTATTTGCCGTTGTTGAACAACAGTTAGGGTAACTCTTTCATGCATACTGACGTTAAAGATGTTAATTAATATTGACATACAGCAGACAAACAGATCCCCCAAATGAACTAATGAATTTGCACAGGAAAGTCAAGAAGGTAAATGGGATGTATATAATAAGGGATTGGAAGGACATGACCGTGCAGAACCAAAAAGCCGACAAACAAAATACAACGACTACAAATTTTCCCAGTGGACACATTCTTTGTAACACGAACTCAAAGAAAAAACTGTGTCATTTAAAGAGAAAAATACATGTTTCTTCTTTTCCTGGATTTCAGTACATAATCTTGGTTGTCCTTGTGCCAATCTTGATAGATTTTGCTATTTGCCCATGGGGTAAATGACAGTATAGGCAATGGAGAAAAATGTGACACAATGAGACACGGCATGATAGCAGTTTCTCTGTTAGAATGTGTGTAAGCTTAAGCCGTATAAGAGAAGGATGGTCTTGTCTTGTTGCTTGTGTTTGTCTTGATGCTGTGATTTTTGGATATACACATTGTAATAAGTTCCATTGAGGTTTACACCTCGACTAACCTGTTTGGTCAATACATGACCAAAAAAACAGCCAAGTATAAATAATCTCCATACAAAGAAATAGTTATAAAATAATTCGTTTGTTACAGGTCATTCCGCAAGTGAGAAAAAGGTATTCAGCTTTTACCATGCTCGTTGTTGGCCTGTGTGTTGAGGGGGGGGGGGTGCTCAAGAGATGGGGGGGGGGTCGGGGAAAATCTTAGGGGGGGGGTTAAACTTTTTAGGGGTCGGGCCAATTTTTTTTTTTAAACTTAAAATATTTCTCAAGGTTGGGGGAGAGTAAACATTTTGAGGAGTAGGTGGGGGTGGAGGGAAAACATTTTTTTAGGGTGTCGGGGCAAATTTTTTTTTCTTTGAACTTAATATATTTCTCAGGGTTGGGGGAGAGTAAAAATAAATAGGGGGTGGGGCTGGAGAGAATGGGTAGTCGGGGAAAATTTGTTGGTGGGTCGAGCCAAATTATTTCACAATTTAAGCAGGCTGCAGTAGCTGCAGGATATCCCGTCTGATAAATCATTTCACCAGGCTGGAATTCAATCCACATTCTCTACAGAGCTCTGAATATTTTAGAGTCTAGATATTTTTAACTTTCTTAGTATGTCGTTCATAGTCATGTAAGATACTATACACCTTACTTTTGTTCACCCAAGATAAGGTATATTGCCACAAAAACACAAGGGGCTACTGTGATAGAAGCAATTTGGGGGGGAGGGGCAGCCTCGGTAATGTTTAATCACATTATATTTAACTTTTTTGCATGCTTGTACAAACGTAAAAAGAAAGTAGAGAAGGAAAGTCAAGCGCTTTTTAAGAAAATAGCTATCAGAGTAGAAAATCTTCTGGCACCTATGGACCTCAAAAAGTGAAGGGGTGGGATTTTTCTGCAAGTCGGGTGAGTCGGGATTATTTACGATGTGATGGTACAAGTACAGTCAGTTTCTCTGAGCACATTCTATGGTAGCACTTTTAAAACAGGCACAGAAATGCACTCTGCAGCGATGTGACAGGGGCTGGAGTTTTGCAGACAGTACGGAACGTATTAGGTAAAACATTCTTTTTAGCGAAGGGCTAGTGTGTTAATTATTGAAATGATAATTAACACATTTTAAAATCTTAAAACATTACTTTGTGAAATTGAACTCATTTTGTACATTACAGAACAAGTCATACGTTTTAAAAAGTCTTAGTAAAATATTCAACTTTGAATTGTAACAGATATTATCATGTATTTTCTTGTAATTTGTTAATTAATGTAGCATATAAAATATTCAACTTCATTTCGAAGAATATAAATTTAATATAAAACAGGTATTATTGTTTAAAAGACAAAAGAGATTAAAATTAAAGTAGTGCAATTTATTTTATTAAAACAGACGAAATAGGAAGCCATTTTTGCAATCATTTGACCTTCAAATTAAGATTAAAATCAATTCACTGAATCATCGAACAGTTGTTTGTTAATACATGTATACTACTATATAATACACGTATACTATTATATTTGTTATATTTATAAGATTATAGATAATGTAACCTTCGACCTTTTCACGTGAATTTTTAGAACTTTGAAAGCTTTTACTTTAACTTCAGCATACATCCATCGAACCCGGGAACCTGGGTGGAATTTCAAACTGATCCCTTTATTTAATTCACGAGGGTAGATTGTCCATATTCTGTCAGAAATGATTGGGTAAAAGTGTTAATTAATGACATTTACTGAGACTTCAACCTCAAAAAGACTATTACTTTGGTTAAAAATCCAATCAAAGTATAAAGTCATGTAGACAATCCTTGTAATTTTGAGTCGTAAGCTTAATTTTGTCTATTACAACGTATACTTATTTTTTTACTGTGACCCATATTGAAATATTTTTATTGGTGTTCTAACCTATTATTATTTATAAATGTTGCTTCCAAAATTGTATTCAATTGTATACTAGCGGTAATTAGGACCCTAGTTTCACCCAACATGTGTGCTGTTTCTCTTAGACGTCTGAGAAGACTATACTGTGGATTAAATAAACTGTTCTGTTTTAAACACCATACAGATTCCTGAGATATGTATTGAGTGCATTATAATTAAGAACGGTTAACAATAACTGTTATTACAGAAAAAATTACACAAATATGAAATAGGAAAAAGAATGGGTAGTTCTAAATTTAGCTATGAAACAATTAACTGTATTAAAAATAGTTAACTATATGTTTCAAATATCATCAGTAAAAAAGTCTGTTCATATTTACAATTGACAGGAATAGATTTGTTTTTTTAGATAAGAATTATGAGAAAATTCTTAATAATAGACACAAACTCTCTTTTTGGTTTTATTTTATTCCAGTAGAAGTTCTCAAAAATCACGGGACACCTTCCTGAGGCTAACACTAAATTTCTACTTGCGATACAAAGATATTCGAATATCCTATTAAAGTTCTCCAGTGTGTGTTTTCATGTGTTTATGTCAAGAAATATTGACGAAAAATCTATATAATTTACAAGGATATGTTTTCTCTTCTTTAAAATGTGTTTACTTCAGTTAGTTCGAAGAGATTCTGAAGCTAACACTTGATTTCTTCATGATGTAATTTATATCGGAGGCTCTTTTAAACATAGACATTGTCCTTTTTGAAACTGCTTTTGGTATTTCGATACAGCTTTATCTTCCAGGTGTTGTGTCTATACCGTGTGTGTCCGTCTGTGGTATCTTAAAGAAGAATTTTGTGTAAATGCCTTCCCACAGACTTCACAAGAATAAGGTTTCTCTCCAGTATGTATCCGCATGTGTGTCTTTAAAGAAGAATTATTTGAAAATGCTTTCTTGCAGACTTCACAAGAATAAGGTTTCTCTCCGGTGTGTGTCCGCAAGTGTTTTTTTAAATCGGAATTTGCTGAAAATGCTGTCCCACACACTTCACAAGAGTAAGGTTTCTCTCCAGTGTGTGTCCGCTTGTGGTATATTAAAGTGGAATTTTCTGAAAATGCTAACCCACATACTTCACAAGAATAAGGTTTCTCACCGGTGTGTGTCCGCATGTGTTTTTTTAAATAGGAACTATATAAAAATGTTATTCCACATACTACACACGAAAAGGGTTTCTCACCAGTGTGTTTCCAGGTGTGTGTTTTTAAAGTAGACCTATGTGAAAATGCTAAACAACATATTTTACAAGAAAAAGGTTTCTCTCCAGTGTGTGTCCGCATGTGTTCTTTTAAAGCAGAATTAAATGCGAAGGCTGTCCCACATATTTCACAATGATAATGTTTCTCTCTAGTGTGCGTCCGCATGTGTTTTTGTAAAGAAGTATTCATTAAAAATACCGACCCACATATTTCACAATAATAAGGTTTCTCTTCAGCGTCTGTCTTCATTTGGTTTTTATTAATTTATTCTTAACTTGAATTGTTATCTATCAATGAAGAAGAAATATTATTAAACAAATCATACATTAAAAAATAACTCAAACATTCATAAAAATCGATTTGTTTGAGCATGATAGATAAAAATGACATTTCATACACACTAATTTCACTGAACACTAAACGTTTTCATTTTGTATGCATACATTAAACAAGACTAATGAGGTGTATGAGATAATTTATATGAATATGTAATATGGGGATATTAAAGAAAAACAACTGAATCGACATCTCAATGCATGAGTAATTTCTGAATTCGTTTTGCATACAGATGCTTTTTTGAGTTTCTTTTTTTCCATTTAAATGAATTATAAAACCTAATTAATGCCAGAGTTTTATTTAAATGCTTTAAACTAAAAAATAACAAAGGTCGAAAAGAATTAAACTTATCCTATTTTTTCATTCATAGATTTACATTTTAGAGGACAAGTAGAAAAGTATATATTTCTATTTTAACTTTTTTTGTGGTTCGATGCTATACATTCTGACTAATTGCTCAAACAATCGTTCTATGTCGTTATTTATTTCTAATAATATAATCATGTTTTAGATACTTCAAAGAATCTCTACGAAAGATTCTATCTATCAGTCAGTCAATCATGCTTGTTTTTTTAATAGCAATAGCAGTTGTATATGTCTATTATGCTTATGTTTGTAGTAGTATGTTTAGTACATAACTGCATTGAATTTTAATTGCCCGGAATAATAATCTGATTTAAAGTATAAGGACGATAACTCGATTCATATTTTTGTTCTAGTCAGTTGCAAAGTTCTTTTGCTTTAAGTAATGAAACAAAGGAAACAGGGTTTCTGGTATCTGGGGACGTCTACGTTGAATAGGTGGGAATTGCTGCTAATAGAGCTGATCTGGTGTATTTTCGTTGAGGTAGGACAAGTTCAGTTAGTTCGTCGGAGCACATTTCGTAGAAGTACTTGCAAAACTGGCACACGGATGCCATATTGTGGCGATAACACAGTGGCTTAAGCTTGGGAGACAATGGACGACCTATTAGGTTAGAGGCTCTTTTTGCAACCTCTCAAAGAACGAGAGACTAGTGGGTTAAGCACCAGCCCAGATGTGGCAACAATTCTCTATAAATGGGCAAATGATGGTTTTATAGAGATATAGGATACTTGCAGGTGTAAGTAAATCTGACTCTGTGTGTTTTGGCAATTTCAGATAATGTCGCCCCAATCTTACTCTCTGTTTGTGCCTCGGTTATATAATACTTGCCTTGTCATATCACATCAGATCTTCTAGTCAACTTTTCCCCAGATACTAATCGTCATAATGTTCAACCAGTTTTGTCAAAATTACAAATTGTTTTAAAAACATTTTGATTGATCCTTATTTCACCTTTGTCACTTGTTTGCCTTACTGACGTCACACCAAAATGAATGTTCTTATATCAAATAATTATTTCTGGTTTGTCTTTATATTATTAACTTTTAATAACATACTATTTAGAGGTAAAAGAACTTACTCCGTGTTTCTAACGCCCAATTATTTCTATTTTCCTTAGTTATCCTAAAAACTGAAAAATATTTATTTTTTCTAATAACACGGATTAAATGGATAGATCTTGAGTGTAGATCTCTTGTTATATGCATCATGTGTTTCACATGTAAAGTAAAATTAAGGAAATACTCTTTTAATACGTTTATTTAAACACTCAATAAATAACATTAATCAAAACGAAATCAAAATGTTGTTATTAAATTATTGGCATTTGTTATAAATAAAGACAGAATATATTTATTGCTTAAACTCCTCCCTTCTTTCTATCGGCTTCCATGCTAGGCAGTTTTAAATACTAGTGTTAGATTCGTTTGGGCATCCACCTCTTTGATTTAGCCATGCAATATTTATAGTTTTTCTAGGTATTTTAACATTGCTGTAGCATGGGTTGATATATGAGGTATTCATGTTTTCCATTATGGAAGATGCTTGGAAGACTAGCTTCGTTTTATTAAAAGTTAATTATAGTACATATTGTCATGCTTAGCCACTGCTGAACAGAAATGCAATTTTATACAGTTGTGTTTCTACATAATAGTGTTGTGAACTTACTCTTTAAATATTTAAAACGTCTTCGAGCTGTGTAAAATTAAAGTAGTGTTTGTAAAAATAAACGGAGTCATTGTATATTAATTCCTTAGTGGATTGCACACGGGAAATAAGTCAAGTAAATTGGGGAGAACACTACATAGTAAGAAGAGAAAAAAGTAATAGTCAAAAGACCAGGTTGAACAAGAAACTATATATATATATATATATATATATATATGTGTGTGTGTGCGTGTGCTCTCTGCTTATCTCGGCATTGTTTCCAGTCGTCTTGAATTGCTTGACATTGCAATCAAGTAGTGCCGACTCAGGGGAAGTGTTGTTAGGAATTGTGCAACCCTTGCTTTACAATTCAATGCGCAGTCAGCCCTTTACAGGGGTGTCCATAGTCTCTCTAGACTTAACGGAGGGCATTGCAGGCATTGCATATATATAAATAATTTTGGAAATTAAAAGGGGGTATAGTAAAAACACATGAGTGCAATTGAATGAGCAATATCTCCATTAAAACTAGATGAATGTATGGTCTTAATTTATGTAGAACAACTGGTAGAATTTGTTTCCAGTCATTACATTTCAGAGTATGAGTAATACATTAAAATAGGATATTGTCATCTGATTCATCATGCCGAAGATTTAGTTGCAATTCTGCAAGTAACCAATGTTGTATAGCATCCTGATTTATTCTGCAGCTTCTTGTTTTCTACTGTCGTTCTTATCTAGCAGTTCTTTTTATTTGAATTATGATTGTAACATTATTAGATAAGGGATGCCCTTAGGATTAAAGAAGGTTTAATATCGGTTGTAAAAATGACTGAAACGACAGCAAAATGTATATACGTTTAAATTTCATACGTACACTTAATTTTCTTTGTGTATAAGACAGAAGGAATATCCTGAATTGTATGTCTTAGAATGAAAAACGCACAATTGAGCAGTATTTACAAATGAAGGCAAGAACACTATATAAAACAAAAATGCAAACAATCCAACAGAGTTAAAAAGCATATTTTTCAGTTACAAGGCGATAGAATTGTATGTGTTCGAGTGAAAAACGTGCAATTGAGCGGTATGGAGGTGTGCATTTACAAATATAACTGAAGATTAAAAAAAATATAATTACGATAAAAATGGTAAACAATTCAACAGAATAAAAACGGTACTTCTCGGTTAACAGGATGCATTAAAAAAAAATTAAAACCTTTTTTTGTTATTTTCACTAGTTTGTTTCAGTTTTTAATATGCAACCAAAACATAGAGCAAACCAAACAGTTTGGATAAATAAAAATTGGGGTTGTGTCTGGTTTTTGATCTTGACCAAAAAGCTGGGAAGCGATTAGAAAATGATTTTGAACTTTTGTCGATTTAGCAACACCAGTTTAATGAAAAAAATTCAATATTTGTGATACTACGTGCCCATCCCCTAATTATGTGATAATCCTTGGAAGTTTTGTTTCATGAAGAACGAAGAGATATTGCATTGCCTATTTTCTCCCAAAGGATGATCTAAGGATTGGGTGGATGGTATTATGGCAACAAAACAGATACTTAACTAGCCTTGTAAAAAAGTTTCATCATATGTAAATGTTTTCCACCTACAGACGACGTCGTTTCATGCTTTCTTACCCTCATCAGTGTAAAAAATATCGGTTGCGAGCGAACACATGGGCTTGAACACAGTGTGTAGATTCAGTCTAGAATCACGAGACAAACGCTCAGGACCACACGATTGCAAGCACTCAGCACAGACAGTAATTGAAATTAAAATACACTTACAGAGCGAAGTGCCATTGTTGTCTACAGTGTTCAATGCTCATGTGGAACTAGCTTATCGTAGATGACAACAAACTTTTCAATTTCAAATGGTGCTCTACTTTTAAGACTATTATATCTTTAAAGGGCCTTTTACCTATAACTATTTTTTAAATAGTTATTAACCTACAGACGATGCTTTTTAACCTACAGACGATGTTATTTTGGGATCTCTTACCCTCATATTTATATATCCTTCACTATATAATAAAAAAACTAATGTGTATTTATTTGTATATATATATATATATATATATATATATATATATATATATATATAGATGAAGAAGAAGTTTTCCTTCTTTCATCTCATAACCTCATTATAACGATAATATACTCAGACTTACATTGAAAAATGTACAATGGAAATGAAGTATGTATTCCTAAAGAAAAGTGAAGATATAGAATTTTTTAAAAAGCTAAAAGAAATTAGATTGCTTTACAAGAACAAAAACATGCATAGCATAATCATATGAGACTAGGAGTGGGACGTAATGGATGAAAATTTCAGATTCAGGCGAGTAGTATTTTTTGTGTTAATTTATACATAAATAACACTAAACAATCAAACATTTGAAAATTTTGCAAAATTCAGAAGGTGCAGGCCAAAAATAGCCGTTAGGGCTCCACGGGACTCAAAATCCATCATTTTTCGGTGAAAAAGTGGTTTCATGTGACATTGCAGGTCCTAAAACATCCTCAAAAGCTATGAATGGATATAGATGGTTAAATCTGATATAGTACTTTAATTTAGGACCATTTTCAGGCTGTGAAAGGGTTTTCATGAATGTAAAATAGCAAAAAACTAGTGGCCTGCACCTTCTTAATTTTGCAAAATTTTCAAAATGTTTGTTTAGTGTTATTTATGTATAAATGAACACAAAAAAATACTACTCGCATAAATCTGAAATTTTCACCCATTACGTCCCACCCCTATTGAGACAAGTTTGAACGTCAAGACCTTGGTCAAGTCTAATTCGAATTTGCCTCATAATTCAGAGCTTGTTGTAGAAATGTTGAACTAGAACTGTAGTCTCGGCAACATTTTCAAAAAGAGAAAACTTGATTTCTATAGACATTCTGGTTATTTCAGCCAATTGAGCTTCAGATTACTTAATAAAATACTTGTTTTTAAATATATAACCAGCATCTCCATGACAAAACATTGAGGAAACTTAAAATCGCAGTAACTTTGGATATATAGACATTGCTTTGTCAGTAAACATTTTCTTACATTAAATACATAGCATTATTACTAAAGAATGATATTTACTCTTACATAAAAAATAGAGAACAGAAATAAAGTAAGTATTCCTAAAGAAAAGTGAAAATATAGCATTTTTCCACAAATGGAAAATAAAAGAATAAGATTGCTTGATTATGAGGCAAACACATACTTATTATTACCACTAAAATAAACCTTAATACCAGTTTGGAGATCCAGAATACCAAGGCTTGAGGGACGTCACAAATTCGACAAATTCAGAGGTTGCCATAGAAATGCGAAACAAGAACTGCAGTCTGACAGCAGATAGGGGAAGAAGATTTAACATAATCTTTGTAGAAGAAAGTTCATCTTTGTCTTACATAACGTATATCTGCTTGATAGAAAGGAATAGCTTATTGCATATAATTACAGATACATCAATGGGATAGTTGTCAGTTATCGTTTGACAGTCTGAGAAAGTGTAGTGAAAACCATTTGAATTGTTAGCAACGTTTAGTGGCGAATTATAGCATGGACTGACTAGTGTTTACTGAATTACTGGAGAGGCTATTGAATTGGTAGAAAACAGATTGGTTACCACAAGTGAGGAAACATGTGGATGTAACAAGATAAGTGTGAAAATCTGCACAAACACTGGGATTGCATAAGAATGCATAAAATTGACCTTCTGTCAAAAGTTAGGCCCATAATGTACTATTGCGATCTGAACCCATACAGTGATGCAATCATGACTGTTTGTACCAGTGAACTGTAGTAATAGTGTCAGCATGGATCTAATGAATCCTTGATGGATTTGAAGGAAGCCTACTTGCAGGTTAGAGTCATAGTGACAATATAAGACAGTGATGTTTCCTAACAGAAGGTACATCAATTTACACGTTGAATTCGACCAGACAGAGAAGACTTCAACTGCTTCATAGAATTTGATGAGAGATGATATCATGTAAGGTACAGAACAGCATAGCTGAATATCCAGCAAAATAAAAACTGCACACAAAAGAGGGCTCAATGCATGGTTCAAAGATAGTTGATTCTTTATATTTATAGATACTAGGCTAGAGTGAAGCCCATAATGAACTATGGGAGCTGAAGCAATACAGTGATGCAATCATGGCTGCTGTAGATGCTTGTGCCAGCAAATTGCATGAATAGTGCCAGCATGGATTTAATGAATCCTTGTTAAATTTTAATAAAGCCTACTTGGAGATCAGAGTCAGGGAATAATGGTGACCATTTCAAACAGTGATATTTGAGAGAAGTAACGTACTGCCTTACAAGACTTTGGATTAAACGATTAGATGATTATTAGTGATCTGTTGTCTTGCAATCAGATTCCAAAGTAGGGCATCATCATAGCTAGATAATATTAATGTAAATAAAACAAAGATGCAGCTAGTTCGGTTTGATCTTTATTGTTTGTATTGCACTAAGGTGTTATCAGGAAGCAAGAAATCTGGCAATAAAGATGCTAAAATGCAGTTACTTGACTTTATGCTATCTTACAAGATTTGCCATTTTTCCAGTGAAGAAGAAATAAACGTTCAATTTTTGAACGATGGAACTGGAAGAAAATATGTGTGCTGGTTTAAAACAATAAATGCTAGAAACGAGGCCATACTAAAACTGACACAGCTTGAGTAGGTATGTTCTTTCAAGTCGGAAATACGTCCTCAACATCAGTCTGAGGTATGCTTCTGTTCAGTCTTAGGAGGTTCACACTCCCAGGCTTTAACTTCTCTTTGAGAAGGGGTTAGTTTATTGCAAAACTCTTGAGGCGACCCTACTGGGAAATGCCAATGAGCTGTTCAGTCATTTTTTGAAGGCCAGGGTGTGCTGGCTTTTCAAAACAACAATTCATCTTGTGTCCAACCTCCTGAAGAAGCGGTAAATAAACATACTAAAGGCATAAAATTGTCTCTTCAGCTGATAGCTAAAACTTGAATATGCAGGCTGACTTCCTATTGGTATACGAAAGTATATCAGACACATTAACGGGCACATCCAGTCCAGTTAGATGATCAGACGGTTAGACACTATACAGAAACTGGTTGCCGTACATAATCTCTATGTAACATTGGTAACATTGAACTGCAATCTTGCTGACAGATTAACCCAAATGCCACAAAGATAATACAACACCATATTGAAGGTCATTTACTATGCACCACTGATATGTCCTGCTTCTTTGGAAGGGCATGACAACATAATGCCACAGCAAGACATGCTATTTTGTACAGTTGACATGATATTTTGTACAGTTGTAAGTAGGGGATGTCAGTCCAGTTGAATGGCAAAGAGGACAGCTTGGGGTAAACCATACAAAGTAAAATGAGCATGGATATATCACAAAACGATTGACGGTATTTCCTCCAATTTATTAATTGTAGGTCCACCAAATTTACTGTACCATGTCAGGACTTTTCACGTGTAAAATAATCAATTGAAATTAGTATTTATGAATGGGACTGATATGAGAAATATGTGTTATTTACAATGACTCTTCTATTGAGTGTTTGCTGAATTAAGGGAGAATTCAGTTTTGATTGCAATGCAACAACAGAAAGTGTAAAGTGGATCGCTGCAAGAAAGCAGTGTAGTCATGGAAACATTAAAGGACGATCTATCTGTTGTTTGAGTATGACACCAATATTAGAAAGGGATATGCCACCAATATCATCAGTGAGCCCTCCGTGTTGGTCGATGGAAGTCAACATTAAGGATATCCACTCCAAAATGTAAACAAACCAATCAGAAAGTGATGATAAGAATTTGTTATTCGGAAACAGATTATTGATTGAACTTATACTACATGAGAACGATAGTTCATCTTAGAACCTAATTACCAAACTTGATAGCTCTTCTGAGAAGTTCAGGCAGTCATCCTTCAAAGCAGCGCTCAAAACAATAAGCGATCAGCAGAGTATGTTGTAGAAATAGTGAAATTGGACTGAAGAGAGTGGAGAGCACTTACTGTATTCTCGATGTAAGAGAGGAGAGTTTGTCTTTGTCTGGTATGTTGTGTATCTGTATGATAGAATGTGAGAACATGTTGAGACTAAGACATTAATGCATTATGATCATGTGTATCCAACGTGTTTTATGGGCTATAAAAGGCGGGTTCTGATGAAGTGGTTTGGAAGTTCGACAACGTTGGGCTGGTCAATACATGACTTACTGCTAATGACTGAGTATTATCACAGGGAATTTATACCAGTGGAGGAAAACATTAAATTGTTATAAAAAGTCTTCCCTACGACTGGAAAGTTCTAAGTCGTCAATTATTTAGCACTACGGAAGTTACTAGACCTATGTAGATGGTCGTGAAGAAAATTTTAATTTTTTCTCGCAACCTTGCTCTATGGCTAGCTACCCTCTGATTTTTTGACAAATTTCAAATTTTTTTTTAAAATGCAACACAACTTCCTAAACGATACAAGGTCTAAATTTAGCAATAACAAACAGTGGCAACGTTCGATGTATTGAGACTTGTTGTTCACTTCCCCTTTCGAGATATAGAGGTCTATAACACACCCACTGGTAGATTCCAGGGATCATCACCTTACCAGGATCTCAATTTTGAAGATGAAAATCAAGGGAAGGCTTTGATTGCCCCACATAGCAGAAATTACACCTGCTATTTTCTCAGTATTCCACTGGGAAATTTTGGAGTACATCAATGAAATAGAGATCTCCATCTGCAAACTCAAGATTTTCTGCATCTCTGATGAGAAGAGAGAACAGATGCAACCTGACTGGTTAAATTCTCAAATGGCTATGCGAAAAGAATTAGAATATCTCTATCCTTCTTTAGTGGTTATTTTTCCTATATGCCGGAATCTACCCTGAATAGAACTCCTTCATCGTTTGCAGTGAGACTTTCTCATGTGCAAAACACATGACTCACATTCAGTAGTTATGAAATGGAGAACAATTGAATGGTTTTCCACAGCTTTTAGTCCAGATTTGAAAATTGTGTCGCAGGCATGGCAAATGATACAGAAAAAATAATTTTCTTAAAATGCTCCCTGCTGTTAATTAATAACTTGAGTTGTGTCAATGCAAATTATCAGCAGGCACTCTCAGTATTAAGAAAAAGAATATGTAGATGTCAATCACATCATTGCCAAGATATTTCAAGATATCATCGATTTCTCTCCCAAAAGTGAATGGTATTATGCAGACCTTGGGGGTTTCATGTGAAGAACTGCTTTAATTTTGGAAGAGTTGGCCCATTTACTTTTTTGTGACTTCTCTGAAGATGATTCGGCAGGGGCCCAAGTAATGACCAAATATCTGTTCTTGAAATTTCTGAGACAGTTGAAGGGAGAGCTGATTCTATTATGTGGAAGTAGAATTTCATCTTTGTCTGTCTTGCTGGGAGACACTAGTGTGGCGATCAAATTCCCACTAATTAAAGGTGGTGGATTGGCTGGTCCTTTCCTAGGGATTAATTAAAGCCATCCATGTGTAACTTTTTTCTAAATTCAGAATAGCCTCTACACACCAAGATGCCTTTTTCAGGTAGTTTCGGATTTTCACCCTCTCTCTGGGTATTGTAATAAATTACATCCTGTTATTTGTGTTACCTTTGATCGAGGAGGGAGGATTGCTTCAGTGAATTGTCTACATGATACTGGCAGTGGCCAGACTTATTTGTCTGGTGACGTCTTACACTCATTAGATTCCTTGGGTTCTGACAGATTGGATTGTTTATTGAAGCTGACTTGTGTTCTTGGAGAATGCATGCGGAGGTTCAGGGAGGTGGTATTGGAAGTTACAGGACACTTTCCGGTGCTGGTTCCTGACATGATAGACTTATCTATTAATCTGAATAATTGGGACATACTATTGAAGTTCAGGCAGATCGGATGTTCTGTGGCTAAACAATTTGAATTTGGTACTGATTTGATATATATATATATATATATATATATATATATATATATATATAAGGAATTTTGGACTTGATCTAGTACAAGACTTCAGAGTGATATGCATCTTAGCAGACAGGCCTGCAATGGGAGCTGATCTGGAGAATTATATCTGTTCTGTGACGTCTCAAAAGAAGCATACAGCTTTGATGCATATTATGTACAGGACCTACAATCTGCCTTCATTTTCACAAAAGCTAAAGTTGCGCTGCTGAAGGATAAGACACTACCCACATTGGAACTGATAGCTGTCTTTCTTGCCCTCAAGTGTCTATCAACCATCTTGGACAGATGTTAGGGTGTTCCCTCCTTTCAAGTTGTGTGTAGCAATGGACACCTAAGTAGTGCTGTCATGGATTTTGTCACAAACCATGGTAAGCATGTTTGTCATATTGGACTGCCATAACAAGTGTTCTAATCTTGGTGTAAGTCAACCTTGGTTGAGTTTAAGCATTGTAGTCATTGTGTCTCTCAGAGAAGGCAGATAGTCAAGGGCGCTTTAACATAATGTACCAAGTGCAAGCGATACAACTCTAGACCTGTGCTGCCAGGTAATATGTTCAGCTTACCGACCCCTAGTGTCGAATTCGAGGTGCCTTATAGGAATACAGGAGTTGACTTCACAGAACATTTTTCAGTGAAGGAAACACAGAGAGAAAAATGTACATGTTGCTGTTCAGTTGCATACATGTAAGGGCAGTACACATCGAGGTGGTTCCATATATGAGCATTTTGTCTTTTTTTTTCAGGCCCTAGTGAGATTCACTAACGTGCATGGTGTTCCAGAGTCAATTCTCAATGACAATGCAAAGATCTTTCTAGGCAGTGGAAGACTGTTTAGTCCCCTTTGCATCCTTAATGACTATTCCATCAAGTTTGGGTCCTGTAACATTAAGTGAAAAACAATTCCTCTGTTTTTCCTTTGGTTTGGGGGCACTTGTGAACATACTATCAAGACATTAAAATTCTACCTCTACAGGATTATTTGAAGATCTGATTATTATCACTGATATTCAGAGGCCAGTTAACAACCGACCTCTCACTTATCAGGAGCCTCTGAAGTGAAAGGCAACTTACAGTTATCAATCTCAATATGTTTCTAAGACCTAATAAGAGCTCAGGCTTATTACTACAACTGGGAAAAAATCATCTTTCGACCGTGGTTCCTCCCAGCCGGAAAAGGTTGATTGAGACAATTAAACTGTGGAACTAATAGTTGTCAATGTTTTAGGAACTTTTGTACAATGCGTCCCTTCTTGATCTTACAGGAAGGTCTCTGGGAAGATCCCGGATACCATTCCAGAACCGCATTCAAAAGAATAATGTAGTCCTGTAGCTCTTTAAAATCATCACTTTTTGGATGTTGAGCACTATAATTAACGCTGTCCAGGACAAGCTGGAATGGTGAGAATTGCTTATATCAAACAGGGTGATGTCAACGTGAAGGTTCACTTGATGGAGATTTCATGATCTTATAATGGCCCCGATGGGTGTGAGCCTTATCATCCTGGTACTTCTTTGTTGTCGCTTCAGGCAGCAGCTGAGACCCGGAACCCTCAGTCCTATCTCAGGAAGGAGACGGCACAATCTAGTTGTATCCTACTTGTAATAGACTTCCAGGGAGCCAGGACAAGATATGCTTTTATTCATGGTGCCACTTTGACTGTGTTGGCATTGAAATACCTCTGTCCGCAAGATAGAAGTGGTATTGCTGTGCTTGGAGAAGATGGACGGGTAGACCTAGTCTATTTCCTTCTCAATAATACCATAGTTCTGGGTATGACGAAAACTATAACCGACAGAATGAGAGTACCCTGAACCGCCGACTGAGGTTTAGCACCTGTCCGTCTCACTGCAAGGTCACGCAATTTTTTTTCTTTTCCCATTTCAATTTTTTTTTAAATTTGTTGAGAGTAGAAAATGGGAAGAGTGGCTGACTTACCAGAGTGTAGCTGCTGACTCCTGAAAATTATCTTCCAACATCTAAGACGAAAGACGGTTATTACAGGAAATTTATACCGGTGGAGGAAGGCGTTCAATTGTTATAAAAAGCCTTCCTCACTATTAGAGAGCTCTACATCGTCAATCCATTACCCACAACAGTAGTTACAAGACCTATAAAGAGTGGTGCGAAGAAAGTTTTTGATTTTTTCGTAACCCCCCCTCTTCAAATAACTGCACTCTGGGTCACCCTATGATTTTTCGACAATATTTAAAGATGATTTTCCATATAAATAAGATAAATGAATAGTTTTTACCTAGTTTTAAAAACGTGTTTTAGAAACAACAGTTCAACAATTCAGGAAGTTTGCTGATGCATTATAATAATAATTTATTTTTTATAATTATAATAAAACTTTGGCTCTTGTACACGAACGAATTTTATTTTAGAAGAGTTCCAATGGTGTAAGGGGCAGATAACTCTCTTTTTTTAGTACGCAATGTCTCCGAAAATAGAAAATATCCATTTCCTAAATAAGAAGTCATGCAAATTCAATTAATAGAACATTTTTCGAAGACCCGATCTATACAAGAGCTAATATCTGCGATAATTTAATATTTTAAACTATAAAAAAAATAAAAAATCTGTTAATCCAAACAATAGGACTGTTCGTTTTGCTGGTTTTGAAATGAAAAAAATATACTGTTGATTTTCCCAAATTTAATTTTGTTCAATAAATTTTCTATTAATATACTGTTGATTTTCTCAAATTGTTATTTCTTCGAAAAAGGTTCTATTAATTGAATTTGCATGACTTCTTATTTAAAAAAATGGATATTTTCCATTTTCGGAGACATTGCGTACTAAAACTAGAGAGTTATCTGCCCCTTACACCATTGGAACTCTTCTAAAATAAATTTCGCTCGTGTACTCGATCTATACAAGAGCCAAAACTTTCATTAAATCCGTTTTTTTTCCTTTATTTTTGTGATGTTTTAAAAAGCAAAATTGAAACGTTGGCTCATTTTTAACATCTGTATCTAAACAAAAGCGAAACAATAGTTCATCCGCGCTCCTGTAGTAAAGAAGTACACAAAAAAAGCAAATAAATTTTAGTAATACTTACTTTGTGTTTGACAGTCTGCTTTCGAATGATTTGTCTGCTTTCAAGAAAGAAACGCTTATACGACGTTCACACGAATATTCAAGATGGCGACCGGAAAAGCAGGTTCGCAGAAACAAAACTAAAAGAAACCATTTCAACAAAGGGCCGATCTATTTGATGAATATTACAGAAAAAATTGGCGTATCAAAAGAAGAAGCGGCCCGTATTCAGCGAGTCGCTATTCTGAATTCACAACTGCTAGCCGCAATCAATAGACTGTCTCTCCGGTCATATTTTTTTTAACATTTTGACTAAAAATGTTGTTCATCAAACTTTATAATTAAAACTTGCTGAAAAGAAAAGTTTTGCATTTTTATTTTCAATAATTTCTTTTAGAAAAATAAGGGCATTGGTGAAGAACGACTGACTCTAATAGCAGTTTCTGCGGCGCTGCTACGGTGTCAGCCCAGATCCGTACCCGATAATAAACTTCGTAGATAACTGCTTCCCGTATTCTGTAGTTTAATTTTCTATATATAATAATGAATAGTATTGTACAAGACGTACTAACCGCAGCTGAATGTCGTTTGTGCACTACCTCCTGGAAGATGTTACTAATGGACACGAACGGAAAAAAGAGAACTTTAGAATGGTTGGCCTGGCAGGGCCTAATTGCCATTCTCTGGCGTCGCCAAGTAAAAATAAATTACTTCGGCCATGTGATATATGCGATCCAACAGTACTATGATTGTTGAAACATTCTTATTTTTCACAAAGAGAGTAAAACAACCTATTTTATTATTTTCCCTCCCCAAATAAAAAAATATTTCATTAGCAAAAAACATTGCATTTTATTTTCCGAAAGAAAATCAAATTGTGTAAAAAACTAAACTGTGCTTATTTATTTTTGTCAAATAAATTATTTAAAATAAATTTAGTACAACACTTTTATTATATTTTCTGAGAAAGCATAACACCTATTCGATTAGCCAAAACAGGAAGTTTTTAATATCGGAAACAATTTCGAACTTTGCTTAGAGTCGGTCGATCTTCACCAATGCCAAATTTTTAAATAAAACGTATCAATAAAAACTATTAAAGAAGATTTTGTTTTCATTCGGCGGCGCTAGAGAAATTCTTGTTGAAGATTCCGGAGTAATACCACGCATTGCTCTGAATTACAATTTACAGTTACTTATCCACAAAGTTGTATTTGTGGTTCACTACAAAATGATTCGGTAGCGGCAAGTTCTGTTAGATTTTCAAAACAGTTGCAGAGCAAATGAATGTTTGCGAATTTCTTTTTTTTTTTCAATTAAACTTTGCAAATATTAATTGGCTTTCTGATTTTTACGGATGCAAATTATCCGTCGTATGACAATTTCTTTTGCAATATCCTATATTAGATACACCTTTCTTATGAATTTTTCATATATGTCATAATAATGATTTCTGTATTTTAAAATATTTTAGTTTGGTTCGTCTTTAGAGATCAATCGGTTCATTTGTAAGGCTAACACAATTTCTTTAAATATTACATGTATATCTGTAAGGAGATGATGAGAGGATGAAAGGGGTTATCCTTTTATCTTCTCGTAAAGAAACGGAACAACGAAAAGTATTTCTGTAACTATAACAAAAAGGGGTTTTATTAT
Organism: Sepiola atlantica; assembly: GCA_963556195.1. NCBI lineage: Eukaryota > Metazoa > Mollusca > Cephalopoda > Sepiida > Sepiolidae > Sepiola > Sepiola atlantica. Next base: position 108,042,257 of record OY744525.1, read on the forward strand.
GTGCGGATCTCTTGTCTCCTCTTTCCGACCTGTTACGTAACAGGAAGAAGAAAAGCAAGCAGATTTCACTGAATGATATTCAGCTGAAAACCTTCAATTAAGTGAAGCAAAAACTAGCGACAACATCCTTGCTTGCACATCCTGTGTCCAATGCTGAGTTTTCACTGGTCGTTGATGCACCGTGCACAGCTGTAGGTGCAGTGTTGCAACAGCAGCACCAAGGCCAACTGCAACCTCTCGAATACTTTTCGAGACAACTGAAACCGGCAGAACAACGTTACAGCATGCTTGGCCGTGAACTACTGGCAATGTACTTCGCAGTGAAACACTTTCAGGATTCACTCGAGGGCCGTCAATTCGTGATCTACACTGATCACCGTCCACTTACATACGCACTGCGTGCTAAGCCGGACAAATATTCTCCTCGCGAGACTCGCCAATTGGATTTTGTTTCGCAATTTACTAACGATATCCGACATATATCTGGTGAACAGAATGCGGCGGCAGATGCCTTGTCCCGCCTTCCTATAAATTCTCTGTCTTCACCTTTGGATATCGATCTACAACAGATGGCTTTAGACCAGCCATGTCTGGACACTCTGGATCTGTCGTCACCTGAGTTTGCAACTTGCAAATTCAAATACCTGCCTGTGCCCACTTCGGACACGCAGATCATCTGTGACACTTCAACAGATTAACCTCGCCCTTTTGTTCCACAGACTCATTGTAGGGTTGTTTTTGATACCCTTCACAACTTGGCACACCCCGGACTCAAAGCCACAGTGAAGCTGATTTAAGCTAGATTTTCTGGCCAAATATGAGGCGTGATATCACTGCCTGGACACGTTCCTGCATATCATGCCAAAAGTCAAAGATGCACAAGCATATCCGTGCACCTCTTGGAACATTCAGCACTCCAGACAATCGATTCAGCCATGTTCATATTGATCTGGTTGGACCATGGTCTGTCAGTCAGGCATTTACTTATCTCCTGACCTGCATAGAGCGTGTTACACGGTGGCATGAAGCCATCCCTCTAAGTGACATTTCGGCTGAATCCGTAGCGCGAGCCCTTATATCGGGCTGGATATCGCGCTATGGAGTCCCCTCAACTATTACCACCGACCGTGGTGGACAGTTTGAATCCCACCTATTCCAGGAACTTTCCAGGATTTTAGGGATTAAACGTACCCGTACGAACAGCTATCAGCCAGCTTCCAATGGGATAATAGAACGCTTTCATCGCCAATTGAAAGCCGCGTTGCATGCTTATCCTGACCAGCAGCGATGGAGCGAGTACGTACCTGTTGTCCTTCTTGGCTGTCATGCCACGATCAAAGAAGACCTCGGATACTCTTCAGCCGAACTTGTCTATGGACTACCTCTATCGTTGCCGGGTCAGATGCTGACCCCGATAGATTTAACAGCAACAGATACAGCTCTGTATATAAACAGACTGCGAGCTTAATTTAATGAGCTCCCACCTATGCACCCTAGGCAACAGACCATTAAATCTTCGGTCCCTAAAGACATTTCCTCGTGGACTCATGTTTTTATGCGAAAAGACTCTGTGAAAGCCCCTCTTACTCCTCCTTATTCTGGTCCTTATCGCGTGCTTTCACGCACTGACAAGCTTTTCACCCTTGACAGTGGTGGCAAAAAAGACACCGTATCCATCGACAGGGTGAAAAGAGCTTTTCTTAACGCAGAAACACCTGAGCTCCATATTCCCCATCAGACAACTGCAGAGTCGTCATCACTCGTCCATTTGTGAAACAGCGAAACGTTTTCATATCCCTCATTTCAAATAACCGTTTCCAACGATTTTTATTTTAAAATTTCAATTGCTGAAACAACACGAGAAACACCCGTGTCTGACGTTCTTCAACTTGTTCTTACGGATCTATTTTCCTTTGTCATCATCACTCGTCCATTTATGAAACATCGAAACGTTTTTCATATTCCTCATTTCTAATAACCGTTTCCAACGATTTTTATTTTAAAATTTCAATTGCTGAAACAACACGAGAAACACCCGTGTCTGACGTTCTTCAACTTGTTCTTGCGGATCTATTTTTTTTAGTCGTCATCATATTCCTCATTTCTGAGGGGACGAAGACAGGCTCTACGTGCCCCCCTCGACTAGTAGCTGAAAGCAATACCACCTCTTACGAGTCAAGGAACGCTTACAGTGAAACTAATGTCTTCAACCAGCCATCCCCCTCCGCGACAGTACTCTCACGCATCCTTTTCAGGACGGGCGACTCCGGTCGTCGAAAGTCAACATCTAGCAATTCTGCAGCTCAACATCGAAGGGCTAACTATACCAAAGCTCGATGTCCTTGCTCAAATTGCCACCAACACCGAGGCAAACGTCATCCTCCTCCAGGAGACACACAAAGTCAGTGACACCAGTCTTAAACTCCCAGACTTCACGCTCGCTGGCTACACCAGCAGCAAACATCATGGCCCTGCGACGTTCGTGAAGAACAATGTACCATGGTGGCCTGCTAGTCAGTCGACCAATGATGCCACAGTTGAGTGGATCAGTACGAAGGTGGCTGAGAATAGCATAGTCAACATCTACAAGCCACCTCCATCCCGTTTGGAGCCGCACACCATCCCGGATGTGCCGGCACCTGCAATTTATGCTGGTGATTTCAATAGTCGCCACACCGACTGGGGATACAACATCACCAACCAGGACGGCATCGCTCTATCTGAATGGGCATCTGCTGTAGATGCCACACTCCTCTACGACCCGAAGGAGCCTTCGTCGTTCACCTCGGGACGATGGAACACTGGGACCAACCCCGACTTGGCCTTCTTTAAGAACCTCCCGCACCAAGCATTGCCGGAGAGACGCATCCTGAACCGGTTCCCTCACTCACAACATCGTCCATCGCTGATAACAACACAATCCTTGATCCAGCCAACAGGGGGAAGACCGGTCCGGAGATGGAACTTCCGCAAAGCGGATTGGCAAGGCTACAAGAAGGAGGTCGAAACATCAGTTAAGGCTCTACCAACACCTCGAGACGACAACACCGACGATGCTTATGAAGCCTACACAGAGATGCTGCTGAAGGCTGCGAAGAAACACATTCCCCGTGGACGACGTACCAACTATATCCCTTGCTGGGACGAGGAATGCGAAGATCTATTGCGCCGCCACTCTGACTCCACAAATAGTGAGGAGAGAGCAGCAGCAGCTACCAGCCTTCTGGATAGACTAAGCACCAAGCGCCAAGAGAGATGGGAAGAAACCGTGGAGACGATCGACTTCACTCACTCGAGCCGGAGAGCTTGGCAGACCATCAACAAGCTCACTGGTCGTGCAAGTAAACCATCTCCTTGCCCAATCACTGCCAATTCCATCGCAGCACAGCTCATGAAGAATGGTAGCTTCCCAGATGCGGACAAGTACTTCACAAGAGACACCACAACCAAACTGAGGGATCTCCACATCTCACCGAGTGCCGACGCTGACCTCTCGGGTGAGTTTACGATGAGAGAGATGGAAGTAGCCACCAAACGCCTGAAGTCGAATAAAGCTCCAGGACCTGATAACATCCACCCGGAGTTTGTCATCCACCAAGGACGGAAAGCAACAGAATGGCTACGCCTACTCTACACCGTGTGCTACAGAACATCGCGGCTGCCAAAGATCTGGCGCCGAGCAAAGATCATCGCTCTGGCCAAGCCAAAGAAGCCGCTCGATGACCCCAAAAGCTACCGCCCGATCTCGCTTCTCTGTGTCCCATACAAACTCCTGGAACGGCTACTATATGCGCGCCTCGAACCGGTTGTGGAAACCAGACTACCTAAGGAACAAGCCGGCTTCCGTCGTGGCAAGTCAACAACAGACCAAGTCGCCTTGCTAACCCAGGACATCGAGAGCGCCTTCCAGAGAGGAGAAAAAGCCGGCACTGTCCTCCTTGACCTCACGGCTGCATACGACACCATCTGGTTACGTGGACTCCATGTTAAGCTGCTGCAAACCATTCCAGATCGACACCTGGTGAGTTTCATCATGGAGATGCTGAGTAATCGTAGCTTCTCCCTCCACACCAGCGACGGCCAACGCAGCAGACTACGGAGACTAAAGAACGGCGTCCCGCAAGGCTCGGTTTTGTCCCCGATGCTCTTCAACATATACATCTACGACATACCGACAACAACAGCCAAAAAATACGGGTACGCCGACGACCTAGCCATCCTACAGACGGGAAAAAAATGGGAGACTATCGAGGCTGGGCTCACTGCGGACATGACGACCTTGTCCAGGTACCTCAAGAACTGGCGGCTGAAACTCAGTGTGGGCAAGACCATGTCCGCGCTATTCCACCTCAACAACCGCGAGGCCAAACGCAAGCTTAAAGTGATGGTCAACAACACCACCCTCCTGTTCGACGCCACCCCGACGTACCTTGGCGTGAAACTCGACCGCTCACTGACATACCGTCAACATATCGAAAAGGTGACAGCAAAGGTGACATCACGTGCTGCACTGATTCGTCGTCTGGCCGGTACTACATGGGGAGCTGCAACCAAGACCCTGCGGATATCCACCCAAGCACTGGTTTTCTCAGCGGCCGAGTACTGCGCCCCGGTTTGGTGCCGAAGTACCCACACCAAGAAAGTGGACGCAGCTCTAAACACCGCCATGCGCACAGTCTCTGGGACACTGCGCCACGCCGGCGAACCAACTACCGATACTCTCCGGTATTGCCCCACCCGTTATCCGACGAGAAGCGACTGTCCTGGCACTGTCACGCAAGGCCAAGATCGACAAGAGATATCTGCTCCATGACATCATGAGCAAACCTCCTCCACCAGTACGCCTCAAATCACGCTACGCACTCTCCCAGCACGCGCATCAGCTTCTGGAAACCGTCCCAGACACCACCTCAAAGCAGATGTGGACCAAGAACCGCTGGAGGGCAGATTGGCAGCAAGCTGACCAACACCGATTGCACATGTTCATCACCGACCCAGACGTCATACCAGGGGCTGAGCTGCCACGAAGGCAATGGACCAATCTGAACCGCCTGAGAACTGGTGTGGGCCGTTTTTCTGCCACAATGAGAGACTGGGGTCTGAGGGAGGGTGCTGCCTGTGAATGTGGCCACCCAGAACAGACAGTTACACACGTCATAGAGGAATGCCCGCTGTTCAAACCACCCAATGGCGAGCAGGGCATAGCGGACCTTGATGACGAGACGAGAACCTGGCTTGCCAAGACCGAGCTGCAGCTTTGAGGGAGCTGGCACAAGAAAGAAGAAGAAGAAGAAGAAGAAGAAGACAACTGCAAATACACATTTACTTTTAGAAACCCCTAAAGAAAATTATGTCACCACCACACGTAGTGGTCGACGAGTGCATTGACCCAAAAAACTGTCTAAAACTGTTTATATATAGAATGAGCCTTGTACTCTATTTTTCAAAACATACTTCTCACATTAAGGATCCACACTTCTCCAAAATTACTTTCAGAACTTTTAAATAAAAAAAAAAATTTTTTCATTAATATACAAACATTTCCTGAAAATACTTCTTGCAGAAAAGACTTTTCCCTGCAAAGCAAAAAAAACAAAACTTTTAAACATTTGTTAATTGACAAATTTTGTATTTTTTTAATTTCCATCTGCTACACTTCCTTTTATTTCCTGTCGGCTTTCAGCCTAAACATGGGGTTATGTAGCAGTCACCAATAGGGACTACTTTTGAATGCGTAATCACTGTCCCTGTGAGCTGGTTTGTCCAATCAAATCACAGAGCGCAGTAATATCGTTAGTTCCCTAAGGGACTACTTATGTCCCCTTAGGGTTCAAAGAAAAAGAAGGGACGACCTTTTGCCACCAAAGAGCCCACCAGCGAGGAACGAGAAAACGCTATCTCTCCCGCCGCCTCACTCGACGACTACTAACATCTTCACCTGAAGAAATCCATGGGCGGCCCTAAGAACTCTTATATTTTTCCTCTTCCTCAGACGGACACTGTCCCACTCTCATCTACCTATACCAAACGGTATAGGTAACCTTGAGTTAATAAAACTCCTTTTTGTTATTGTTACAGAAATACTTTTCGTTGTTCCATTTTTTTACGAGAAGAAAAAAGGATAACCCTTTTCATCCCACTCATTATCTCCCTTACAAAAGGAGTTGTTACCGCCGTTTTGGGTATATCGGCCAGATTCAGTGGAATCTGATGGTAAGCCTTTACTAAGTCCAGTTTGGAGAAGGCCTCACAACCGTGCAGAGACAAAGCAAAGTCCTGTATATGTGGGATTGGGTAACGATCAGGTACTGTCATGGCATTGAGTTGTCGATAGTCCTCAGTCGAACGCCAATCACCGGAGCACTTCGGGACCATATGCAAAGGGGAAGCCCAAGGACTGGACGAGGGGCGTATAATTCCCAGTTGCAGCATATGGTTAAATTCCGCCTTCGCCGCTTTTAGTTTCTCTGCTGGTAAGTGACGATGGCGTGATAACACAGGAGCTCCTGTGGTTTCAATATAATGTTTTGTTGAGTGAGTTGGATTACTCACAAAAAATTAAGGTTCGTTAACTCTGGGTAAGAGTGGAGTAGGGTCTGGTTTAGGTCATCGGTTGCGGCAATAAAGAATACCGGGCTGACAGATGAGGTGTTTGATTAAAAACCCGGTATGGAAAGTTCCGTATTAGCATCTATCAGCCGTCCACTAATAGATTAAAGTGGTGCACAAAATTCGCGCCCAGAATGGGATAGGGTAAACCCCCGACTGTAAAGAACCACGTAAAGTCTCTGCGCAATTCCAAGTCCAACGAACAAGAAATTTGACCGTACGTAGGAATAGGGGAGTGATTTACGGCTTGCAGTGAAATGGGCGACACTGGTGGCTTTTTAGCTAGTAGTTTCAGTGGCCAAATACAGCAAGCGGCCCCAGTATCAACCAAGCAACGTGCTTGGGATATTGAGTCCCTAATGAAATATGCACGGTTATCATGAGAACCTAGTGGAGAGCGTGCCGTGCTCGTGTCCCCAGAATTTAGTTTCCCTGGTTAGGGAACGAACAAGGTTGTTTACACTTATGTGCTTGGTTGCCATAGCGATTGTGGTAGTAACACAATCCTGGCTTATTTGAGTGGCGATGATGTGGGGACGACGAACGATTACGACGTCTGGGCAATTTAGATCTAGACATGCTTAATTTTCTCATGTTTCTCTCAAGTCGCTCTATCGCCTGGAGTATGGCCAATATGACCTATTTACTGCTGTCTCCGGCGTTACAGATAAAGAAGAGACCTCAACCTGTGGGAAATGGGGTTATGTCGAATGACACAATCCATCACTTTATCTGCCGACGCAGCCACTACGTCGACAGAGCTCGTCTCCACCATAGGCGCCAAAATTGCCTTGACCTCATGCGGGAGCCTAGAAAAGAAAAGCTGCTTTATGAGGGTACTATCAGCGGTTGCCTCTTCTTCTGCCAGTTCTCTCATTCTGCGGAGCAGCTCACTTGGCTTGCGGTCGCCCAAACGCTCGTCGTTAACCAGCGTTTGAAAACGCTTTTTTCTGCTGAGAGCGATGTGCATCGTAGGACCTCCCGCTTAATGCTGTCATATGTAGAGCCAGGCGGAGTATCTGTTATTAAGTCCTTGACAACTGGTGTTAAGGACGCAGGGAATGCACTAAAGAAAATGTGCAATTGCCGTTACTCAGCGACATTATTTGCCATATAATATGCCTCGAGTTGGGAAAACCAAACGCGAACGTCGCCAGCGAATACAGGTAAAACGCTAATTTTTTTATGGGACCCCAGACCAAGAAATCTAAGTTAAATAAAAATTGAAAACATCGTAATGGACACACATTTCAGAGAGAAAAAACAAAAGAGGAATTGTGTAAGTGTAGAAAGCCAAGAAGTTAAAAAAAATGATAAGTATATTTGAGTGTATGTATTTGTGTGTAAAAGGGAAAAACTAATGTACTAACTCTTTTAAGGAGGCTTTAAAAAATATTCGTAAAAACAAGAGTCTTTTTTATTTGTTAAAGGCAAAAAGAATGCTTTCTTTCTTCGTTTGTTGAATCTAATTTCTTTGGTTGAAGTCAAAAGAATTGGTCAGCGCCATTTTGGAGGGTGGATACGTCGCGGCGTCGAAGAGTATGGCCGTCTAAAGTTGTTTGAAACCTGTTTTAAATTTGGAAAAAAGTTTTTTTTTGTTAATAGTTTTATATTTTAAGGTATTTTGAAGTATTTCTCTGTCAAGAATTCGTTCAGTTAAAGACAGAAAAAATATTTTATAAAAGAAAAAGTTTCTTCGATGAGAAGTACGCCTTTACTGTGATAGAGAGAGAGAGAGAGAGAGAGAGAGAGAGAGAGAGAGAGAGAGAGAGAGAGAAAGGGATTTCGGTATTTTTTTCTTTTTTGGTGTTAAAAATAACTGTCCTTTTTTTTAGCTTTTAAAGAGAATTTAAAAAGTTTCCGAATCTCTCAAGGTTAAAATTGTTCTTTTTCTGGTTTCAAAAACGCGGAGTTTCGTGTCTTGCTCAATTTGTGACTGCTTTTGTTGTCTTTTGTTTTTTTAAACGACGGAGTTTTTTTGTCGCCGTGGAGTTGAGTTTTAAAACCTCTTCGTCGCAGAAATTACTTTTCGGTGTTTTTTTTTATTCCGTTGTTTCCTTACGTTTCGTATATCAGAAGGTCTGTTTTTTTCTTTTAGCATCGGGTCACCATTTGTAATGAGATGATGTTTGGGGTGAAGGAGTTATCCTTATATCTTCTCGTAAAGAAACGGAACAACGAAAAGTATTTCTGTAACTATAACAAAAAGGGATTTTATTAACTCAAGGTTACCTATACCGTAGATGAGAGTGGGACGGTGTCCGTCTGAGGAATAATATAAGAGTTCTTAGGGCTGCCCTTGATTTTCTTCAGGTGAAGATGATAGTAGTCGTCAAGTGGCGACGGCGGCGGGAGAGAGAGCGTTTCCTCGTTCCTCACTGCTGCTCTCTGCGATGTGTCCAACTGGTGCCAGGAGGTCGTCTGATCTTTTTCTTCGAACCCTAAGGGAACAAGAGTAGTCCCTTAGAGAACTAAAGATATTACTGCGCCCTGTGATTTGATTGGACAAGCCAGCTCACAGGGACAGTGATTACCAAAAGTAGTCCCTATTGGTGACTGCTGTCACACTGTGTTTGCTCGTATTGAGTGGTTTATTAGTAGAGACAAACGAGAGACGCGTGTTGTTGGTTTTAAAAATATACATGGAAACCCTTTATTGAAGTGCGCATGCGCAGTTGTTACAAAACTAGAGTTGGTCACAAAACGAACGATAACATCGTTACAACTGCTACATATCAGGCGGCTCCATCTATATCAGGGTTCCTGCCTGGAGTGACATTTTACCTTCTACTACGTCTATCTAAACTTCACAACAGTCTGTATTTCCAACGGAATTTCTGAGATAATCATTTCCAAACTCATCAGATCATTATTCCTTTTTATTTACTTTGTGTGGCGATCGTGGCGTTTTACTTGTGGAAGCATTAAGAACTTGATTAAGTAAAGCAATGTATAACTTCACTATGTTATCATTTATTTTTTCTTATTGTGTTGGCTTTGTGTTGCAGGACAAGAATTGGGATGATTTGTTTGAGTATCCAGCGTTGTTAGTTGATATGGCATCACGAAGTGCACTGTTTCAATCCTAATGTCAGGGTATCTCGAAAAACACATTCATAGAGAAATTGATTCGAAGGTTGTGTCTAATAAACTTTCCATTATTAATCAATATTCGGCAGCGTGTGTATTATTTCTCGTGTATAGTTAAAATAAATTTGTATGAAACGAGTAACGATGCACTGTGTGTTTTTTCTGGATCTCATGCAAGAGTTGTGCTGATCTGGTTGTGTATTCAGGTATGTCTTTGTTACTTTTGATATCATCACCAGGAAAAGTGCACCATTATTCTCTTTGTATGATGCATTGCAAATAATTTTTGAAGAAGACACCACTTCGAATAAATATTTTTAATTGAATAGTTTTTCAGGGTTTTATTTCTAATGGGAGTGGGTGTACTGAAAATTTTCCATACAGAGAGACCAAAGACACTCGGAGGTTGTGTCTAGTAGGCTATTAAACTCTGCCCATTAGTCTGTCAAAGTGTCTATTTCATTATAGTTCAGTTAGTTCATAGAGATTAAGAGTATCCTTTCTGGGGCAAACGCTATATCTCTGGACTTTAAAAGAACTAGTTTTACCTAAGATTGTGTCTTTAAATATGCAATTTTAGAGCAGTATTTTATTTATATATATTGAGCCAGATACTAACAAATATAAAATTATGCTCCAGTAATTGTACAGATTGTTATTAAAGAATTGATTAAAAAGGTCGAACGAATTCACAAGAATAAAATATCCTGTATAGTGTTTGAATGTATCTTCCCTTTGTGTTTTTAATGTTTCATGTGAAAATGCTAACCATATACTTAATAAGAAAAATGTTTCCTTGAGCGTGTATCGACATACGGTTTTGTAACGACTTGATGAAAACTGCATACATAACAAGTTCACAAGAATAAGCTATCCTTTCAGTGTGAATTTCACAGGATTTTTACTTAATGTAGAATCATAAGAAAATGCTGTCGCACAGACTTAAAATAAATTTCCTGCATGTGTAACTAAATTATAAGCTTCCGAGATCGTTGGGTTAAAATCTGATATGTTTATGAGATACGTTTCAGTGTGCCTGCACGTGTCTTATCAAATGCGAATTTTGTGAAAATACTGAGACACAGACTTGACAAGAATAAAGTTTTTTTTCCACTGTGTTCGCATGTGTATTCTTAATGAACCACTAAATGCAAACCCACATAATTTACAATAATAAGGTTTTTGTCATATTTTAGTTCATTTACTTCAGTCGAAGTTCTCAGAAATCAAGAGGCCTCTTCTTGAGACTAACACGTTATCTCTATGTGAGATACATGGATATTCGAATATTCCATTAAAACACTCATTTACCTGTCAAACGTTGAGTTTATAAAGAAGTTAAGAATATTAACTTTCCAGTTTACTATGTTATAGTAGATCTTTATATTAACTTTTTTTTCTTACTGGATTCCAAGACAAGAATTCATCTAGTCTGGTGGAGTATCCAGCTTAGTGCTGTTACTAGAAGCAACATCACTTGGAGAAGGTTCATCATTTCTCGTATAAGCTACTGTGGGTAAGCTATAGAGAGGGAGTTTAATGGACATTCAATTTAGAGGATTTTTTGAAAACTAGAGATGTGCCGCCATTGATTGATATTTTACAAGCTGTGGAACTGCTATATACTGTGATTTATTTACGGTTGAAAATGATCTGCACTTTGCTAATGCAAGGTGCTTTACTGGTAGATGGTATGTTGAGTGTTGGGATAAAAGATAATCATCTTATCGAGACGGCCGAGGAGGTACATATCTGAGGGGTCTTACATGTACTTCCTAAGAAAAGGAGATCACCAAAATCCAAATAATATATAAAGATCTCCACTATAATATAAATCAACTTTATTTAACTGAGACCTAGACATATAAAGCAAGTGCATGATTCAGCTATAAACAGAATGCAAAATTATGGAGTCTCATCTCGTCTTGCTGTTTTCTGGCAAATAAGATTTTATCATCTAATCATCTCTTTTGTACTGGTTTGTCTCTTCATGACAACGAGGTGAGCGGAAATGAGATGGCTCGGTGCGCAAGTCAGGGATATGCTAATTGCTTATGCATCAATACATGAGTTTAGACAAGCTTGTTTTTGCCAACCAAACTACAACTCAGTATAATGCAATAGATTGCTGTACATACAGAAGAAATAAACCTGCCATGAAACGAACGAAGTCCATTTCTCATGTTTAAAACATCTTTATTGGCCGTATTTATTAACATGTGTATATAATAATAGTACAATGAGAGAAGAATATGTCCAGGAGTCTGGACGAATTAAAGGTTTGAAAGTTCATAGTATTAAGGATAGGATTAATGTCCTGCTTGCAAGGAATAAATAATAGTCCATATTATGTGAATGGTATTTATAGAGTATGTACATACATATGTTAAAGCATGTGTGTTTGTATGTGTGTTACGACAAGAGAACTCCAGTGCATGCGGCTGTAGCCATGTTGGATTCTTCAGTTTTCTGACTGCCCGGGTGTTTTTGCTTGCATCCTAAAAGAGTTTATGGGTTGAAAGAAGCACCATAGATAAGTCAGCTATCAGTGCAATCTCGTGGTCAAAAAGCGGAAGGAAGTAGGTTTTATTTTTTTATAAACTTCTGATAGATATACAGATCACATGAAAGATGGTCTCCCATTGGAGGAACCAGAAACGAATTAAAATGTTTGCATAAACCAGACCCCAACTTAAAAACTAAACAAATTCAAAATACCGTTTATGTCAGCTTGTGCTGTTACTGTTTATGGTAATGCCTCTACAAATACATTCCGTCTGGATAGATTTTCGGTCGAAAAGAAGTTTAAAATAAAAGGTTTTTATTTTTGGTAATTTATCCATTTGTAACGGTTGTTTTTTAAGTTAGAATTTACTTTTCATTGTCTGATGAAATGTGACATAGAAATAATTGTTTATCCATCAGTGTTTGGTAAATCTGTGAAGGATTCTCAAAATTTGAACTGTTTCAGTGGAATTCGTCGTCGGTAAGTTGATGCCCTTTGTTGCTTGACGTTGGTGACGAATTGAATTGTTGATTACAGATAATTTTCACAGAAGAGATTTTAATTTTTTTATAAAAACTGTTTGCTTTTCAGTGAGAAATTTTTGTTTTTTAGTCGACTAATTTCCCCAAAAAAGGTGAAGCGTGGATGTCAATGTTATGTCGTGTACTCAGCTCACAGAACTAAAGCAGGTAAAAAGAAACCAAAAAAGACCAAGAGATATGTGTTTACATTTGGTGTATGGGTGAAACTGAATTAGTTTTTCCGGCGTTATTTATTCCAAGTATTTCTTAATGTGCATGCCAGTTAGTCTATTAACTTTCGATATGCAAACAGGAAAATAATGACACGGATATGGTATGTATTCGTGTAGTAGGCAGAAAATAGAATAATCCCAACGTTGTCAGGCGGTGAACCATATTCTCTTTGTATGGAAAGATTATTGAGATTTTCCATGTGTGTGCATGGCTTTATGTGGCATGCAAAGTAATCAAGAGGAGAGCTAGTTCGATCACGAAAGGCTGAGATTAAAAAGTAACAGACTCCCTCCTCTGGCATATTATGTGTGATACCATGGATGCAGTAAGGCAGAGTGATCTGGCTTGTGAGTACTTGGGTGTGGACAAGCTGGAACTGAATGTATGGATCGATGCCAGCTTGCTAGCAACGGGGCTGGCATTGGAAAGGTAAGGAACAGTGTTGCAGGATGCTTATTGGTTGCGACCTGAGAATGACGCCAAGTATATTAATTTAAACGAACTTGATGCAGAGTTGAAGGACATCTATTTGGGTCTCCAGTGGCAGGGCAAGGTATTGCACATAAATACAGAATCTTTGTGTGTGTACAACACGGTATCAGACATTCTCATCAGGAAAGCATGAGTTCACACGAAGGCAGCCAGTGAGATGCTCATCAGGAGACAGTTGAGCACACTCAAAGAGCTGGTGAAAGAGTATGAGCTCTCGTTGGTTGCATCAATTTAAAACATAGCTGACCAATGGATGGGCATGTGACAACAGTGGTTCGGCACAATGAATAAGGAAAGTGGACTAAAGCCTCTGATCAGTGCTGTACACTTTTCTGAGCTGGACGTAGCGCAGATTATGACTATTTACAAAAACACTGGACACCCAGGAGTTAGACGCCCCACTTATTTCACTAGAAAGGTTTGCTCAGCAACACCCAAAGCAGCAGTTAAGTCTGCTATATGTGCATTGACTGCCAATCGATAGATCCAGTGCCAGTCCAATAGGAGAAGGGAAAATTGGAGGTGAGTAGCAACTGGCAGAGTATAAGGATACATCACAAATCATGGTGCATACTATTTCCTAACAATCACAGATTGTGGCCCATCGTGGTTTCAATGTGGAGCTAGTTGGCATGGAGGAACTCGGCATCTGTATTCTGTCAACTGAAAGCAATCTGTTTTTAGCATAGCCCATCATGGGAGCTACTCATAGATAATGATACATCCTATTGTAGCAGAGAATTAAAGAGCTTAGCTGATGAGTGGAATGTGAGCCTGAAATTTCATTGTGTGTATGCACCAGCCAGGAATGGCATAGCAGAGTTATGCTAAAGTACCATTAAACAGATTCCGTCCAGAATGCGTTGTTCCATACAACTAGCACAATGTAACCCCAAAAGATGATCACTTACATTTGAGCGCAGCAGCCAATGACATTCACTGTCGTGAAATTTAGGTGAAAGACGTTGATGTCACCATCATCAGATTGTGAACACTACGTGCAGGTGAAGGTACCACAGACTCACTGCACCACATAACTTAGCTAGTGTCAGATAACAGAAATAACCAGTCCACAATCTGTTCTGGTAGATCGAATGCCCCAACATGTGAAGAACCTGTGCCACTGCTACAGTGTCATCTCATCAAAGGAAGATTCTGAAAAATCAACATATTCAGAGTCTGATATGTGACAAGGAAACAGTTAGATGATTTATCAGATGCAGAATGGAAGCTCATGCCTCTGAATATGCCTTGCCTGTTTTCTAATCTAGAATAGGGGCAAGTTGATAGAGGATCAAGCATAGGTTTACTAGTGCTGTCATCAACAAAAAACATTTACTCAACGGTTGTGTCTAGTAAGCTTTTCAATCTTTACCCAATTCTGCTCATCATATATTCGTTTATAGTTAAAATTAATTTGTCTGAAAATGATAAGGTTTTCTCATTTTCATTTTACTTCATTCTGTCCTCGGAGATAATGGAGTTTATTCTTGGAGCTACCACTTGAGTGCTTTGAGTTACATTTATATCTGATCGCTCTTTTAATAATCTTCCCTACTTATCAAACCTTTACTAAGTAGAGCAATCGAGAATAATAACATTATTTTCTCCAATACATCATTTAACTACGTTATAGTTTTTTTTCATTGAGATCTTTGTTAATACTGCTGGATTCCAGGACAAGATTTCTGGTGGTCTACTTTAGTTATTGTGATAGCATAATAAATATACATCGCTTTGAATGAAAACATTTTGATCGACTAGTTAGTCAGGGTTTTCTTCTACTTGGAGTAGATATATACAATATGTCCTAAATCTTTTAGATACAGAGTGATCAGAGACACTCTGGGCGATGTCTAGTAGGCCTTTAAACTTTCTATATTAGTCTTAAATACTTTTCTTTTTATTGTAGTTAAGTAAGATTTAAGGGATCAAGAATCTCTGCTCAGGATGACATGTTATATTTATATCTGACAAACTTATAAGACATGATATTGTCCCATTTCATAGAAGGCTAGCAGGACTTTAAAAAGGATAAGTTTACTTAGGATTGTGTCTGATATATCTTTACATAAACAACTTTCAAGCAGAATTTTATAATTATTTTGACGAAGATACTTCAAAAAGATAACATTACACTTCAATAATTGATTTATAATGCTGAACGACGTCATAAGAATAACATTTGTCCTGTATAGTGTTTGACTGTATCTTTTCTTGTGTGACATGTTTTTAATGTGATTTATGTGAAAATTCTGACCCATATATTACAAAAAAAAAGTTTATCCCCGTTTTGTAACGAATTGATTTAAACTGAAAACCAATAAATTTGACAAGAATAAGGTTTACTTTTCAGTGTGTATTCTACAAGTGTTTAAAGTAGAATCATTTCTCTCCAGTTTGTCTGTATGTGTTTTTTAGATAACATATGAGAAAGTGCAGACCCACATGATGCACAAGAAAAAGGGTTCTCCTTTTTTTGTTTCATTTTACCTCAGTCGAAGTTTCCTGCAGTGTGTGTCTGCATATGTTTATTTAAAAGATATTTATATGAAAATGCCCTACCACACACTTCACAACAATAAGGTTTCTCTCCAGTATGTGTGCGCATATGTTTTTTTAAATTAGAATTTGCTAAAAATGCTGTCCCACAAACTTTACAAGGATGAGGTTTCTCGCCAGTATGGATCTTCAAGTGTTCTTTTAAATTACAATTAACTGAAAATGCTCTACCACAGACTTCACAAGAATAAGGTTTCTCTCCTGTATGCGTCCGCACATGTTTTTTCAAATCAGAATTATATGCAAATGCTGCCCCACAGACTATACAAGAATAAGGTTTCTCTCCAGTGTGTGTCCGCATGTGCACTTTTAAAGAATAATTACTTAAAAACGTTTTTTCGCAGACATAACAAGAATAAGGTTTCTCTCCAGTGTGTGTACTCAGGTGATTTTTTAAATAAGAACTACGTGAGAATGCAACCCCACAAATTTCGCAAGAATAAGGTTTTTCTCCACTGTGTGTCCGCATATGTTTTTTTAAATCAAAATTATGTGAAAATGATGTCCCACATACTTCACAAGAATAAGGTTTCTCTCCAGTGTGTATTCGCACATGAGATTTTAAATGAGAATTTGTTGAAAATGCGGCTCCACACACTTCACAAGAATAAGGTTTTTCTCTTTTTTGTTCCATTTTACTTCAGTCAAAGTTCTCAGAAATCAAGAACCCCTTTTTTAGGGCTAACCCGTGATCTCTATCTGAGATACATAGCTATTCGAATATTCCATTAAAATTTTTCTTTTACCTCTAAAACGTTGAGTTAGTAAGTGAAGAACATTAATTTTCCTTTCCCCAATTGACCAGTTTACTATGTTATAGTATATTTTTTCTTTTGTTCTCTTGGTCTTACAGATTGTAAGTATTCATCTAGTCTGGTGGAGTATCCAGCTAAGTGCTGTTACTTGAGGTAACATTACTAGGAGAAGGTGCATCAATCCTCGTATGAGCAAGTGTATATCCGTGTCGAGATCTTATTTGGGCTCAGAATAATATATTATTTTGGATATTTGGTTAGGGTTTACATGTAAGGTAAAGTATCCTCATATAAAGTTGTCCTGACAAACCCTTGTACAGAAAGGATTATCTTGTAGGTAAGTCAACTATCCAGTGTGTGTCCGCATGTGTTCTTATAAATAATAAATTTACATAGTTCTCCAGCAAACGTCACAAGAATAAGGTTTATTTCCAGTGTCTTCTGGCATATTTTTACTGATTGAGAACTAATTCAAAATTCTTGTCATAAAACATTATAAAGTCCGTATCTCCCATATGGCCTTATATTTAAAAATGCTTATTTAAATATATCACAAGTATGTTTTTTAAATAATGTTTTCATATATATATATATATATATATATATATATATATATATATATATATATATATTAGAAATTTGTGACAATACAGATCCACTTTAGAAGGATTAAATATATTTCTTGTTAGTATCTCTTGATTAGATGAGTTACTTTATTCTTCACTGGAATTGTAATCTGGCAATGTAAAAGAAATATTATTAAATAAATCATACATTCATTTGATTTGGGCATGAAAAATCAAGACAACATTTTATATAACTGCACTATACCAATTTATAGGACATTGTTAAATGCATTCCTTCTACTCGATTTCTTTTATTCCTTCATTTTTAACTTTTAATTATCACATTGATTCTCTTTCACTTTTCTCTTGTCCCTCCTTTCGAAAATTTCCTTCATTCATCCCCTCTTTCATTCTTTCGTCCTCTCTGTAATTCTTTTTCAATCTCTTTTATCTCTTTTCTCTTTTTCACCCATTTTGTCTTTTATTCATTTGCTTTAATTTTGTCATTTCCTTTTCTCATATTCAGTAAAAAAAATGAAATTAGCTCACTATCACCAAACAGCTTGAATAATATAAAATAATAGACGACCCGTGACCTACTGGAAGATTGTGTATTTTCCTTCTCTTCTTCTATTAATTACTCCCTTCTACTTAATATCGTTTATCTATGTAATTCTGTTACTCTACTTTTCTTAAACTACTGGTACTACGTCCTCTATCTTCTCCAGCCATCTAAAAAATTAACTGTGAAAATAAGCAAGCCAGGTAATCAGGTTTTGTATTACAAACATAAATGTAATATCATTTAAAAAATACATGGCACAGCATTTCAAACTACTCAGAAATTCGTATTTATATGACTGATAATAATTTACATGAATCGCTTTGAGCTTTTTTGCCTTACAGGAAGAATTGAAAATAATTCTTTTTAGTAATTTTTCAATAAGTTTCTGGCACAGTATGACATAGTTATCTCCCCTTAGATGTAACATTTTTGAAATAAAGATACGGAAACCGGCTTCAAGATGGTTATGCTCATATAAGTCTAAACGTGTCTCTGTTCTGTTTCCATATACTAACAATAATATGCTTTACTAACAACAAGTGTATGAATCATTTATATGAGGGCAGCAGTAAAATGATCAAGAAAAAAGTATCTTGAACAAGAAAAAAGAATCAGCAAACTCAAATCGAGCAAACTGAAGCTAGATTAAAAAAAGCGGTCTTTCACGACACAACTGCACCGCATGTGTTTTATTAAGCACGAAAATCGTGAGTGCATTCATTCCTGATTGTTGTTTTAAAGTGTTTATAACAATGTCGAACAGTACGAGCGAACCATTGATGTGTTGGCAAACCTGACATTTGGTGGAATCCTTCAATTTTTTAACAATAATGTCATTTGTATTTCTCTGTAAAAGGCATCCCGGAACATAAACAAGTTGACAGCATTCTATTGTTATCGGGAGTAGAAGACCTAAGATGATAAAATTCGTAGATGTTTGAGAATAAAGCCAACAAGCACAACCCTGCAATTATTTGGAGAACATTTTTTGGAATAGTTAGAGCCACAAACGGCTCAAGCAGCTTTATCTGCAAAAATACTTGCAGAAGGAAACGGAAATCTTAGACAATTTCCTAATGCGATGCAGACTGCATGCACAAAACTGCAAGTTCCGAGAAGCGAGGGACGTGGAAGAGCATATAATTGACCAAATTATCAAAGGAACTAAATACCTGGAACTTCAAAAACATCTACTCAACAAAAAAACACTCAATCCCGCTTCAGGAAGTTCTGAGCCTTTGTAGGAATCAGGAGGCCTCAATACGTTATATGAATCAAATAGGCGAACTATAGGGGAGTAACGACCACAAAATAAGTGCAATAAAGCACAGGTCAGGGAAGCAGGAGTTTTGTAACAAATGTGTACTTACCCATCAAAATAGGAGATGTCCTGCTTGAGGTAGCACATGCTCAGCATGTGGACGAAAAGAAAACACTGGGCTAAGATATGCCAAAACAAAAAAGAAAAGTCGAACAGAGGCACACTGAACCAAAAAAACATCCAACACAACAAACGCTTACAGAAACAAACGGAATCAGAATTCCCTTCAGGTTCAGGACCAAATGGGAGATAGCTTTGAAATAAATGTCTTTCCATATGACGCAAAACCAGGACATAAAAAACAGTCAGACTGATGCATCTACCACACTTGAAATTGTGTTCTCCAACAGAAAAGGGGTGCAAAACCTAAAAGTCAAGATGGATACAGGTGCGGAAGGAAACACCCTCCCCCTACATACATTCAGATGTTCCCAGAACATATAGACAAAAATCACCAAAGATTACCTAGCACAACAAACATACTGCAACATGGATCTGTATTGCTACAATGCACATATAAAAGTGAATGGAGGTCAGAAAAATTCCACGTGGTGACCTCTGATAGACCAACCATACTAGGGTTATGCTCTCTAAAGGATTTAAAACTGGTCACTCTGCAATGTGGCATTCAGCAAACAAATTGTGCCCCAGCCAACTCTAACAGGGATACCCCAATCAATTCAACCGGATTAATCACTTCACAGGGGATTACCACATTGTGTTGAGGTCCAACATGCTATCATTGATGTCTAAGAAAATATCCCATCAACATAAGGGGCGAAATTAAGGCAGAACTGGATAAAATGACTGCACAAGGAATCATCCGCAAAGAAAATGAAGTTAATGAGCCTACTGACTGAGTTAGTAGCATCGTATATGTACGGAAAAGCATTGATAAACTGAGGCTAGGTTAGGACCCTAAAGATCTAAATAAAGTGATCATGCATTGTCATCACAAGACTCCTACCATGGACGAGCTAACACACAAACTCTCGGGTGCCAAATTCTTCTCCAAACTTGATGCTAAGAATTGATACTGGTCTATCATGCTTGACCAGGGATCGCAGTAACTGACCACAATTCAATTCGCCATTTGAAATGTATTGTTTCCAAAGAATTCTGTTTGATCTTGTTATGTCCTAAGATGTATTCCAAGAAAAGATTGATATGATCATCAAAAAGTGTACAGGAGCACTGAAACTGATCGATTATGTGATCACATATGGGGAAAACAAGGAATAACATGAACAGAACTTGCACAAGCTGATGGAAACAACCGACTACAGGTCTGATATTCAACAGAAACAAATGTGCAGTCGACAAAAGAAAAACATAATTATTTGCTGTCATATGGAGGAGATTACGCTAATTTTGATCCCAACAAAGATGCAGAGGGTGATAGGAATTATTACCTACATGCCACTATTTATTCCCAGACTCTCCGACTTCACAGCAAATCTAAAAGAACTCCTAAAGAAGGATGCTGAATACAAGTGGAGCCACAGACATCAGAAGTTGCTTCAGGAGATAAAGGACATAATATGTGAAGAAATGTTCAGCTGTGAACGTTTTAGGACGTACATCTACAGGTGTTTGTTCGAAGTGGAGAGCGATCATAAACCCCTATAGATGATCAGTCTTAAGAACCTGACAGCAGCACCCCACCGACTTCAGTGAATGCTATTGGAATATGATATAGTTCTTAAATATCGACCAGGCAAGATGTTTCTGGCAGATGGATTATCCAGACAAGAGAAATAAAGTAGTCATTAATTTAGACTTTAAAATAAAATTTGTGCAGTTCTAAACCGAGAAATTAGCTCAGATCTGTCAAGCAACAAATATTGACCCAACATTATGCAAATTGAAAGAAAAAAGTCTGCAAGGCTGGTCTGAGACTCTCAGAGAATCACACAAAGACATTAGACCATAGTGATCCTATCAAGATGAACTCTCTGTTGAAGACGGCATTCTGCTCAAATGTGACTGGATATGGATCAATGAAACAATGAAAGCGGAAATGGTAGAAAAAAATCACTATGGTCATCAAATAAGTGAATAATGCAAGCTGCGACATCGATAAGATAGTTCAGCACTGTGCCTCATGCCACATAAAATACCAGTGCGACCATGGCAAATTATGGCCACTGGCACTTTTAACCTCAATGGACACAATTACTTACTCATCGTGGACTATTATTCAAAGTACCCCTTCATCCTCAGACTAAGAGATTTCTCCAGTCAAGAAGTCATCAACCTGACCAAACAGATATTTGGGGAACAAGGAGTCCAAGAAATAATGGGTCACACTACAGCTCGTACTGCTTCAAAGAGTTTGCCAAGGAATGGGGTTTCGAATACATCACCTCACTCCCACTCACAGTCGAATGGCATTGCTGAACGATGCACTCAGACAATCAAGTTAGCCATGAGAAAGGCTATGCTGAGCATAGACATGAGTCTGTTTTCTGTCCTATCAACACTCATAGACCATTACTTTCCATCCCCTGGAGAACTATTATCAGTCGGTAGCTGATCAACAATCTCCCTGCGTAATGTGCAAATAAGCATGCTAGAAGGGATGGGATTAGGGATTGCCTTTACCAGCGACAATCCGTGCAGAAGGCCCAGCATGATAAGCATATGAAGGATATCCCCAGTTTATGCACATGGCAGCAGGTTTGAGTACAGAACACACATTCAGGAAAATGAACCCGACAGTTATCAGACAAACCTGTATTGAACTACGATCAAACATCATAAACAGCCCAGCCGGACAAGTCCGACACGGAAACTGTACACACCTGATGGAAGACTCTGGTCATGTGAATAATACACAAAACCCAATACCTTACCCAACCCCAGCATCACACAAAACAACATCCCCACAAATCTCCAAACACACTTACAGATTATGATACATCAACCGTCAAAGTCACCAGGTTTGGATGTGTCATAAAGCCCCCCCAAAATACAACCTAATAGTAGACATCACTTTCTATAAAACGAGTATGATAACTCCCCTTAGAGGTAACTCTCCGGAAATAAAGATTGCTGTCTCTCAATCTGTACATCTGTCTCTTGGATTGACTGACTGTCCGGTGCTAAATCCCCAAGTAAAGTTATTTTATTCAGAACTTTCACTCAAGATGAGTTTTGTAATTGTTTAACCACCACAAACTCTCTCGAATTTTCTGCTATAATAAACATTATCAGTCAGTGAGAATCTTTAGTTTATACAGAAAAAGTGAGTCCTCTTGTCAGGCCACAGTATGTTGGTTTAAAAAATGACAAGGCTTACTATTTTTTTTACAGATCAGTATATTATCAGATATGGCTGGTGTAACTTTCTAGATTATAGACACTATTTGGTCATTGACTAGATATTTCTGATCTAATTATAATGGAGATTATGTATCTGTCTGTCTGAAGATGAAACTATTAGTTTTTATCGCTCTCTTCTTATATCTACTTATCAGCTCCTATATTCCATTCAAAAACTTTCCCAAACATCACGCATCTTTCAAATTTACATAATTAATTTGTTTTAAAACTTCTAATGAATTAATATTTGCAAATATACACTCATGATATCTACGTATCAGCTGCTTTATATACTCATTCCAAAGCTTCATCAAACATCACACATCTTTCAAATTTACATAATTAATTTGTTTTAAAACTTCTAATGAATTAATATTTGCAAATATACACTCATGATATCTACGTATCAGCTGCTTTATATACTCATTCCAAAGCTTCATCAAACATCACACATCTTTCAAATTTACATAATTAATTTGTTTTAAAACTTCTAATGAATTAATATTTGCAAATATACACTCATGATATCTACGTATCAGCTGCTTTATATACTCATTCCAAAGCTTCATCAAACATCACACATCTTTCAAATTTACATAATTTATTTGTTTTAAAACTTCTAATGAATTAATATTTGCAAATATACACTCATGATATCTACGTATCAGCTGCTTTATATACTCATTCCAAAGCTTCATCAAACATCACACATCTTTCAAATTCACATGATTAATGTGTCTTAATGCTTCTAATAACTTAATTTTCGCAAATATACATCCATGATTGTTTTTCAGATTTCCAGATGTATTTAAAATATTTTCCTCGCTAATAATCTTAATAAAAATTATAAATAGAATTAACTCTCACTTATTTTATTTTGTCTTTTAGTCCTCACATTCCATGAGCGATGTTTCTGACAAAGGGGAAATAATTGCTGTTTTCTGGGTCTTAACCTACCCATAACACTTATCGTTAGCTAGTGTTTGACCTTGAAATAATTTTTCTTTTTTAACTCCTTACATCAAGTGGCTTCATGCTTTGTCTAGAGCGATTTCCCCATAAAAATTTAAAATATAAAGATTTTTTTGTCTATATAATTGAGTTACGTAATTAAATTAGATTGCAATGGAATATGATTAAAACAACTAGCAAAAATATGCGACCAGAGGGAGCATATATTTGCTATTTTTTTTAAATTTATGATCGAAATTATCATTTATATTTTTAAACCTTTAAACTAAGGTTTACATATTAACCGTCGTGACCTTAATAGCAAACACAAGTTATTCTTAATCTAAATTGCTTTTTTAGTATCTAACTCGAAATTATTCCTTGATAAATCGGTTAAGCAAAACAAATCTTTTTTCGACTCGTTGCATTCTGGCACGAGATATATAACCTTTCAAATTACTATTTAAACATGTAAGAATTAAGCTTTACTTTTTTCTACAACTGACGTTGAGAATCTTTCAAATTACAATTTGAACATGATCTTTTAACTCTTAAAATAAAAACTTAGATATACGTGTTGCATCAAAATTTGGTAACTTCATTTTTTAAACAAATTATTCCATAATTAATTGATATTTATTTATCAGTTTATATTGTACCTGTGACACACCTCAGCATATCACATTTGAACATATTAATTAAAAAGGTTAGACTCTTCTGTTTTTGTCAAATTCTCCAAATGAAGAAATTTTTTTTTACATAATTCACCCAAAACAAGGCAGGCCGCCACATGTAGACGTAAGGGACTACTGAGAAAAAAAGGGAGAAGGTTTGGGGGGTCAACCTAAATTGGGAGCTGCACAGCGAGATGTCTGTTTACATTAGTTTTAAATTTCTGCATGTCAGTACCGTCGAGGAAACAGGGGGCAGGGAGAGAGTTCCAGAGTCCAACAGCACAAGCAAAGAAGCTATTGGAGTAGAAAGCTCTTAGGCATCTGGGGACCTCCACAGTGAATGAATGGGATTTAGCTGATTGTCGAGTTTGTCTAGTGAATTTACGTCGAGGGGGCACCAGAGTAGCCAGTTCATCGGAGCATAATCCATTGAAGTATTTGTAAAACAAGCACAAGGATGCTACATTGCGGCGATGGGATAGGGACTGGAGCTTGGTTGACAGTGAGGAACCTATTAGGTCTGCGACTCTTTTTTGGACATTGTCAAAAAGGGAGAGACTAGTAGATGATGCACCAGTCCAGATGTGGCAACAATACTCCATGCATGGGTGGATGGTGGCTTTGTAGAGATATAGGATAATTATACTAAGTGCAAACACAAATATTGAAGAGATTATTTCGAAGGATTGTAAAACGATATTTACACACCAATGTTAGTATTATGTTTTCGATGCTTCCAAGAATTTACATGAGAAACTCCATCAATCAATGTAAAGTGTGTAATGGTTACATACACAAGGTTTTAATTAGTTACCTAAACAAGTGTGAAATCAACTACCTGAATACGTTTACTCCCAATTTAAATAGTTTTTTTAATCTCATTTTCTTCTCATGGTATTCTATATTAAACGTTTCATATTCAAACCGAATTTAGTAGTTTTAATAAATGTATTATTCGCACCATTCTTATAAAGTACAGGGTGTTTCAAAAGTTTTGGGAACATTACAAATGCGTATATCTCATGAACTATTCCAGGTAGAAAAATGAAACTGGTGCCATTTTAAAGCTTGCTTAATCAAGTTTTTGGTCATACTAATGATTTTCGTGTTATCTTTCCAGGTGCAGTAATGGCGTTCTCTAAACAAGACAAGGCATTTTGCGTCCTCCAATTTGCAAAGACTGAATCGTGGACATGTGTTCAGCGTGCATTTCGCAGGAAATTTAAAAAAGAAGCCCCTGAAAGGAAATCCATTGTCAGATGGCATGCTAAATTTGTGAAAGATTGGTGTTTGTGCCCAAGTAAGCGAACAGGTCGCCCTTCAACTTCAGAAGATGCAGTTGAGCAAGTTCGGACAGCCTTTCAGCGGAGCCCCCGTAAATCAGTGAGAAGAGCCAGCAGGGAACTTCAGCTTGCTCCAGCAACTGTCTGGCGTGTCTTAAGGAAACGACTGCAAATGGTACCTTACAAGCTCAAGTTGGTTCAAAAGTTGAAGGACACTGATAAGCCACTTCGCCGTGACTTTTGCATTGCAATGCAAGAGAAGTTGGAAGATAACGGCTTTGATGACCGGCTTGTTTTTAGCGATGAGGCGACCTTCCATCTGAATGGCAAAGTTAACAAGCATAACACTCGCATATGGGGTACTGAGAATCCTCATGAACTTCTTGAGCATGAGCGAGATTCACCAAAAGTGAACGTGTTTTGTGCAATTTCCAAGAAAGGTGTCTATGGACCGTTCTTCTTTGAAGAGGCAACTATCACTGGTGAATCCTATCTCAACATGCTGGAAGACTGGTTAATGGCTCAGTTTGAACAAGCAGAATCTGATGACTTCATTTTTCAACAAGATGGTGCACCACCACACTGGAGTCTTAGAGTAAGGCAGTTTCTTAACACAAGGCTGCCTGGTAGATGGATTGGGAGATCTGGGCGAGGTGATGACGTTCTCATGCCCTGGCCTCCTAGGTCTCCAGATCTTACCCCGTGTGACTTTTTCCTTTGGGGCTTTGTCAAGCAACAAGTCTATGTGCCGCCCCTTCCAAGAGATATTGACGAACTAAAGGCTCGAGTAACGGCAGTTGTGGGAACCATTGACGTCAAGATGCTGGAACGCGTTTGGCAGGAAATGGACTATCGACTAGATGTCTGCCGTGTGACGAATGGTGCTCATATTGAGCAACTTTGAAGATTCCCCACAAAACTTGAAACTTTAACCTTTCCAACGGTACCAATTTCATTTTTCAACTCCTAATAGTTTTTGAGTTATTAAAAATCGTTATGTTCCCAAGACTTTTGAAACACCCTTTATAACGACCGAGATTTGCCACTTCTACCTAAGAATGTGTTCAGCAGTCAGCGGTGAAGAGCGAAAGTCAGTCCCCACTATATTACGTTCCCTTTGTTAACAATACTCATTCTTGGACAAAGACACATTTTCTTTTGTTTATTAAATTATAAGATGAAAGTATACAATAGTTAACACCCCTTCTATATGTTAAGAATTGCTTTTTAAATAAAAAAACGTTGTTATTTAGAAAGGCATTCTTAACATGGGGATGGGGGGGCTTTGTTAGAAATATTTTCTCTGCGTATTTGTAAAAAAAGAAAACATTCCATAACGTTTATTTTATTTAATTCATTTTCTATTCATAAATAAAAAATTGTCAATTTCCAAGATTTCCCCTCTTTTTCTGGCTTCCGATTGTACTCTGCAGTAAATGACGCTTGATATAATATAAGAAATGATTTAAAAGATGTTGGTTTCACGTCATATTAATTTGAGACATGATTTACCGCCTGTTTTACACGCTCTACAATACAAAAACAGTTCATGATTATGCGCATTGTTTTTGTAGTTTGTTTCGTTGGCGGCGGCAAGTAACTTTTAAAATATATTTTATATTGGATACGAACATTTTATTAAGCGTAATATTTAAAAAATGCATTCGATTTATTTAACTATTTGTAAAAAAAACAATTCAACGTAAATAATTTTATTTTAATTTGTTTAAGAACCAAGAAACAATTTGTAAAAACATTAAACTCATGCAGTTTACGGACCGGGCTGAAATAATAACGTTATTAGTTAGAAAAACATTCTTAGATGGAGAGGGAGGATGCTTTATTAACTATTCTGTACTTTCAGATAACAATTTAATAACCAAGGATACTGTAAAAATTGAATTTAACTTAAACATCTTATCTATACAATAGCCTGGTTCGTAAACTGCATATGCACACAAAAAAGAAATGTATTATTATTATAGCATATTATTGTTTTATTTCAAACATTTACAGTATTAATAAAATGTATTTCGTCAATGTAAATATTTTTATTAATACATTAAATCAAAAAACAATTTGTGAAAACATTACCCCCCCCCCTCCACAAAAAATAATAATTAAACAAATGTATTATTATGGCATTTTTTAAATTTGAAACATTTAAATTATTAATAAAATGTATTATTATGATAGCATATTAACTTTTAACAAATCTGAATAATTGCTTCATTTCGCTACAAACAATTAATTTTTGTTTTAGCGGGTTTAAATGCTTTACTATCAATACGTTTATGATTATTCGCATCGTTCTTTTTTGTGTTTTTAAAAAAATGTTAAACCGAATATGATGATAGACAAATCTCAAATTTATATGAATAAGAAAAAACTTTTTTTTAATCATTTCTGGTCATCCGTATATGATATGAAGCGTCATTTACTGCAAAGTACAACCGGAAGTCACACAAAAAGGCGAAATCTTGGAAAAAACCCAACATTAATTTTTACTATTAATAATTTCTGTAATAAAGCATATTTCAATGAAAGAAATGATTTCTTACCCTGTCCCATCCTTATGTAAAAATTCCCTTCAAAACGTTTGGTTAAAGATTTCCGTCTTTGAAATACAAATCACAAAAAGGGACCTAATTTCGACCTTCACTGCTGACCACATTCTTAGGCAGAAGTGGCAAATCCCGGTCGTTGTGTCCTTGTACCTTTTTTCTCTATTTGATTTTGCTGTTTAAAAAACAACTTTCGTTCCGTTGAACCTCAATATTACAAATGTCTGTCATTTATGGATGTGTTTTCTAAAAGGTTAACATCATTATTTTATGTAATTATTAAAAAAATCATTAAAATCCGTTAGTTAGTTTTGTGATCTTTAAAAAAAGTAGGGCGTGACGTCTTTGTTTAAGTGCAAAATTGGAAAGTTGCCGCACTTTGAAAATCTATATCTAAAGAAAACCGAAATATACTAGTTCGAGAGCACCTCTGTAGTATATAAACATATTAAAACAATTAAATTTATGTAATACTTACTTTTTGTTTTGTAATCTGCTTTCAAGAAAGAAATGATTATTACATTCAAGATGGCGATCGACAAGCAGGTCCGCAGAAAATTAAAAAGGCAGAAAATTTTAAATAACCATTTCAAAACATGGCTGTATATATTTCTTGAATATTACAATGGAAACATTATTATTTTATTTACTAAAATATCGTAATATTTTACTAGAAAAAATAAAAGATGATAGAAACTTTATGTCATCTTTTATTTCTGTCAGAAACCATCTTCAACGAATTGATATTAACGAAAAGCAGACGATTAATGGTCACGATGGGCTTTCACAACAAACATAGAATCGTTTACGTCACTGTTTTTCCGTTCTTTAATAAATCCATACATCAACGCTACTTTTATTGTTTTTAAATCCCCCTAAAATAAACTTATACTTATAGGAATTGTTTTTAAGTTAAATAATTTATTTAGAGATTAACTTATCGAACTGGGAAAGAAACACATTCGTTATTATGAGATATAAGTACTGTGGGAATAAATCCAAATGTAAGAAAAGATCCAATTCAAAGTCAATACCCTGAAAGGGGCCGAGGCAGCAGTTGGGGGTGGGTTGCAAAAGGAATTGCTCCCTTAGCGACCCAACCAATAGGTCCGGTAACAATATGTAATGGGGCAGAGAACGGATTTCTCTGCAGGAGTAACGATCCAGTGTCTGGTCTATAGTGAGTCGAATTCTGTACTAATTCTGTTCACCATTAAGCTCTGGGACACAATAACACTTCTAACAGTTCAACAACTGATCATTCCGGTGAGAGGTAGCACCTCTATTTATAGGCTTGTAACAACCTGCCACCCCCATCTTAACATATATAAATATCAGCTCTTTATCTCTGCTCATGTTGGTTTTATTGCCACCCCACTTGAAGGTCGGCACCCGCCAACGGTATGTATCACTTTCTTTTTTTTCTTACACACTCCCAACAAAAGACAAAATAAAAAGTTAGAAGAAAAAAAAGAAGTATCGAAATCCTCGATTTTTCAACTTTCAAACTCTAATCTGGTATGCGAAAAAATAAAAATGTAAGTCATGCAAAAACAGCTCCCTGGGGTCATGTTCACACAACAGAACTGCCCGTTGTCGAGAGGAACGCTAATCGTATACAAACTCCAATTTTAACTTTTTAGTCAGTTTAAAGTCCTCTCTTAAAACCTCCACCAGTAAATTCTGGTTTCTTTTTAGTCCCCCAATAAACTGGGTCTGCTCGGTCGCCGAGGCCTGTAAAATTGACAGAACCACTGTTCCTCTTCAGGTGGTGCAACAACTAAGCCCACACAGTCAAAATGGAACCAATCATCGCATTGATCACAGGCAATCATTGATCTCGAATCTTCAGGTCTGTTGCAAGTTGGACATATCCAAGTCCTGGTGCTTTCATGTGGTTGAGAAGATAGGGTTTGATCTTGTGAGTCAACTGGTTCTTCATTTAAGACTTCCTCTGCAGGTTCCTTTGATTGCGGATAGATTTCCAGTGGAAACAGGTGCTTAATGGAATGAATAAGTACAGAACCGTTCCCCTTTCTCACTTTGGCGGAACGTACCAATCCGTCACTACCTTCAATCAGTTCAAGGAAGATGGACCCTATTCTATAGACCACAATTGCCTAGTCTTGAGGGGGTTCTTTATTAACACTATATCACCCTTCTTGATGATGTTCTCAAAAGAAGGGCCTGATGGCCTGAGATTTCTTTCTCTTAGACTATTGGTATTTTCCAAATTCTTGGTTTTCAAATTGGCCAAATGTTTGGTCAGTTCATCTTGGGACGAGTTAGCTGCTGCGCCAGTGGCATTCATAGCCAAATTCTTTTGGTTGTTTTTCTCGACCATGTTTGCTGTCATTTTCGATGCCGCTTCCTGATGCTTCTTGGACTGTTCATGATTCTGAAACGCCTTCTCTGTACTAAATTGTTTCTTACACAATTGACAGTAGGCATCTTGTTTTTTCTCTTCTTCAGCTATCTGTGCTCTCCTCTCCGTGCCGGGAGTGGGTAATTTGCGCGCCTGCTGCCTTCCTTGGATGTGGTAGCCGTTTCGCATGCTCCCTCTCCGGAATTGAACCCGTCTTCTTTTTTTGTTTCTTGTTTTTATTTGACTTTCATACAAGAAATGCCGGCTGTTACCAAAGGGGACTAGTCCTTTCAGCGTTGCAAAAGCCGCTCCGTGCATGCAGGGTACTATTTTAAACGGTTCCAGGAATTGAATTGCATCAATTCCCAATAGCCTTTCAATGTTGATATAATTGTCGTGGGGACTGTGTTGGGTTGCCAGTTTGTGCCTCTTTAGATTCTTGAGTATCTGAGGAAGCTCCTGCAATCTATAAGAAAGGTTCAATTTGCTGGAAAGAATAGGGAGGGTGTGAACCTTTTCAGGAACCAGCCTCAAATCCAAAGAGGTTTCTTTAAAAGACCTTGTCGCCGAGCACAAAAAAGTTTTAACTTCCAACACCCTTTCATTTGCTGAAGAAAGGCAGTTCAATCTTTTTAGAACCGAGGTGTCCATGTAGGTTCTTTGGCTTCCCGTATCCAGCAGGCAGTTTAGTTCCATCCTTTTCTCTCTCGTTCCTACCATCACGCTGATTACGGGAGACATGTAACTGTGCTGGTAATCATTAATGTGAAGGCAGGTGTCCACACTCACTCCACTTCCGACTGTTGGGCACATTGCTGTTATATGGCCTTTAGCACTGCAGCCACTACAGCTATTCTTCGTTTTTAGTGGACACATACTTCCCATGTGGGTTCTTTTTTAGGCATCTAAAACACAACCAGAGTTCTTTGCACCTTGTAAATCTGGCTTCATGTGAAGTGTAATAGGGGCAATATTCAGGAGAATGCCCATTCCGCCTACAAAATCCACAACTCTGTGGTTTTGAGTCCATGTTTGTGTTAAAGGTTTTCAGGGAAGAATAGGGTCCATCTTCCTCTTCTACCCTAAGCCTTGGAGAGTGCCATAGCTTTTCCATTGGGGTCCTTTCAGGTTTTCTAATTATCAAAAACCTTTTCACTATTTCTGGAGTTTCTGACAAGATGGCTGATAATGTCGGGTAGGTCCTTTCAGAAATTCTGATTAGCTCGCCCTTTATATCGGATGGTAGTTTTGCGAACAACACCTGTGATATTATGATTGCTCCCGCAGATGTATCATCATACAGGTCACAGTTGTATGAAGCCCTGAGTTCCCACACATCTGCCTGGGTTTTTATTATAAAGTCCTTCACTTGCTCCACATCTTTCGGGCTCTTAAGGCGAAAATTCAGCATTTCTTGGATAATTTCTCCCCTTATTTCTTCTTCATCCAGGTACTGGTCCTTCAATAATTTTAGAGCCACTGGGTAGCTGCTTTCAGAAACAGAAAGATGGTCGATAAGTTGAAGGGCTCTACCTTCTAGGGAACACCTAAAAAAATATAACTTACTAGTGGCAGATGGTATCGATGCTGCACAGTTCTCAAACTTAGTAAGAAAGTCTTTGAAACTTCTCTTATTTGATTTCAAATTCCTTTCCACTGAAACGTGGCCCATTCAACCTTATTTTAAAAGGTTCCACCACAAAAGACGAATGGGCTGTTGGGTTGAAGTGGAAGGATCTTCCTGGTTCAGGGGTACCAGCTGCCTCCTGACTTTGAGGGTTTAATGGCTGGTCTACATTGGGGGATTGTTGATTTTTAGAAGGGACCACTGGAGTTTTTCCTTCTGTTGTTTACCTCAAACCATTCATTTGCTGACGCACATCTCTCTTTAATCCGAAGAATGTCTGAAACAATTCGGCTAACTCTTCAGACTCCTCCTCGGCAGCCAGTTGTTCTTCCATTGTCCATGACACTGCCTCTAGATCTTCTAGCCATCCTTCGATATCCTTTTCAAAGGAGAAAAACACTTTCATCGACATTTGTTCTTTTTCTAGACTCTTTATGGTCGATCTTATCTTCCGTTGAAGATGAGTCCTTTGTTTCTCTATCTCTCTCATGCTGACTGGGTCCGCCATTTGGTTGTTAAAGGGAAAGGCAAGTTCGTATCACAGCAACGTTTTTTTCCGTTGGTTGCAAATCCAAACCTTTCTTAGTCAAAGCAAATTTCATTTTGCAATATGTGGGAATAAATCCAAATGTAAGAAAAGATCCAATTCAAAGTCAATACCATGAAAGGGGCCGAGGCAGCAGTTGGGGGTGGGTTGCAAAAGGAATTGCTCCCTTAGCAACCCAACCAATAGGTCCGGTAACAATATGTAATGGGGCAGAGAACGGATTTCTCTGCAGGAGTAACGATCCAGTGTCTGGTCTATAGTGACTCCAATTCTGTACTAATTCTGTTCACCACCAAGCTCTGGGACACAATAACACTTCTAACAGTTCAACAACTGATCACTCCGGTGAGAGGTAGAACCTCTATTTTTAGGCTTGTAACAACCTGCCACCCCCATCTAAACATATATAAATATCACCTCTTTATCTCTGCTCATGTTGGTTTTATTGCCACCCCACTTGAAGGCCGGCATCCGCCAACGGTATGTATCACTTTCTTTTTTTTTGTTACAGTACGAAATGCGCTTTTTTTTTTCTACGGCGGGGCTATTGTTTCCACAAACAAACGAGATTATTATGTGAAATGTATGTATGAAGAAATTACTTAAATTTAATACTACACTTATAATAACTTAAAAGATATATATCTGAAGTGCACACTTTTAAGGGGAAAATGTTTTGAATTTCATCAAAATAAATTTAACAAAACTTTTATTTTGTGTTGTTAGCGTTTGAGTTTCTTGTCGGAAGTATTCGGTTATCCTACGCAAACGCCCGAGAGATGACGAGCCGATCTGTACCAGGCGACAATTTTGATACGGTGCTGCGTCCTATGATTTTAATGTTTTGCTTGTTTTTTGTTGTTGTTAGGGTTTAGGGTTAAAAATAATTATTTGATAACAGTAATTTCGCTGTTTTGCTTGTTTTATTTGTTTTGTTGTTTAAAACATTTCTTGCAACTATAACTAAAAATTATAGGACGCAACAACGTATCAAAATAAAAAAAAAAATTATTTGATAACAGTAACTTCGCTGTTTTGCTTGTTTTTTGTTGTTTTTTTTTTGTTTCTTTTTAGAAACTTTCTTGAAAATATAACTTAAAATCATAGGACGCAGCACCATATCAAAATTGTCGTCTGATACCTTTCGGCTCGTCAACACTCGGGCGTTTGCGTAGGACAGCCGAACTTTATTTTCTTTGTAATATTTCATTAAATTAAATATTAAACAGTCGACATAACTGTAAACATTTGAAACATTTATTACTACAAACTATTAAGTTTTAAATTAAACAGATTTGTCAGTAATTATTTTAACGAGAAAAAGTGATTCTATTTTTAGGCGATTATGTCAACAACCTTGAAATACCTTGTAGAAATAAAAGATTTATTCGCACGTAAATTAAATGACAAAGTATTTTCTTACATAATTTTACATAATTTTATCAACTTTATTTCACGTGAGTTAAAATAAATGTAATGATGAAAGTTCTTGAGTCAATACGAGGAAAATGTTATATGTCCATAAGATGAAAATGTTATTATAACAATACGTACACAGGTTAGTGTAAAACTTTCTTGAGACCAGTAGAGTTTGTATTATTATGTGGAAGTAAGTCTATGTGTCCAAGTGTTGATATATTTCCAATGTATGTCTACGTTTCAATGTCAGTAGCCAATAGCTAAAGGCGGCATTTCTTTTGCACAGCAAATACGAATGGTTATAGGTGTTCTGGAGATTCCTTAGGCTACGTGGCTTTCTCCATCCCTATCGGTTTGGAAATCGACAATGCGATTCTTTAAATATGATTAATGGTATATATATGTCATAATAATAATTTCTGTAGTTTAAAATCTTTTAGTTTGGCTGGTCTTTAGAGATCAATCGGTTCCTTCCTGAAGCTAACACGTACTTTCTTTATAAGTTACCTGTATATCAGACGGCTCCATCGATATCATGCTTTCTCCCTAGAGTGACATTTGACTTTCTAGTACGTCTGTCTAGACTCCACAGCAGTCTGTCTTTCGTACTGCAACCATGAAATAATCATGCGGATTTTTATTTATTTCTTTTACAAATATTAAGTTTGTAGCAGTTTTGCCACAAGTTAAACATTCAGACAAAACGGTTTAGGTTTTTCTGATATTAAAACGGTTAGTTAAAAAAATGTCTGCCATATTTTAGCAACTAATTTTCTTTCACTTTAAACACATTGACAGGGCAAATAATTCAGTCATAATTCATTTGTATGCTTTACAGGGGAATAGCGTTGCCATCCGGATGGTGTCAGGTTATGAGAGAGTATACTTTATTTAGTAGGAAAGATAATAATTTTCAAATTCATCAGATCAGCATTCTTTTCTATTTTATTTGTGCGTCGATCGTTGTTTTTTACTTGGGAAAAAATCAAGAACTTGATTAAGTAAAGCAATGGATAACTTTACTATTCTATAACTTATTTTTCTTATTGTGTAGGCTTTTTGTTGCAGGGCAAGGATTGGGATGAGTTTTTTTAGTGTCCAGCGTTGTTAGTTGATATGGCATCACGAAGTGCACTGTTTCAATCCTAATGTCAGGGTATCTGGACAAACACATTTATAGACATTGATTCGAAGGTTGTGTCATATAAGCTTTGAATTTTAAACCAATGTTCTTCATTGTGTGTATTATTTCTCATATATAGTTAAAATAAATTTGTATGAAACTTTAAACGGCACACTTTGCTTGTTTTTTTTCTGGATCTCAGGACAAGAGTTGCGCTGATCTGGTGGTGTATCCGTATATATCATTATTATTTGTGATAGCATCACCAGGACAATGTGCAATCTCTTTGTAAGACGCAGTGAATAGAACATGTTAGGAGCCATCACTTCGAGTAAAATATTCTTAATCAAATAGTTGGTCAGGCTTTTATTTCTAATGGGCGTGACTACCTTTATGACAGGGTGTACTAAATATTTTCCACAAGGAGAGATCAAATAAACTCGGAAGTTGTGTCTAGTAGGTCTTTCAACTCTCTCGATTAATCTGTCAAACTCTCTTTTTTAAACTTAAGTTCAGTTAGTTCATAGAGATTTAAAGTCTCCCTTCTGGTGCGAACACTATATCTCTGGACTTTAAAGTAGCTTAGTTTTTCTGGGATTGTGTCTTATATAGCATTGTATTTTACTTTTGGAAGCATAAAAAACTTTACCAAGTTAAACAATAGATAACCAAGGCGATTCATAATACAGACCTAGAAAACATGCGGTTCGGATCAACGACTGAGGGCAGTCATGTGAAGCCCAAAATTACTACTAAATAATAATTACACAGAAATGTTTTAGTAAGAAATTTCTTAGTAATCTTCAGTAATTAGCAACCATACTTATCAGGAGCTCGCTTACAATAGTCGATTTATTTCCATCAAATCAAATGTAAAAAGTACAAAAATATAAAAGAACTAAATTCACAAAAAATCACTTTATTCACAATGAATTAGACACATTTTTGATATTTCGAAAATGTGAGTCAATTTGTTTATATCGACTACTTTATTGCATAAAATATAATGACATAATACAATTAGAAAGCAAATTCAACATTTTACAAAATCAAATACTTTATAAACAAAATAGTGTTTGGGGAAACAATTTTGATAATTTTAACAAAATTTATTATGTTTCTTATATATACAATTTGTATTTTTACAGAAGAATTATTGTATAAATGTTTGCCAGGCCTTGTGGGGGATGAAATTATGTTATCATTTCTTTTTATTACTGTGATTACTGTGTTACAGAAATAGGATTCAGATTATTTGGTAGAGGATCCAGCGTTGTTTTACTAGTGGCATGAATAAGTTCACTGTTGCAATCCTCATGTCAGGGTTTCCTGACAAGCACATTCATATAGACCTTTACTCGAAGGTTGTGTCTAATAAATTTTCGATTTGTAACCAATATTCTTCTCTGTGCATATTTTCTCTTGTATTCGTGTATAGTTAAAGTCAATTTATCTGAAAATCATAAATGATAAAAACACAATTTGTCTGAAATGATAAACGACACACTTCACAAGAATTAGGTTATATCTTTTTTATGTTTACTTCATCTTGTATTCAGAGATAACGGACCCTCATTCTGGGGCAAACAGTCGAATGCTCTAAAGGTTACATTTATATCTAAGCACTGTTTTAAGGATCTTCCATACTCAAATCTAATATATAAAGTTGAGACAATTTTTCCCCTGTACCTTCGCGGAGAATAGGAAAATAACCACATGCATCACA
Organism: Sepiola atlantica; assembly: GCA_963556195.1. NCBI lineage: Eukaryota > Metazoa > Mollusca > Cephalopoda > Sepiida > Sepiolidae > Sepiola > Sepiola atlantica. Next base: position 108,079,081 of record OY744525.1, read on the forward strand.
GGCTACTAAACTCACCACTATCTTACACTTATTCACTCGAGCGTGTTTTAGTAAATTTGTTATTATTTTTTCCAGCTAACACTACATATTACATTTGCCCCACCATCTACGACTCTCCGCCAAACCAACTCCATATAGGTGATAGCAAAAACTTTTCTCCCTAACAATTCTGTACTGACACTCCACTCATCGACACCGGGAACTAATAAACACAGTTTAATTTTCACAAAAGACTCCGTTCTTATTTATTATTTGCCTGGTATTAATTTACATTATATAAAGCAATACACAAAGACTTAATGACTGCTCCCGTTCACTCAGATGATTTTCCGCGAATATCAGATTACGTTATTGTTGTGGACCCGTTTAGGGGTACCAGCAATGAAATAAAAGAACAACAGGTTTAGAGATAATAATAACGAATTGTATTGAACAGAGAAATTATACACAAGTCAGTGTTGGCAGTGCTAGTACCTAAATGTGCCTCCAAATGTTCCCCCGGCAAAACCGGTATTCATGGTAACCGGTTGCTACCATTTAGTTATTATTAAAGGGTAGGTAGGTCACCCACAACAGTTATTTCTATTTTTACCTATGACTTCTATATTTACATTCATTCCGGAATTAAGCGAATGAAATTAACGAACACAGTTCCTGCAACATTTAATCATTCGACATGGCGGCTACAATTTCTTGATCGAATCGACTTCCTGTTTAATTCAATAAGCGCCAAGATACTTGAAGACCCGATACATTCACATTTTCAAAATCATACATATTTAACACGCATATTATAGAAAACTTGCCCAAATCCATTTATTTCATCAACTACAAATGACCTAAACCGTGTCATTGTTGAATTTTACATTTGGTCGACATAAGCTAAATCTTAACATAACACGCATGCCAATAAACAAGCTTAGCTTAATTGGCCTATTTTCACAACTAATTTTATCTCGAAACCGTTAAGTCGTTAAGAAGGCAGGTTTCATAGTCGTCAGTTTTAGCATTTGATCCACTTCTACTCTACCCCTTTTTTTATAATTTAAAACATTCGACAACACGGTAGAGGGAGGGGAGAAAGAACAATAGGCAGTTTCTTTTTTATTCGACGTCATGCTATAGGTAGTACTTCCTCCCGTGCAACGCCGGGCGACGGGTTCCGCTAGTCTTGACTTAATAGAGCAGTCGAGATTAATAATGATCATTTTTTTAAATAGACCATTTAACTATGTCATATTTTCTGTTTATTGATATCTTCGTTTAGTTTTGCTGGATTCCAAGATAAGATTTGTGCTGGTCTGGTCGTATAGCCAGTTATATCGTTTTTACTTGGGATAGTATCACCATGGCAAGGGGCACCATTACTCTTCTTGTATGACATACCGTATAGAAATCTTGAGAAACATCGCTTCGAATAAATAATGTTATACTGAATAATTGGTCAGAGTTTTTTTAAATTGGAATGGGTATCTTTATGTAAGGGTTTTTTGAAAATCTTCTGCAAAAATATACCAAATACACTCGGTGTCGAGTAGGTCTTTAAACTCTGTCCATTCGTCTTTGAAACTCTCTTTTTTATTTAGTTCAGTTCGTTCTTAGAGATCAAGAGTGGGACTAAGAGAGTATCTCTTTATGAGTTACAGTTATATCCAACGATTTTAGAGAAAACTATCTTGAATTTGGAATAGATTGGTTTAACTAGGATTGTGTCTGATATTTGCATATTTATTTATAAAGTCAAAATTTTATATTTTAACCTGGATACTTCACAATAAATAAGGTTTCTCTCTAGTGATTGTACAACTGTTTTTAAAAGAATCGATTGAAACTGCCCAAAAACTTCTCAAGAATAAAATTTTTCTTGGACAGCGTTTGAATACATCTCTCCACTGTGTCCAGAGGTGTTCTTTTAATGCGAGAATGCTGATCCATATATTTTAGTAGAACAAAGTGTCTCTCTAGTATGTGCATTCTGCTTTTAAAAGAATATATTCAAACCGCAAACCAACAAGAATAACGTTTCTTTCAGGTTTGTATTCAACACGTGTTTATTTAAAGTAAAATCGTTTGAAAATGCTGTCCCACAAACTTCAAAAGAATAAGGTTTTTATCCAGTTTTCTCAATATGTTTCTCAGTTCAAATATTATGTGAAAATGCCAGGATCTTAGAGCCAACACATGATTCCATTATTAGATACACTACTGTATGTATGTAAATATCAGAATTTAATGAAAATACCGACTCAGACTTCATAAGAAAAAGGATTTCTCTCTTTTGTTTGATTTTATTTTAGTCTAATTTCTCAAGAATCAAGGGGCCCCTTCCTGGGGCTAACACTTGATCTCCATATGAAATACATAGATATTCAAGTGTTCCATTAAAGTTTTCCTATACCTCTCAAACGCTTAGTCATAAAAGAAGTTAAAAACATCTATTTTCCTCTACTTAACTGCCCAGCTAACTATGTCACAGTATATCTTTATTGTGATCACTTGGCCTTACCGGATTCCAGGAATAAAATTCGTCTAGTCTAGTGGAGTATCCAGCTGAATTCTTTTACTAGAGGCAATATCCTCACTGTGTGTTTGCATGTGACTTTTTAAAGAAGAATTAACGGAAAATGCAGACCCACATACTTTACAAGAATAAGGTTTCTCCCCGGTGTGTATCCGCATATGTTTATTTAAAAGTGGTTTAAATGAAAATGCTTTACCACAGACTTCACAGGAATGAGGTTTCTCTCCAGTATGCGTCCACATATGTTTTTTCAAATAAGAATTTGCTGAAAATGCTTTCCCACAGACTTTGCAAGGATAAGGTTTCTCTCCACTGTGTATCTGCAAGTGTTCTTTCAAAGCAGAATTAACTGTAAATGCTGACCCACACACTTCACAGGTATACGGTTTCTCGCCAGTGTGTGTCCGCATGTGCTCTTTTAAGTAAGAACCCCGTGAAAATGAGAACCCACACACTTCACAAGAATAAGGTTTCTCTCCAGTATGTGTCCGCCTATGTTTCTTTAAATCAGAACTTGATGAAAATGCTGTGCCACAGACTTCACAAGTATAAGGTTTCTCTCCAGTGTGTGTACGCACATGGCATTTTAAATAAGAACTCCGTGAAAATGCAGACCCACAGACTTTACAAGAATAAGGTTTCTCTCCACTATGTGTCAGCATGTGTTCTTTTAAAGAATAATTAGTTGAAAGAGTTTTCCTGCATACCTTACAAGAATAAGGTTTCTCTCCAGTGTGCGTCTTCATGTGTTTTGTTAAAGAGTAATTATATATAAATGCTGTCCCACATACTTGACAAGAATAAGGTTTCTTGCCAGTGTGTGTCCGCATGTGGGATTTTAAGTTAGAATTCCGTGAAAATGCGACCCCACAAATTTCACAAGAATATGGTTTTTCTCCACTGTGTGTCCGCATGTGTTCTTTTAAAGAATAATTAATTTGAAAAGTTCTCCAGCAGAATTTACAAGAATAAGATTTCTCTTCAATGTGTGCCTTCATGTTGTTTTTTTAAATAGTAATTATAGGAAAATGCTGTCGAATATACTTCACAAAGAATAGCGTTTTTCTTCACCGTGTGTCTTCAACTAGTGTTTTTTTAATAGAATTTCACAATAATGCAACCTGCACTTTAATAAAGTTTCTCTCCAGTGTCTGCTTGCATACTTCTTACTAAATGAGAACTGGAATTGTTATCTGTCAAAGAAGAAGAGATCATAATAAACAAATAATATATTATAAACAATAGAGATGAACATTAATATCAGATTGACAAATGAAGATGATATTTAATATAAATTACTACACTACTTCAATTAAGACTGAACTTTTCATTTGATATGAATACAGTACACAAGATTACTAACATTATATTCAATTAATATAACTGTATTACACCAACCACCTGAGACTTTTCATTTAGTATACATATATTAAACAATATTCTTGGACATTTTTCCTGTACTTGATTTCTTTCATTTTATTTATTTCATTTCTTTTCCTTATTTCATTGCTTCTCGCTTTCACTCTTCTCTCATCTATCCTTTCACTTATTAACTTAAGACATTCCCTTTTCTCGAATTTTAATGGTTGCCCTTCATCCACTATCACACACTGAGTGGGTTGACTTTACAGCTGTTGGCTAAGCAACAGGATTTTCTTGTTTGTGATTGGCTGCCCAATTATTTGCTTCCCCTGCCTCTCGCTTATCCCAATTTGTTATATGTGTACCTTCTGGCCAATTGCCAATTATTTTTTTTATTGTAGGAGAACATGTGTCAACACGTCTCCTATTCTTCTTTCTTGCTTTATGGGGCAAAATACATGGATATAACACAGCTCTCCCCCCACTTCGATTTTGGACCATGAACGCATAGGTTAAAATTCCTTGTTTACTGGGTATACTTTTGATGAAGTAGTTCGCATTACAAACTCCCTAAAACGAGATTGGATCTACCTCCTGGTAGAGCGATTTGGCAATGTCATTGTCTGCTGTGTAGCCTAACCTGCCTGGATGAATGTTTCCATCTGGTGGACTATGGGTGCTTCTAGTGATTGACTCATGCTGTGGTAGACAATTATAATTCAAATGGTCGGGTTGCGGAACTATGTGACATACATGGCTTGGTGAACCCATTCTCGATCTCTCTTCTCATCCTGTATAAGTAAAACAGAATCATTTGACTTCACTG